>OY856412.1:499302156-499902156 GCA_963693085.1 Alisma plantago-aquatica | reverse complement strand
CACATGTATCTATTGATTCAAAATCAAAAGAGTCAAAATAACCATCTTTATGGTGTATGGAAATGTGTTTCTCATTTATGTGCCCTAGACGAAAGTGTCAAATATAAGTTTTGTTTAAGAAATTGAGTTTTAACTTCTTAGAATTTATGTTATATACACTTGTCTCGAGTTATAATAATTAGAGACAATTATACATTGGGGAACTTCCATAGAATATTTCATCTATTAAAATGAAAACTCAACCATTCTTTGTTAGAAATTCAAAACTAATCTTGTCTAAAAAATATACAAAAATAATGTTTCTATTTATGGTATGCACATAATAATGGTTATAAAACTCTACCTCAAGCCCAATAGGTAGAGATAAACTATATGTGCCTATATATGTGATGACAACACTTGCTCCATTAGCTACTAGTAGATCCATCTCTCCCTTTAGTAAGGGTTTGCTTCTTTTTTTATCATTCATGTTAGAGAATATGTGAGTATCTAATATCCATATGAAGAAGTAGATAATTTTATCTCTATAACATATATACCTAAAGTGGAGATCTTCATCCCCTCCTTATTTGGTTCCTCAATAAAGAAATGACAATTCCTTTTCCAATGTCCATACTAGTGACGATGCTGACAAGTTCCTTCCTTGCCTACTCCTTCTTTATCTTTAAGTGCGGAGCCTTGGGCTTTTGGCTAGCTTTATAGATCTTCTTAGATTTTTCATTGCTCTTTGGCATGCCCTTTCCTTTGTTGGCCATGAACACAGATTTTAGATTGTCATTATTCATCTAAGTCTCAATAGTTCTCAATATGCCAATCAACTCTGATAGTAATCAAGAAAAACTATTTATGTTGTTTCTATGACAAACTAACTGTACGGTTTTGAAGAGGACTGCAAGATTACATCAGTGGCCAACTTTTGGCATAAGAAGTCACAATATGTCTAGGATTTCCATATATCTAATCAAATTGAGTACATGGAGCCTGACTAGATCACCTTTTGGTTGTGGTTAACTTAAACAAGGTCTTTGAAGCATCATGACTCTCTTTCCTTGCTTGATCTAGGAACATATTCATGAGATGTGTAGACATATATAGAAATTCAATTCTCATGTTTCTTCTAAAACTCAGGATTCATGGAGCACATCATGAGGAACTTGACATAAATAGCATCATCATTATTCTTATTGTCACGTGATGCCCCACACCACAACAAAATGAGAGAACTCAAAAACTAACCGTATAAAAGAGATTAACAAACTTATAGAAGAAAACACTAAAAATTTAAACCTTTTTACATAAAACTGGCATATAGCAAGAACTTCTACACACGAGTACTTTCGTGCCTCAAAGCATTCATAAGGCATGTTGTGAACCTATAATGAGGGCATTGTTCCAGAACATATACACATGATCCCATCATATCTGATGTACAAAAGCACATAAATAGAACACATTCACAAAACATCTACAAAGTACTCCCAAAGACCCGAGTGTACAGGGATGACTCTAGGACTCTATCAACAAAGACAACCAGTAGCACTTCCAACCTTATCAGCTACTTCTCCTCTGGCTACTTTTGAATTGCCTCTGCACGATCTCTACCTCCTCGTGCTCGCCCACCTAAAAAGGGTGTTAACCAATAGAGTGAGATACACAATCCCAACGAGATATATAACTCACCACCAACTTTATTATAATCAATATAAGATAAAATGAGTAGCGATATAAATAACAGGAAGGACAACTACTAATGAATTAGGAAACATCTTAATAATTTAAAAGGAATATGAAGAACATGTATATTTTCTACCAACACCATCGTATAAAGATCAAGCAAGGCATCAACCAATGTTTTTGTATTTGATCCTATACAATGATACTACGCGGTTGATTACATATTCATTATGCTCTAAGGATTTGGATCGTACCATCCAAATCCAACCGACCACTATATGTATATAGTCAAAGTTAGTGCCACACAAAGTCTAATGTAAGAGCCAAAATCCACGACCTCACCACCCTCTTGGTCAGCACAATAGAAAACACCGCAGAGACATATCAGTTAACTGCAACTTTGGCATATAGCCAAGATCAGGGATTGGCTCACGCATGGACATCCACAAATATAAACATAACTAGCTCACCTTGGTACAAGTATAGTGCTAGAAGAATAGGATCATGTATGGCCATTCTAAAAAATGGAGTGGCTCACGCATGGCCATCCATATAACACTGAGATCGGCTCACGCATGGCCATCTCACACATCATATATTTCAGGATACAAGGAATTACTCGACTCGTACCCTGCATAGTCAAGGGTGCTCTGAGTTAAACTCATTTCACCATCCAGCAATAAAGCTAACACTAGAATGGATCTATGGAACATGGCAACTACATTATTTGATTTCAATTGATTAATTATATTTAACATCTTTAAGAATCAATCAAGTTACAACGTACAACCTGTAAATAAGATCTACATAAATAGGGTATGACTCATCACCAGAACATATTGAATCATATCATCACTCTATGCCTGTTATCACTTATATGTCCATCTCGAGGACTACATCCATCACAAGGACCACATGTCCATCACAAGGACCAATGTACATCACAAGGACCACATGTCCATCACATCATAACCATCATAGAACATACATAACTATGTACATCAATCAGTATCACCTGCAAGGTTAGAAGCTAATAAAAAGAAGGAAAAGAATCATCATCTTATAGAACTCATGCCATACATTCACATCATACACTTTACATTATAACAATTAGGGTTTCACTTTACCCAATTAGGGTTTACAAGGCTAGATCATCAACCATCCTGAGGTTATCAGTTTCCTCATCATAGAAGCATGTCTCTCATTATCATAATTAACATGTTATGTGGTTTAGAAACATAACCTTCACATCATATGTACAACTACTCCATAGGATGTCACATCATCACCATGAAACCCTAGCATCAACAAGATGCATCACTACACCACATAGGGGTATCAGTTAGGGTTAGGGTATTGACCACCACACTAAAGTATGGTATCGACCACCACACTAAAGTATGGTATCAACCACCACACTAAAGTATGGTATCGGTTAAACATCTCTTGTATCAGTTTATCACAAAGATATTGGTTCATGATCACCTTGTATCAGGCACAACACCTCAATGAGAGTGTTTTTGCTAAGGCACAACAAAGGGTATCGGCCAAGAGGTACATAAGAAGGTGTATCGATTATACTTCCTCTACTAGGTATTGGCTTCACCACTTCAACTAGGGTATCGGCCTCACCATCCTTTAGGCTATCAGCCTCACCATCTTTAGGGTATTGGCCTACATACCCCATTCTGTATCAGCCACATAAGCCTCCATAGGATATTGACCATTAGGGTTGGTGGTATCAGTTGAACCACAAGGTAGGTGTTTCTCACCTCTAAACAAGTTGTGTTGGCTAAATTGTATCATGTTACACGGTATGTCAGATTGCAAGCATATCAGATTATGGTTACCCATGTTGGCTTCCTCACTCAACTAGAAGCATGGAGACTCAATACTCTTATTCACTAGTAATCACGAGATCATGACAAACCCCATCATAAGAGGTGTATCAGTCTAGAAAAGGCATGTTGGGTTGCAAGTGATGTGTGCATTTTTTATCATATTTTGGACCCACTTTTGGCTGCATTTCCCAATCATTTTAACCCAATGGTCACTCTTAATCATGCTAGATTTTCCATATTTATTGTTGTATTTACTTGTTCTATGGTTTAGTTTGTAGGTACAACAATTTGGCATTAAAATGGGGAGAAAACGTCATTATAACATCCATAAAGGCATTCCCCAATCATCTAGACATTCAGAAAATCAATGTTGCTAAAACTGATAAAGACACCCCATGTTTGAATTAAGACACCCCATATCTTAGAAAGACACGACGTGTCATATTAAATACACCCTGTGTCTCAACCCAGAAATTGAATGTAGAACTCCAAATTTGCATCAACACACCGTGTGTTATAAAAGACACTCATGTAACCTCCTAGAACTCGATCCAAACTTCAGTTATTTCATAAGACACACTGTGTCTTATAAAATACACATCATGTGACCTACCGATTTCACTCAAACACAAATTTAACTATCTCACACTTATATATACGACCCCAAGCCATCTTGGGATAGTTATCATGGACTATTTCAGACCTTTTAGAGTGGGACTGAAGCAAGGGAGAGTAAGGAGGAGTTGGAGGTGTTCTAAGGGAGAAAAGTTAGTTTCTCAGGTGGGAAACTTCATCTTCTTCCTTCTTCTCCAACAATTACAACAATGATCTCCACCGTTCTCTTCTCTCCACTCAAAAGTGAAGCTTTCTGGAGAGTTTCCAACAGCAAGGATGGATTTGTGACTCCTTGACCATAGTTCCAAGTCTATCTTCCTTCTTCCACGGACATCCAAGTTTATTTCCTTCTATTATGATGTCTAGCATTACTTTCTATTGTTTGTATCTACTTTCTACAGCCATGGACAAGTATATCTCTTGTTCTTGGGCAAGGGGGAGTAACTCGCATGTCATAACATTGTTGAAAAATGAATTTCATATATATAACGCTAGTTGTTTCACTAATCTAAGGTTCATCGGTGTTTAATTCCTCTTACATGCTTTGTTGGCCACTTTGTATGCATGATTTCTACTCTTTGTATGAACTGGGAAGATGTGCATAGGAGTAAGGAGATGTACCTTAGCTGTACTACCTTGACCACAAGAGTGGCTGGGATGTGTTGGGGAACAAAGGTTTGTAGTCCTTAACTAAGTATATCCACGAGAGTCGTATACAAAGTTAGGAATGTTCTATACTACTGGGAGGTGGGTGTAGGATACATGCCTCCCTTATGTTATTTCTAGTGTTCTTGATCTTTATTGTTCTTCATGTTATGATGTGGATGTGAAACCCTATCCTCAAGAATCCCTAATCCAAATTGATCCTTAATACAAGTGTTTTATGTTTTAGTTCATTTCCTTTTAATTGCTTAGTTAACATAACAAAACCCCTCTTGTTAAAAAGATCTAGATTGTTGAAGTTCAATACTCTGGCACCTAACAATATCCTACTCCTTGGATGACCTCGATAATACTACACACACCTGTATACTTGCGAGGTAGTATTTGAGTTTACAAATATTACAAATCACACACACAACCAACAACAAGCATATCGGTTAGCATACCATATCGGTTTTGCAAAGAGCAACTCATATTGGTTTAGTCATCTTCTACCTCAAGTTGACGATACTACTAAGGCAAATAAAGGAGCGTCTCATGGAAGCAAATTAACATAGTTCTATTCTAAAAAATAGAATGTAAAGCTACCAAGAAAAGCTACAAGCATGCAAGCAAAAACAAGCTAAGAGCAACTAGTAAGATAACAAGTAGAAGGGTGATAATAACAAAGTAGGGTTAGACTTATATAACTCGCCTCAAGAACAATCACCAAGCTTTAAGCTCCAAGGTTAAGCTCCAAGCTTCCCAAGATCAAGGTAGAAGAAAGTCCTCCTAGACCAACCTCCACCACACCTCCATGAAGGAAGATAGGACCAAGGTTAAGGGAGAGAAAAAGAGAGAAAAGAAGGTACCAAGGTCCATGGCCGAGAAGAAGAAAGAAGAAGAGAAGAAAAGCTAGAAAACCATGGCTTACCAAGGAAGAAGATGAAATAGAGCACCACAAGATTTTGGCTCGCCCACCAAGCTCTAAGGGAGAAGGTTCTTCAAGCTCAAGGTCAGCCATCAAGGAGAGCAAGCAAGGATTGCTAAAAGGGTTCACTTGCATGAAAAGGAAGAGGTATATATACATGGCCGATGAGAGAGAGAGAGAAAGGGAAAGGTGTCACCACTGTAGAACCCTAGAAGACACTTGTCCAAGAAGAAGGGTCACATTCCACACCATGCAACAAGGTGATAGAACCTATGTCTTGCCAACTTGGTCACCTTCCTAGGTCATGGTCAACACACCTATCCAAACCGATAAGGATGAAACCTTAGGTCACAAGCCGATATGGCACTCCTCTGGTAGTCACCACAGCCCGATATGGTGATCCTCAAGGTGCCAAAAACTGATAGGATGTCCCTCAAGACACTCCCAACTGATAACAAGCCTCTTCAAGGCAAGCACAAATCGATACAAGGCCTCACTAAGGCTCTCAAACCCGAGACAACACTCCAAATAACAAAGCACACCTCAAACATGTACCCAAAACATCAACAAGGATGTCACCACTCAACCAAGGCCAAAACAAGGCTCCAACACTTTCTCTCTCCTCTACATGATGTCGAGAGAGAAGAAACACTCTAGAGGTGGCAAACTTGCACATCAACCCTTACTTTGAGTAAATTGCAAGTTGCACCAAAACATCACCACAAAGCACAAACATCAAGCCACAAGGCTCAAACAAGGAGCACAAACCTCCAACATGCCCTAATTACATCTTAGATGATTAGAGCAAGGATCTACGCAACTCACTTAATAAAAACAAATAGGGTTAGCCAAAAATGTGGGTTAGGGTCCTTACAAGCCAGAAAACCCTAAAATGGATTTTTCCCCCGAAATCCTAAGAGAAAAGAGAAGGGTACTTCCTCCTCATATCCTCTTCAAGATCCCACCTGGCTTCCTCAACACCACGATGATGTCAAAGAACCTTCACAAGCACAAGGTCCTTCCTCTTCAAATTCTTCACCATCCAATCAAGGATCAACACCGGACCTTCCACATAGGTCACATCCTCATCAAGCTCCACTTCCATAGGTTGTAACATTGCCTCTATATCCAGATGACACTTCCTCAACTTACTAACATGGAACACTAGATGTAACATGTGCAACTCAGGTGGAAACTCCAAATTATAGGCCACCTTCCCAACATGTGCCACAACTGGGTAAGGTCCCATAAACTTGGGGGCCAACTTACCCTTCTTCCCAAACCTCAAAACACCTTTCCAGGGAGAGACTTTCATATATACTTTGTCTCCCACTTGGAACTCCAAGGGTCTGTGATGATTGTCTGCATTTGACTTCTATTTGTCCTGGGCTATTTTCAATTGTTGTTGTATCACTTTGATCTTCTCTGTCGTCTGCTGTACAAGCTCAGGACCTCGAAGCTAATACTCCCCTATCTGATACCAACACAATGGAGACCTACAACGTCTCCCGTACAACACCTCATATGGTGCCATGCCAATACTTCTCTGATAGCTGTTATTATAGGCAAACTCTATCAAACTGAGGTGTATATCCCAACTTCCTGAGAATAGAAGAAAACAAGCCCTCAGTAGATCCTCCAAGATATGAATGGTCCTTTCATACTGACCATCTGTTTGTGGGTGGAAGGTAGTATTAAACTTCAACTGCATATCCAACATAGATGCAATCATTCCCAAAAGTGTCTTGTGAACTGAGGACCTCTATCAGATATGATAGTAGCTGGAACACCATGCAAACCCACTATCTCATCAACATAGACTTGAGCAAGCTTCTTTGCTGTGAACGTTGTATTCATAGGGAGAAAATGTGCAGACTTGGTCAATCTTTCAATGATCACCCAGATGGAATCATAACCTTTGGTTGTCCTAGGAAGACCAACCACAAAGTCCATGGTCACATGATCCCATTTCCACTGAGGTATAGGCAACGGTTGCAACGTCCCTATAGGCTTCTGATGCTCAACTTTGACTTGCTAGCACACAACACATCTGGCAACGAACTCATCTACATATTTTTTCGATCCTAGCCACCAATACATATCCTTCAAATTGTGGTACATCTTAGTGCTTCCTAGATGCATAGCATACATAGATGTATGAGCCTCTTCCAACACCATCTTTATCAAATCATCAACATCATGAATCACTCTCCTTTGATGATAACACACTATCCCATCTTCCATCTCATGAAAACAATCACACTTATCACTTTTGAACTCTGATCTAATCTACTGTATTACAATATCTATCTGTTGAGATTATTTGATCTGTTGTCTCAACGTAGGCTTCACTTGTAAGTGGGCAAACAAACTGGCTAACAAATAGACTTCCAACTTGACATTCATCTGATGCAAAGAGACCAACATGCCTCGCTTGTGACACATCAAAGAACTCAACTATCCTCTATCCACAAATGAAGATTTCTTGCTCAAGGCATCTGCCACAACATTCGCCTTTATCGGATGGTAATCAATTGTGCAATCATAGTCTTTGATCAACTCCATCCAACGAAATTTCCTCGTATTCAACTCCTTCTGTGAAAAGATATACTTTAGATTCTTGTGATCTGTGAAGATCTGACACTTCTCCCCATACATGTAGTGCCTCCAAATTTTTAGGGCATGAACCACTGTAGCTAACTCCAGATCATGGGTTGGATAATTCTCCTCATGTTTATTATTCTATAGAGAAGAAAAAGAAACCACTTGCTGTCCTACATCAACACACACCCCAAACCATGCCTGAATGCATCACAAAAGATGATGTATCCTTTTCCTTGCTCAGGAAAAATCAAAACTGGTGCACTTGTCAGCTTCTCCTTCAATGTTTGAAAGGCTCGTTGCCATCTGTCATCCTAGATGAATGGAACATCCTTCCTTGTCAACTTTGTTAGGGGTAGGGTGATAGAAATGAAATCCTTGATGAACCTTCTATAGTAGCCTGCCAAACCTAGGAAACTACACACATCTATCAGTGTCTTTGGCTTCTCCCATTCTATCACAAAATCTACCTTCTTAGGCTCCACTCATACTCCTTCTGTAGATATAACATACCCCAAGAAATCTACCTCCCTCAACCAGAACTCGCACTTGCTAAACTTAGCATAGAGCTGGTGATGTCTCAACATTGTCAATGCCTGATGCAGATGATGTTCATGTTGTTGACTGTACTGACTATATATCAGAATGTCATCTATGAAAATAACCACAAATTGATCAAGGAATGGTCAGAACACCCTGTTCATCAAATCCATGAACGACGTTGGTGAATTAGTCAGTCCAAATAGCATAAACACAAACTTGTAATGACCATACCTCATCCTAAAAGCTGATTTAGGTATGTCATCCTCCTTGATCCTCAACTGATGATACCATGACCGTAGATCTATCTTCGAGAACATGCTTGCACAACACAACTTATCAAACATATCATCTATCCTCGGCAAAGGATACTTATTCTTTATCATGACCTTATTCGACTGTCTGTAATCTATGCACAACCGCATAGACCCATCCTTATTCTTCACAAAAAAACATTGGAGCACCCCATGGTGACATGCTCTTCCTGATGAAACCTTTGTCAAGTAGTTCTTGCAACTGTCTCTTCAACTCTACCATCTCTTTCAGTGCCATCCTATACAGTGTTTGAGCTATGGGTTGCGTACCAGGAACCAGATTGATCTCAAAATCAATCTCACGGGGTGGAGGAACATCTGGAAACTCTTCAGGAAATATGTCCTCAAACTCCATAACCACCAGCACTTCCTAGATACTAAGGTTCCACACCTCGGTATCCACCATGTGTGCTAAAAATACCTCAAAACCTTGTCTCAGAAGCTTTCTCACACCATAGATGATATGAGATGCATTGGGAGAATCTTTCTATCTCCTTGGAAGATCCACGTCTCACCACCGTCTACAAGCATCGCTTGCTTGGAACTACAATCCAAGACCACTCTATACTTCTACAAGGTATCCATTCCAAGGATCACATCGAATCCATGCATGTCAAGTGGTATAAGATCCACTTGAATGTTGTGTCTTGCAAAAGAGAGAACACAAGAAGGACACACATCCTGCAGCACTGCAGAACTGACCAATGGGGTTTCTAGCAACAAGCTACTCTTCCTATGACTAACAGGCAAAGAACAACTACTAAGAATTTCCCATGTGATAAAAGAGTGCATAGCACCCGGGTCAACCAAACCAGATATAAAGCAAGAAGAAGACAAATCAGAATGAAATAACTCCATCTGACATGTCACCACTCGCGGGTAGACCACCACTTCCAGCTGACTCATCGCGTAGAATCTAGCCATTGCATGTTGTCTCCCCCGTCCTCTGCTCCACATCCTAGGCCTCCTACACCTCTATTCTGCTGTCTCTATGAACCCTGCTGGCTCTGCCTCGGTTGATGAGTCACTTCATCATCCTTCACTGGATATAACTGTCTGGTATGGCCAACTTGTCCACACTTGTAACACATTTTTTTCTCATACCAAGGCCTAGGTAGTCCTATCACCGATGTTGATGCAACACTCTGGGCTCCTGAGGGTGGAAAACAACAACCTCTGCTCTTGCTAGGTGACCATTGTGTCGAAACACCAAACCTCTACGATGCAGCTAGTGCAGAAAACCTTAGCTTCTTGAAGCCACCTGATGACTGCCTTTGAAACTCTGCAGACCACTTCTTGGTACTTTCTTCTTTCTTCTCCTTCATAGATTGTTCTATCCTTCGAGCAGAATCCACAAACATAGCAAACCTCTCTCCATTCTCCAAAGCAGTAGATGGGGTAGACAACTCAACATTCAACCCCTTCCCAAAATGATGAATCCTCTCATCATCCATCGTAGCCATGTGAGGACAGAATCTCAACAACTCCATAAATTGTGCCTCATACTCATTGATCATCATGGACCCCTATCGAATCCTCTCAAACTGACTGGTATTCTAATTCATATATGCCTGAGGAAAGTATTGAGTTATGAACTCTCGTCAAAACTCTTCCGAATCAACCACCACAGTGGGTCTCTTCTCCTCCTCTATGGCCCACCAATGGCCATCACTCCCTCGTAGGAGGTACACCACATGCTTCACCTTAGCCTCTTCAGTGATACATAGGATCTTAAAGGCCTTATCAAGCTCATTCAACCACATATCCTCATCTACCAGGTTAGTTGTTCCACCATATTCAATTTCCCCAACACGACGAAGCTGCTTGAAATTCTTCCCAATACCCAAAGATTCTACATGGGGAACATGTGCCCTAGGTTGAGGTGTACATATCTTGCCTGCCATATGAGTCATCATTGCCATAAACTGCCCAAAAAGTGATAGAAAGGTAGGGTTTTCTATCATGACTGGGTCAATTTGGGGGACTTCAGGCACCCGGTCTTCATGTGCTTGGTTCTTTGCACCACCACCTGGTGTAGAAAACTACTCTCGAAAACATGTTCTTTGTGTTCTACAGACATCTATCAGCTTTTTCTTTTTCTTCTTCATAAGAAGATGTGAGTGTAAAATAGATTGGAGGACACTAGAATAGACACAAACCCTAGTCTTAGGTCCCTATAGACTCAGCAAACCTAAAGCTATGATACCAACCTGTCGTGTGACGCCCCACGCCACAGTGAAACGAGATAACTCAAAACCTAACCGCGGAAAAGAGATTAACAAACTTATAGAAGAAAACACTAAAAATTAAAACCTTTTACATAAAACTGCCATACAACAAGAACCTGTACACATCAGTATTTTCATGCCTCAAAGCATTGATAAGGCATGTTGTCAACCTGTAACAAGGGCATTGTTCCAGAGCATATATACATGATCCGATCATGTTTGATGTACAAAAGCACATAAAGAGAACATGTTCACAAAACATCTACCAAACACTCCTAAAGACCTGAGTGTACAGGGACGAATATGGGACTCTATCAACAAAGACAACCAATAGTACTTCCAACCTTATCATCTATTTCTCCTCTGGCTAATGCTCAACCTCCTCTGCATGATCTCTACCTCCCCGTTCTTTTCCATCTAAAAAGGGTGTTAACCAACAGAGTGAGACACATAATCCCAGCGAGAGATATAACTCTCCGCCAACTTTATTATAATCACATATAAGATAAAATGAGCAACGATATAAATAACAAGAAGGACAACTACTAATGAATTAGGAAACATCTTAATAGTTTAAAAGGAATATGAAGAGCATGTATATTTTCTACCAAAAGCATCATATAAAGATCAAGCAAGGCCTCAACCAACATTTTCATATTTGATCCTATACAATGATACTACACGACTGATTATGTATTCATTATGCCTTGAGGATTTGGATTGTACCATCCAAATCCAACCAACCACTATATGTATATAGTCTAAGTTAGTGCCACATAAGGTCTAATGGAAGAGCCAGAATCCACGACCTCACCACACCTCTTGGTCAGCATAAGAGAAAACACTATAGAGACATATCAATCAACTGAAACATTGACATATAGCCAAGATCAGAGATTGGCTCATGCATGGCCATCCACATATATAAACATAACTAGCCCACCTTGGTACATGTACAATTTTATAAGAACAAGCTCATGCATGGTGGTTCTAAAAAAATGAGTGGCTCACTAATGGCCATCCATAACACACCGAAATCGGCTCATGCATGGTCGTCTCACACGTCATATATTTAAGGATACAAGGAATTACTCAACTTGTACCCCACATATTCAAAATTATGCGCTCCTAGTTAAACTTGTTTCACCATATGACAATAAAGCTAACATTGGAATGGATGTATGGCATAGGGAAACTACACTATTTGATTTCACTTGATTAATTAGACCAATTTAACATCTTTAAGCATCAATCAAGTTACAACATACAACCTCTAAACAATATCTACATAAACATGGGATGGCTCATCACCAAAGCATATTGAATCAGATCATAACTCTATGCATGTTATCACATATATGTCCATCTCAAGGACCACGCCCATCACAAGGACCACATGTCCATCATAAGGACCACATGTCCATCAAAAGGACCAATGTCCATCACAAGGACAACTTGTCCATCACATCATAACCACCATATATCATACCTACCTATGTACATCAATCAATATCACCTGCATAGTTAGAAGTTGATAACAAGAAGGAAAAGCATCATCATCTCCTAGACCTCATGCCATACATTCACATCATACACTTCACATTATAACAATTAGGGTTTCACTTTACCTGATTAGGATTTACAAGGTTGGATCATCAACCATCTTGAGGTTATCAGTTTCCTCATCATAGAAGCATGTCTCTCATTATCATAATTAACATGTTATGCGGTTTAGAAACATAGCCTTCACATCATATGTACAACTACTCCATAGAATGTCACATCATCACCATGAAACCCTAGCATCAACAAGATGTGTCACTACACCACATAGGGGTATCAGTTAGGGTTAGGGTATTGACCACCACACTAAAGTATGGTATCAGTCACCACACTAAAGTATGGTATCAATTAAGCATCTCTTGTATTGATTTATCACAAATATATCGGTTCATCATCACCTTGTATCAGGCACAACACCTCAATGAGAGTGTGTCAGCTAAGGCACAACAAAGGGTATCAACTAAGAGGTACATAAGAAGGTGTATGGGTTATACCATATCTATTTGGTATTGGCTTCACCACTTCAACTAGGGTATCAGCCTCACCATCCCTTAGGGTATCAACCTACATACCCCATTGTGTATCGGCCACATAGACCTCCATAGGATATCAACCATTAGGGTTGGTGGTATCGGTTGAACCATAAGGTAGGTGTTTCTCACCTCTAAACAAGATGTGTCAGCTAAAGTGTATCGGGTTACAAGGTATGTCAGATTGCAAGCATATCGAATTAGGGTTACGCATGTTGGCTTCCTCACTCAACTAGAAGCATCGAGACTCAACACTCTTCTTGACTAGACATCATGAGATCATGACAAACCCCATCATAAGAGGTGTATTGGTCTAGACAAGGCATGTTAGGTTGCAAGCATATCAATTAGCATACCATATCAGTTTTGCAAATAAAAACTCATATAGGTTTAGTCATATTCTTCCTCAAGATGATGATACTACTAAGGCAAAGAAAGGAGCGTCTCATGGAAGCAACTTAACATAGTTCTATTCTCACAAACAACATGTAAATCTACCCAGAAAAGCTACAAGCATGCAAGCAAAAACAAGCTAAGATAAACTAGTAAGACAACAAGTAGAAGGGTAATAATAACAAAGTAGGGTTAGAGTTATATAACCCGCCTCAAGAACAACCACCAAGCTTTAAGCTCCAAGGTCAAGATCCAAGCTTCCCAAACTCAAGGTAGAAGAAAGTCCATCTAGCTCGACCTCCACCACACCTCTAAGAAGGAAGATAGGACCAAGGTTAAGGGAGAGCAAAAGAGAGAAAAGAAGGTACCAAGGTACATGGCCAAGAAGAAGAAAAAAGAAGAGAAGGAAAGATAGAAAACCATGGTTTACCAAGGAAGAAGATGGAAGACAACACCACAAGCTTCTACCTTGCCCACCAAGCTCCAAGGGAGAAGGTTCTTCAAGCTCAAGGTCGGACACCAAGGAGAGCAAGCAAGGATTGCTAAAAGGGTTCACTTGCATGAGAAGGAAGAGGTATATATACATGGCTGATGAGAGAGAGCAAGGGAAAGGTGTCACCACCTTAGAACCCTAGAAGACACTTGTCCAAGAAGAGGGGACACATGAGACGCCATGCAACAAGGTGATAGAACCTATGTCTTGCCAACTTGGTCACCTTCATAGGTCATGGTCGACACACCCATCCAAATCGATAGAGATGAAACCCTAGGTTACAAGCTGATATGGAACTCCTCCTAGAGTCACCACAACCTGATATGGTGATCCTCAAGGTGCCATAAATCGAGAGGATGTCCCTCAAGACACCCCCAACCAATACCAAGCCTCTTAAGGCAAGCACAAACCAATACAAGGCCTCATCAAGGCTCTCAAACTCGAGACAACACTCCAAAGAACAAAGCACACCTCAAACTTGTGCCCAAAACATCAACAAGGATGTCACCACTCAACCAAGGCCAAAATAAGGCACCCAACACTTTCTCATTCCTCTAGATGATGCCTAGAGAGAGAAGAAACACTCTAGAGGTGGCAAACTTGCAAATCAACTCTTACTCTGAGTAAATTGCAAGTTGCACCAAAACCTCACCACAAAGCACAAGCATCAAGAAATAAGGCTCAAACCAGGAGCACAAACCTCCAACATGCCCTAATTACATCTTAGATGATTAGAGTAAGGAGCTAAGAAACCCACATAAGCAAAACAAATAGGGTTAGCCCAAAACATGGGTCAGGGTCCTTACAAGCCATAACCCCTAACATGGATTTCACCCCCAAAATCCTAAGAGAAAAGAGAAGGGTACATCCTCCTCATCTCCTCTTTGAGCTCCCACGTGGCTTTCTCAACACCACAATGATATAAAAGAAGCTTTACAAGCACAAGGTCCTTCCTCTTCAACTTCTTCACCCTCTGATCAAGGATCAACACCAGACATTCCACATAGGTTGCATCCTCATCAAGCTCCACTTCCATAGGCTGTAACACTACCTCTGTATCTAGATGACACTTCCTCAACATACTAACATGGAATATTGGATGCAACTTGTGCAACTCAGGTGGCAACTCCAACTTATAGGCCACCTTCCCAACATGTACCACAACTGGGTAAGGTCCCATAAACCTGGGGGCCAACTTACCCTTTTTCCTAAACCTCAAAACACCTTTCCAGGGAGAGACTTTCACATATACTTTGTCTCCCACTTGGAACTTGAAGGGTCTGCGACGATTGTCTGCATACAACTTCTGTCTTTCTTGGGCTGTTTTCAATTGTTGTTGTGTCACTTTGATATTCTCCGTCGTCTGTTGTACAAGCTCAGGACCTAGAAGCTGGTACTCCCTTATCTCATACCAACACAACGGAGACCTACAACGTCTCCTGTACAACTCCTCATATGGTGCCATGTCAATATTTCTTTGATAGTTGTTATTATAGACGAACTCTGTCAAACAGAGGTGTATATCCCAACTTCCTGAGAACTGAAGAACACACGCCCTCAATAGATCCTCTAAGATTTGAGTGGTCCTTTCAGAATGACCATCTATCTATGGGTGGAAGGTTGTACTGAACTTCAACTACGTACCCAACGATGTATGCAATCGTTCCCAAAAGTGACCTGTAAATTGTGTTCCCAATGCTCTATACCAATCATGGTAGTTATTCCCATTAAACTTTTCTTTCTTAAGTACCACCATAGTGAGAGGTTGTACTTTTATTTTATATTAGATCTAAAAAGAAAATATCTTCATGAGAGAACAATTTGGTTTGAAAATGAATTTGATTAGGATATAAGTTTTGCCTTTAAGAATAATTCTCCCACTATTTTTATCAAATTATTATCCCTCATTATTCATTTGGAAAACTACAACAAGAAATATTCTATTGAACCAAGATCCAAAATACATTAAATTATGAGTCCACTTTGGCTAATTACTTCCAACTTAACTATTTAGATAGGTGACATTTACCAATCACATGCAACACAACTTTTGGATAGACCATTCCACAACTCCATATCATAAGTCATTATATGAAATATATGACATTTTGTGCCTCTAGGTGCTTATTCCTATTAAGATCACCTAGTCAAGTCCAACCCAAAGGCCAATAGAATATTCTATGCACCCTACTGAGAAGACCCACATACTTATTATGACACTTCCCCATGATAGATAGTGCACCATGCTTTTTCATGCCCACACCTAAATTGATTGAGATTTTTGTGTATTCCACTATTGAAGGCATCTTAAGTGTTGAATATATTGATGTATTTGGTATAATAATCATATGTATATACAATCACCATTACAAATACATTATTGTATGTACGATATACAACAACAATCAACATAAATGATAAAATAGGATATGACAACTAGTATACCATCTTGATCCAACAAGAGTTGGAAAACAACCATGAAATTTACATGTAATGTAACCCTAAGTATGCCTTCACATGGTATTTTAGTTGATCAACTAGCTACCAAGTCACCTAATGGGATTCCTTGTATGGGAAGTTATTCAGCTCTTGATGTAACCAACGTTGTGTCTTCATCAAGAACCCTCCAAGGACCTTCCTTGTTGTTGTGATCTTCTAGTTGTCTCCTTATCTCCATCATGGTCCAATGTGAATGTCACTACATCATCTTGTTTTAGTTGCAAGAATTATATTTTGTAATTGGAAAATGTAGATAGAGGGGCATGGCATGTAGGAAATATGCTTATTGCATATTTTTATATCCATCAAAAGCTACATGCTACATGATTCAAATCACAAGCATTCATCACATTGATGTAGTTTCCACATGAGTGAGAACAACTCTCAATGTCTTATACCAATCATGGAAGTTATTCCCATTCAACTTTTCTTTCTCAAGGACCATCATAGTTAGAGGTTGTTATTTGTGTTTTTCATGAGATCTAAGAGAAAACATCTGAATGAGCGAACAATTTGGTTTGGAAAATAATTTCATTTGATGATATTCCCACTACTTTTATCAAATTATTATTCCTAGAAATTAATTTAGAATATTACAACAAGCAATCTTCTTGTGAACCAAGATCCAAAATACTTTAAAGGATGAGTCAGTTTTGGTTAATAACTCACAACTTAACTATTTAGATAGGTAACATTTACCAATTGCATCCAATAAAACTCTTGGATAGATTATTGCACAACTCCTTATCACCAATCATCTTATGAAATATATCACATCTTTATGCCTGTAGGTGCTTATTCCTAATAAGATCTCCTAGTCATGTCCAACCCAAAAGTCCAATACAATAAGCTATGCACCCTACTGAGAAGACCCACATACTTATTATCACACTTCCCCAAGATAGATAGTGCACCACTCTGTGGCATACCCACACCTTAGTTTCTCTACATTCACATGTGTATTCTACAATGTAAGGCATCTTTACTATTGATATATTAAGGGATGTGATATACTAATCATATATATCCAATAACCATTAAAAATACATTTTTGTATGTACCATATACGACAACAATCACCATAAGCGATAAAATAAGAAATGGCAACTAGTACAACATCTTGAACCAAAAAGAATTGTAGAAAAACAACTACAAGATTCACATCTAATGTAGCCCTAAGTATGCCTTTACATGGTATTCTAGTTGATTGACTAGCTACCAAGTCACCCGATGAGATTCCTTATATGGGAAGTTACTCAGTTCTTGATGAAGTCATCGCTTCATCTTCATCAAGAACCCTCAAAGGACCTTCCTCATTGGTGTGATCTTCTCTTTGTATCCTTCTCTCCATCACGGTTCACCATGAATGTCACTGTATAATCTTGTTGTAATTGTAAGAATTAAATTTTACATGTAAAATGTAGATATAGGGACATGCCATATAGGCCATATACATAATACATATTTTTATCTCCATTAAAACCGACATGATACATGTTTCAAATCACAAGCATTCACCACAACGACCTAGTTTCCATATCCACATCCACCAAACAAATGGTTTCAAAGACATCGCATTATTTTATGTAATATAGATATATCATATTATAATTGATAGTTGGTGATTAATGTGGATACACATTGCATAAGATTTGTTTAACAATTCTTTTATGTTTGAAAACCCAAATCAGTGTCAAAGGAGTGCAATGTGGACTTTGATACCACTGTACAATTTTGGTGGGAGGGGGTGCAATAGAATTATAGAAAATATCCAACAAACCTCTTAGCAAACAGATCCATCATAGCCACAAAAATTCAATATATTAAAGACATTAAAAGTGATATGGAATATTTCTTAGCGCTCACTAGTTGAGACGATGTAGAACTTACACTTCTGGATAAGGATTTAAAGTGCTTGTTGTTACTGCCACCTTGTTAAAGAAGAAACACCTTGCCTTATTCCTAAAGAATCTGCTTATTATCAAGCCTCCACCTAAAGGACTCAACATCTACACCATCTATGCATATGTGGGAACTATTGGTACACCACCTTGGTCACCAATAGGAAGTAGAACTCGGAGTTGTAGATGTGCTAGAGTCGCTTGCTCTCCTTCTCCTCTTATTGCATGATATTATCCTAAGGGTGAGTTTCTCTGTCCCTCAAAGAAAGATAACTTTTAGAAAACTTGTCTCACTATGATGTGTGACTCCCCTTAGACATCCATCCATTTATATAGGACATCTATGGGCTTGGATATTCTAAAAATTCAATCTTGCTCCTAATCACATCTCAAAATAGAATGAAGGAATGTTGCTAAAATCCCAATCGATGGATTGGATTATCCATTCGACCGACTATGAATGATCTTATCATCCAATCAACCGATCAGGTTATCCAATTGATCGACTAGCTAGTCCATGTCTGATTTCATACCAATCCATTTCCAAATCAAATATCCCACATATTACTTGTTGTTTCTTGAATTCAATCCAGTTGATTAACATGGTTATCTAATTGAGTGATTGGACGATTTCTCAAATTGGTGATCAATTGATTGATTGATAGTCAATTAAGTAGTTGATCCAAATCATCCATTCAACCAACTCACTTTCCTAGTCAACTGATTTGATAGGAAATCAGTCTGTACATGATTTAGTACCATTCTAATCATATGTTTGATTTAGAACTTCAATTCCCTTATGCAGACTTATGTGTGTGACCCTGTAGGTTCCACATTATGTTGGTAGTGATGTTTAGAACCTCACAAGAAAAGACTAGGTCTAGAAACACATAATTTGTAGCCAAGTAGTTGGAATAAGTTGAGAACAACTTCAACTTGTAAAGTGATCAATGTTACCATGGATGTATAATTCCTTTTTCATAGACATCTAGATTGAAATTGAGGCATGGTGTTGTCATCCTCTTAACATTCAATCTATGTTTCTTGAAAGAGTAGACTATTGAGATTGTGTGAGATCAATATAATATATTGACTCACATGAGTGTGGCCATGAATTCTATGTTGTCACTTATTAATGGCTAGGATATTACTCCAATCGAGGGACAAGTTCCATCTACATCATTAACAATAATCCAAAAGTAT
Organism: Alisma plantago-aquatica; assembly: GCA_963693085.1. Classification (NCBI taxonomy): domain Eukaryota; kingdom Viridiplantae; phylum Streptophyta; class Magnoliopsida; order Alismatales; family Alismataceae; genus Alisma; species Alisma plantago-aquatica. The sequence continues at coordinate 499,882,188 of OY856412.1, read as the reverse complement.
TGTAATGTACCCAACCATTACTTGTATGGAAACCCTTACTCAAGGTCATGTTGGACCAATGTTAAGGAACATAGAACAACATGTGATTATTATAGTATGTTTAGGTCTAAGATTCGTAGTCACCAATGTCATGTTGAGATATGACTCTGACTTGCCATGATATGGCTTCGATTGTCATTCACAAAGTGGGTTTGTCTAGTACCACTTGTTCTCTAACAAGTACCCATGTACCTAAGTTAATATAAAATATCATGACTAAAGAAACATAGTGATCACACAACAACACACTAATCTTGTGTATAATATCCACAACAATATCTAAATAAGGATGTAACAAAATATATAATTTTAAGTATACATATGATCTCATATTCAATTACTCAACACAAAGAATATGTCATTGAGTCAAAACGTTCTTAGGAAATAATTACATTTATTCATTATCTTAATATTGAAATAAACATAATAAGTGTAAATGGTTTTATAGTAATCAAATCATATATAAGTGGAATTGCATTTATTAATAATCAAATCATATACCTATTACAATCATCACATGATGGCTCTCAAGACATATAACCAACACTAACTTAATAGATTGTCATTTATTACTTGAAAGATGTTCAGTTCTACACTTGAAATGAGTTATTTATAGATTAAAATATGGTTAACACAAAATTTGGTCAGCTATAAAGGTGAAAGTTGATTAATTGTATATACTTAATAGCTCATTAGTTTACTTTATAGTTGTTCAATTCTACACTTGAAATCATGTTAAATCTACATACAATAGGTAGACAGTTCAATTTCAACACACAAAATTTTGTGAGTTTGGTTCACACAAAAGCTAGTTAATTCTACACACAAAAGCAGCCCAATTTTACACTTGAGATGTGTCAAGTTATATACACAATATCCAGTCAATTTTACACTTGAAATATGGCCATATTTACATATGAAAGTTGGTTAATGAAATTATACACACAAAAGGTTGTCAGTCTAGTTCACACAAAAGATAGCTAGTTCTACACGTGAATGATGGTCTATTCTACACTTGAAAGATGGTCACTTTGCATAAGGAATATGGTCAATTTATTTCTACATAAGTTGGTCTATTCAGTCCACATGAAAGCTAGGAAGTTCTACATACGAAAGATGGTCAGTTCTACACTAAAAAGTTGGTTAATCCTACAAAGTTTGGTTCTAAGAATGAAAGTTGGTCAATTCACACACAAAAGTTGGTGAATTCCACACTTGAAAGTTGGTTAGTTATAAATATTGTGAGTTGTGACACAAAAGTTCGTTAGTTTTGTACATTGAAACTAATTATGTGTACACTTAATAGCTTGTGAGTTATATACTTGATATCTAATATGTCAAATACAAACTAATTTGGTCTTTACATTCATCTTAGATTATTTCCTTTTAAGAAAAATCATAATTTCTTATGATGCTTTGTGTATGGTTTTTGTTCTCCTCACAGTTGGTTACATTGAAACTAGTTAGAAATGGTTGTGTATGTCTCTTAGATGATATTATTCCAGATATAAGGTCATTTCCCTCACATAAACAATTATTTGCATTGTCAGTTAAGTTATATGAGATATCATCCATGTAGACACTAGTTGTTAGTTGAACCATCTTACTACATAGTTGTTGATCATTTTTGTTATATCCGAATAGTTTTTTTGAGTCACTTGTATAATGTAAAATATCAAGTCTGCTTTTTACTTCTCCATCCTCCTTGTCCTACGTAGTGTGTTGATTGGTTCACATTAGTGGGTTTCTAAGAGATGCTAGAATCTCTTTGACATTTAGATATGTAGGCATTGTAATCTTTCATATTTGTAAATAAGAAATTCCACTCCAATATTGATTCATCATTCTAGGCTTAGACTATCATCTCATCCAACTAACCACTAGCATTGTTCTAGACTATATCATATGACATATTTTGGCCAATATTTTTACTGGGAGTACACTTTAAATAATATTCTATCATTTGTGGTAATCAATTTTAAATCTTGACAATACACTCAATGTATAAATATCTATTATGTTTCTAGGAATTAGAATATGTGAAAATTTATTTCCGATGAACTTTTCATTTTGTAGGAATTTTTCATCTTCTTGTTGCCATTTTTTTAGTTGGATTAATTTTTCAAGGATATTGTGCTTACAATGGAGGCAATGTATGTAAGACCCCTAAATTGGCTTTTAGGCTAACCTTGTTTTGTTTGCTTAATATGATGCTTAAACCTTAATCTAGTCTTTTGAGATATTTTTATAACATGTGACAAGATTATGTTTTCATTTTGGTCCTGTTTGGTTAATGTTTGATCTATGTATGCTTGTTTTGGACCAAGTTCCAATATACTCATGAGTGAGGGTTATCTTGCAATTTGTCACATGTAGAGTGTGCCCTCTATGCCTTTTCATCATGAGAGAGAGAAATATGCATAGGGGCACCTTGCTTGGACCATGGTTAGGGATGGAAAAAGGGTGGGTATCAGCTACCCATACCCACACACACTATACTCATTTGACTTTTGACCCAGCTCATACCTGCCCCATTTGAAAAAAAAAATATAATAGGTTGTACCCATACCCACCCCAATGGATCATGGGGACCCATTATGACCCATCCGGACTAACTCCATGAATTAGACACTCAATGCAAAAAACTAAAAAGAGACCATGTAATATTATTTATTGTTGCATAATTTGCAACAAAACCCCTACATATGTAATATTTGCAAAGTAAATTTATTTCAACTTTGGAAGTCAAGATCTTTTTGTTTTCCAAACTAGGCTCATTTATATAGATAATTTCCAAAATCCTATAGAATTAATTGTAAAATTGCAATAAAACATAGCAACACACATGTTAACAACCAAGAATATAATACAAATCTGTAGATAATTTTCAACAAAAATGTGATAAATATACATAGTTCTTATGTCAAGTACAACCCGTAGTTCAAGTAGACAATAGAATAAACATGTCGACTGCAGTGAAGAGTAGGAATTAAAAATTGGTTAAATTATTAATGTGCTTATACATTCACAATGAGTTGCCTTCGTGATGGCTTCTTTGTCCTCCACTAAGTATCCTTACCCAATCTCCTGAGCAGCTAGATCACCTAAACCCAACAGCAGAACAATCACTGCCCTCCCCGCCACAAGGTGTAGTAGCCACTGTGACAACACTGACAGGAAGTCCGCGACGGCGGAGAGAATAGGGTGACGATCTGGCAGAGTCAGTGGTAGGACTTGGCTGGGGACCCGACCCCAGAGCTAGCCCAAGTTGAAGCTGTAGGAGAAGAGCTTGCTCAAGTGAACTCAAAGAATACTGGAAAGAGTTGGGAAACCAGCAGTAGCCAAATAGGAAGAGTCGGCAAGCTGTCTCGGCTACTGGCAAGGTGGAAGATGGCGAGAGTTTGGATCCAGAAATTGGATTGGAGTCAGAATCATCGAAGACCAGCGACACCATGCGTGACGGCGGTTAGGAGCAATTTTCCAGTCTTCGAAAACAATGATTAATCGCACATAGCTCATGACAATTCTATTAGCACCTCCATCACAACATGTTGTCGAGGTCTGGAGAGTCCGACGAGTAGAAGCCTCCATCACGAGGTTCCCGGAATCCGGCGAGTAACAGCCTCCAACACAAAGGCCTGTGGAATTCGGAGAGCAGCTGGTCACGACCGAGGAGATGAGGAAGGAACGGGGCTTAAGGAGAAGAGCATCACTTATGATTTCTGAGATTGGGAAGTGGGAGGGCGGCGGGTCGGGGTAGGTCTACATAAAAATTAGGTCTCGATGCATATGGATGGGTTTCGATAGGTATCCAGGCGAAAAGTGGGTCACTAATCTTGTCCCCATTTTGCACTGAACTATCACTTAAGACCCTATTTGACCCATTATAATTGGGTTCATATCATATTGGGTCTGATGGGTATTGCGTTAGCGGGGACTTTTGCCATCCCTAACCATGGTTGATGATGTGACATCACATGGTGACATTAAGGTTTCTAGGGTTCACCTTGTTGATGTGTGTGGACCTTGCTAGGGTTTGTGTGCGTTGTGCCCACAACACCACTCTTGGATGAGTGTTGTGACCACAACACTTACCCTAGGTGTAATTTTGTTGACCTTGGTCCTCTAGTTGAGGTTTGGTTGCTAAGGTTTGTCCTCTAGTGGAGTGCTTTGACCATGTTCTCCATGGTGATCTAGTGTAGTGGTCACTATATGGGTACCATGATATGTTGCAACTGAAACAAGGGTTGTAGCTAACCTAGGTGGTTGCTACCCTCCCTGGTTATATCACCCTTCAATGCATGCATGTTTTAAGTGGTTGCATGCCTATTTTCTTGGTGGACAAGTGTCCTTTTGGTGTTCTCTTGTGTTGACACCTCATAACCCTCCTTGATTCCCTCCTACCTGAAGTATATAACCCCTCTCCTTCACATAAATGTATCCTTTTTGGCCCTACTCTTTCCCTTCTCTCTTGTGTTCTTCCTTGGAGCTTTGTGGAGCAAAATAGGATTGATCTTGGAGCTTTGGTGGCCAATCAACCTTGCATGTAGTGATCTTGAGCTTGATCACATTCCTTGTGGTGATCTTTGGTGATCTTCCTTCTTAGTAAGTTGTTATCTTTCATTGGTCACATTTTCTTTTGATCTCTACCCTATCTTCCTCTTCCTTCTTAGCCTTGAGACTATGGTGCAACCATGATGTCTATTCTTTGAGTATCTTCTCTTCACTAAGGTCAAGGACTATGGATTTAGCATGGTGGTACCTATGTGAGAAGAAGCTCTCCTCTTTCTTCTCTCTTATTTGGCCTAGGGTTTGAGTTTCCTTTACTTGATCTCTCCTTTAACCTTAGCGTTTCTTCTCTTTTTGAGGTGACTTTGTGACCGAGGTATTGATTCAATTTGGAGCTTCTTCTTTTCTTTTGGAGCTTGTGATCTTGGGAGATTGATCTCTTTGTAAGGAAGTTTATATAAATCTCTTCCCTCTTCTATCATTTTGCACCATAATCTACCTGCATGCTACTAAATTCATCTCTAAAATGTGAATTCAAGATACTAGATGATGTTTCCATGATATACATATTATAATGGTGTAGTATTCTCTTATGATTTACTCTCCCACCTAAACCCTAGTTTCATGTACCCAATTTTTCTAAGTGACATTGAGGTGAAGTGATTATTACATGCATCATGATCCATGGTTTTATCATCATGCTATAGTTCATCCATCATGTTTTACTTGAAGTTTTGATCAGTTTTATTGAGGTTGAAGCTTGGTCTTCTCTCTCTTAGTTTCATTTCTTATTTCATGATGGAGTTTGCTTCTAGGATTTGATGTTCATTCTCCCTTGAGGATTGAACATTATCGTTTTAGGTCTTCTTGGTGTTCTACACCTATTTCCATTGTTGCATGTTTCCCTTGGTGTTTTTGGACGAAACTCATATGTAACTCACGTGTTCGATTTCTATCTAAGTTGTTGTTGCAGTCGACATGCCTGTTTGATCTTGGGTCAGCTTGTTTCGGTTGAAGAGCCTCTAGTTGGTCTGGTTTTGGTCGACACTCAATTTCCTTGTTGTCCTTAGTCATTTCACCCATGTGTCCATGCCTTCGGTTGTTGCTTATGAGAGTGCTTCGATTGATATGGCATGTGTGAGGTTGTTGTAGTCACAACAACCTTAACCCTAGTTGGTGATGGTCACTACCCTTGTTGCGGTCGCAACACCTGCTTGGGGTTGGTTTGATCACAACATTGTGTTAATTGCTTGGTCCCTACTCTATTTGTTTAATGTTGCAGTCAAAGGGCTTTGTCCCTTGGGGGAAGATGTGCTTAGGTCACAACAAAACCTAGATGAATGGTTAACACACACACACACCCATGGATGTTGGTCGCTACACCTTTTGTTGTGTCACAACAAGGTGTTAGCCCCTATGATCGTTACACTCATGTAGGTCGCTACATCTACCCGTATCAGTTGCAACACTACATTCTTGGACACTACATGATGATGGGAATGTGAATGATTAATCATATTAATAGTTCTTAACCCTAATACAGTCCACACATATGGGAGGTGATGGAACTTGGGTTTGGTGATTGGGTGATACTATGGAAACCCTAACTGGCTATACATGGAACCCTAACCCTAATTTTGGAACGTATGATGTATTTTCTTATATTGCTTAAAGTGATTAGCATGATTATAATATTTTCTCTCTCCTACTTGTGTAACCATAACCTTGTAGCTTAAATGAATGTCATAGCTATGTGAATGTTATGGCAATCCTTGTATAATACAAAGTGGTTATTATGAGCATTGTTGAGGCATACTATAATATTTAATGTGCAAGTACAATGTGATTGGGCCTAATGACCTGACAAGTGCCATGTGCCTAGTTTGAGGTGAAATCCTCCCGAGATGTGATTGAGGGATTGATATCCCATAGTGATGTGATATTAATGTTGGCCTTGTATGGAAGTTGTAACATGTTATGTTGGTGATGGCCTTGTGAATGGAAGTGAGACAAGTATCATGTGATGAAGTGACAAGTTTCATTTCATATGTTTTATATCTTCTTGAGTTGTAGCTTTACCCTTATTTTTATTGAACTTGTTTAGGGTCTGTATGTTGTAACTTGATTATTGCTCTAAGAGATGCTTAATTAGCATAATTAATCAAGTGAAACCCTAATATCATGTAGATGCCATGTGCCATAGATCCATTCCAATGTCATAACTTGATGCGTGGTGAAACGAGTCATTCATACAGGAAACTCAGAGCGCATATTTTTGAATATGCGGGGGTGCAAGTCGATGATACATCCTTGCATCCAAAATTATAGGTTTGTAGGATGATTACAGTCATGCCTTGTGGTGATGTGATTCATGAAAGGAAGCAGTGTAACTGTGAGATTGCCTCTTTTTAATGACCATGCATGAGCATATTCTCTAGTGACATGACCTATACCAAGGTCAGACTAGTTGTTTCTTTTTAGCTTCACTAGATGTCTCTATTGGTAGTTGACTGTTATGTCTCTGTGTTGTCTCTCATACTGACTGGGAGTTGTGTGGTGAGATCATGGATTTTGGCTCTTCCATTGATCTTGTATGGCACTGATTTTGACTCTATAGTGATCAGTTGGATTATAGGTGGTACAACTCAAATTCTCAGGGCAAATAAAAGGTGTAATATAGCCATGTAGTGTATTTGTCTAGGGCTAAATACGACTCACATTGGATGACCCTATGCCTTATCTCTTGTACTGATTTCTTGAATTATAATGCAGTAAGAGAAATCAATTGTTATACATGTTCTTCATATTCCTTCTTAAAATATAAGATGTTCTACTTCTCAATTGTAGATGCCTGAATTTCTTAGATAATGGTAACTGATTTATTCATATCATTTTATTGAATCTTCTCAACCTGACGTTATGGTTATATGCCTATTTTATTTTCTCTATGCTTATAATAGTTGTTGGTAGAGAGTTATATCTCTCCTTGGGATGTTTGGTCTCACCCCGTGGGTTTCCTCATCTTTTAGGTGGCTGTGCATGACGAGGTAGAGATTGTGTGGTTGAGGCTGAGCAGCATGAGGAGTAGTAGTTGTTAAAGGTTGGACGTTCTTGTAGTATTATGTAGTAGATTCCTATGTGTCATCCCTGTAATATTAGGTCCTTTGGGAGGTTTTTGGTTTTTATGTATGTTGATACAAGTTTTGGTAGTAGGCCATGGTTGTACAAACATGTTTTGTATATATGTGAGCATGCTACCTCTTCTAACAGGTTGTGGAAAGTTAGCCAGTGAAAAGTGATATGTGTACATTTTTGGGGATGAGATAAGTAATACAAGTGGCTTCATGTGGACACAGATGTAATAAGTTTTAGTTTTTGTACTCATGAGAAATCAATTTCAATTTCCTGTGTTTTTCAGTAATTTGAATGTTTAGTGTTAATTTCATGCTTTGTTTTGAGTAATCTCATTTTGTGTGGCGATGGGCATCACAATGTATGAGGATGCCATTACAACATTTAGTAACTTGCTATTTCTCATGTCGACAATGAAATCTTGTTTAACCCAAGGGGGTGCATACCATGTACATGGATTCTTTTAATCCATGTATGTGGACCTCCTGGAAAGCAATCTAATAACATCACATTCCTTATGAAAATCAATAAATCTTCATCATCCATTTCTTATGTTAAGAGTTTTATTTTCTTACTTATTTGGTATATTGTATGTTGAGATTGTGTCCAACATCAGCAAGATGTTACATGTACATAGATCATGAGACATACTTGAAGGCATCATTTTGATTGTGGTAGCCATGGTTGTGTCTTGATCTAGAATATAGTAATAGGATCCTTGTTTGACATGCATCTTAAAATAGTCACATATCCATTTACAAATCAATCATTTCATCTTCAAGGTGATGGTTGAACCCAACAAAAAGAATTGTAAAGAAAATTACAGAAGAGTTGGGACCATGGTAAAAATAATAAATGCACCACTTTTTGTAGTCCAGTTGATTATTTAAACAATAAATGCACTTGATTTTACATTCAAATTGTACAAGTATTCATTCAAAGAATATACCATGTTTTAGTGTTACATGGACAATGATTCAATAAAAGAAATCACCAATTTAAGTAACTTATTTTTATGATTATTCAATTAATGAATGCACTATATTTCACATTGAAATTGTACAACTATATATAGAGTATGTACCTAGATTTTGTGTTATTGGACACATATTTGAAAAACAAAATGCCAATTTCAATGATTTATTTAGATAAGATTTTATATATGGATGAACCATATTCATTTTGAAAACCTATCCTAGTGGGTTGTAAACTTTTTTGGTTCTTTAAGTCACATCAAGTCAATGAATTCACCAAATAACTGGAATTACATGTTTACTTTTCCACCTGACTAGAATATGTTTGCAATTCTTTTGTCGCAATGAACTTTAATATCATTGAAAAAGGATGGACTTTGATATACCTCATCTTTGAAATAAACTTGTAGTTTTGTGGTATTTGATGTCTTCATTTATTTCTATCTCCTCCTACTCAAGTGGTTCTTGAGGTTTAGTGAATAATCCAAAGGTAATATGTCCTCTTGCACCCATTTTTTTTGGCATGATGATCTTAGTCAACCACTACCGTCTTTGCTTATTTCTATTAATAAACTATAGATTTTATTTTTTGTATGACATGGGAACCGCTTGTGGGGAGGAGATACTTTGACGACCCCACATTGGGAGTGTAAACCCCTAAGCCTTGTTGACTATAGGTACACTGAAAGGGGCATTTAAATCACACAGTGGGTCAACCTACATGATGGGGGAGTTTGTCTTTGAGATGCACAACCTAGATTTTGAAACCAAATCCCTTCATTAGGGAACATATGTCATTACCACATGAGATATTAACTTATTGACCATGTATAGATTTCAGATATGGCTATTCATCTGATTAAATTAAAGAACTATATACATGGTTATGCTATGTAAACATAACTTTAGTCCCCTTTTCTTGAGATTTAACAACATCATAATGTGTACTTCTCGTCATGTTCTTTCCCCTCTTTTACATGGTATAGTGGCACACTTACACTAATTTTGGAGTTTGAGGTTAAAGAATTCATCTTACTTCCCCTTCTAAAGCCTTCTATATTGCAGACATATTTCATCTAACAAATTTTGTTTTCCATTATTACCTTTGCACTTTTTATTGAAGGTGATCATGGTGTCAAAACCCTTAATTTTCCATAACTTTTGTAACAATGGTGAGTCTTTTTCATAGTATCAAATTCTAGATGCCTCAAATATCTAATATTCCTTTAGGGGGTGGGATCCAAAGAGGATTCATCTCACGTTATTAATTAGGATGACATTTGTTCATAGTCAAGATTGGATTTATAAATGAACAAGGATTTAGAGAGTGTTGAACTAGGATTCATTTCCGAATGACCAAGAATTAAAGGTATTGAGCTAGCATTCATTCAAAATAAACTGGAATTTTGATAGTATTTAACTAGGATTTATATCATAATAACTAGGGATTTATAAAGCATTAAACTACAAGGATTCAAATAATATTGAACTCAGATTCATTTCATAATTTATAATGATTTATTTCATAATGAACATGGATTCATATAGTAATAAACTTGGAATCATTTTATAAACAACATGATTCAGATAGTATTGAACTTGGTTTCATAATAATAAGCAATGATTCAATTTTAAGTTTGGTCCATCCTAGAATGAATAATTGATATTCTATTCTGGTTGATGTGTCATTTTTTAAGCTCTTTTGGTTGGTCTATTTGTTGTTCTTAAAATTTTAATAAGGACTCAGTCAAGAACTAACAACAAACTAAATTTAGGCACCCGTTGGTGTTCTCTTTTGCTTGGTGTTTTGTTCAACTAGGCTCTTTTTGTGAGACCCCCAACCTTGCTTAAAGTGTTGAACATATTTAATTACCATAATTTAGTGCTTTAAACTTAATCTAATTTTTTTATATATTTTGGTATCATTTAAGAAGCTTAAGTTTGAAATTTGGTCCAATTTGGACATTGTTTGTGCAAGTTATGCAAATTTATACACATTTTGGACTTTTATGAAATTTACCCAAATCTGAGGTTTACTTGCAATTTGTCACGTGTTATAATCCTTAGATTCTTCCTTATCATTATTCATCTTTTTGGGCCATGGTGCGCCTAGTTGAACCTTGGATTGGAGGTGTTTTCTTTAAGGGTATTTTAGGGTTTATCCCTTTATGGATGAGCTACCTTGGGAGCTATCAACCAATGGTTTATTTTATTGGCTTGGAAATACAAGAAATGGTGGCTAAGTAGGTCTTCATGAATGGTGGGGCATATTATTTTGTGTCTTCTTGTATATCCATAATAGTTTAAGGCCATGGACACATGGAGAGTTATTAGGACACCTCAAGCTTTTCTACTTCTTTATCCATAAGCCTTAAATACTTATCCTTTAGCTCAAAAACGAAACCTTTAGACTCTTATCTTTTCCTCCTCTCCAAAACTTCATATTTCACCTGCTTGGGGGCGAATAGAGTGCCTAAAGTATAAGAAGATAGCCAACATTCTTGTTGGAGCATATAGGATTCAAATCGACCATTATCTAGGGTTTGCAAAGCTTCCTTTTAGTGATATTGACCTATATGAGCAAGTATCTCCTTCTCTATTTCATTTCTTTTGCTATTCCTCTTCCTCCTACCTTATTCTTGGATGGAAATTTGTTGTTCCATGGTAAAGTTTTCTCTAAATCTCAAGGAACTCATCTTTCTTGCTTCTTCTATCTAGTGTTTGCTCCTTTTGTGGAGAAATGTGATACTTGGCCGAATTCAGACCTAAATCTGGGGTTCTTCACCTTCTTTGCTCAAATTTTCTTATTTCTTGGACTCTTATCTTCTCCCTATAGGTGATTTTTATAACCCACTTCACTTTTATTGCTTACTACAAGCTTGATTACTCGCGTTCTTGCTCCAAAATTAAGATCTATGCATATACAAGCTATTCTTGTTTATGATTTCGTGTTTGATGGTGTTCTTTGATTAGTTTCTAGTTATATATGAACCTGAAATCATGTTACATACCTTCCTGAGGTAGAGGAAGACTTGTTCCTTACTTAAATACCAACCAATGGTGCTAAATACCTATCAAATGATTGCATATACTTAGTGTTTAGGCTGATTTTCAATTTATGCATGAACCGATGCATGACCTTATATTAGAACCGATGGAGATGCCTTTGTGGCAAGTGATGGTGATGACCTATGGTGACAGCTAATAATTTTAAGCTTTGATAAAACCTTAGTTTAGTTCTAGACTCTTTTGGAAGCTCAATGATTGATGGTTTAGTGCCCTAAAGATGATATGATCCAATGACGATTTTAGCTCAACATCTGATGATGTTCAATGATGGTAGTATTGAACTCATCAACGGATGATGGAATAATGTGTGATAACTGACTATGGCTCAGATTACCACACAATGGTGTAATTAGGTATCATGAGTTGCTTCAATTAATACTTAAACCAATGTTTTCCTTGGTTAGATGAGCTAAGGTTAAACCTACATATCAACCGATAGTTGTGAAATGTTAAACCTGATCCAATGGTTGTGAATGGATGCTTCAACATCCAATGGTTTATAATGAAGTCTATAGTATAATGTTTTGGTTCTAATGAAAATTTGATGGTCAATATCCTGAAATTTGTTGTCTTACCTTTTTCCTCAGGTGGATATAATTGATAATCACCATAATGAGTTAATGGGTAAACTGAATGAAGTATAGCTCATTACACCTAATCCTATTGTATCTAAGTGATGGTGATTGATTATTAATATCCCCCTTGAATGGTTAATAAAATAATGGGGTAATCTCTTATGGTGTTTAAAACCCTAGTATACTTTAAATTTGATGGTTTCACCTTGAGTTATGTTTGGATCCATACTTGAGGATGGTATGGAATTTGATGGTGATGCTTCATGTTGTGTATCCATGGCCCGATGGGGATGCCATGTGTTAGGGTTTGGGCATGAATGATGATTTGTAGCATCAATATTGACTTATCTTGTTACTCCTAACCCTAATTCCATTAGGTGATGATGATTAAATATGATTAACCTCCCATGAATGATTAATAGAGTAATGGAGTATTCTTGTATTATTGTTGAAACCCTGGTATGCTATATATTTGACGGTTACACCTTGATTTATTCATGGATCCATACTTTAGAATGGTATGGAATGTTATGAAGATGGTTTGTCTTATGCACCCCATATTATATGAGGATTCTATGAGTGAGGGTTTGTGAATAAATGTTGAACTATAACTTCAATGAACCTTACCTTGCTAAACCTAAATCTAATGCAAGTAGATAATGGTGGTTAATCATATTATCCTTTCTTGAATGGTTAATATAATGATGGAATATCCTTCCTAAAGTTTGATTGAAACTCTAATGTGTTAACTAGTGGTCATCATAACTTTATGACTTAGGTTTTTGCATGCTAAACTTGTACATTATCAGTGTGATATTGTCCAATCATATAGCTTCCTTATATATTGATATAATAAAGGAACACTCTTAATGATAAGATAACCCTGTGATGTTATCCTATAAACATCTTTTAGTTATTTAATGCCATATCATGTTGAGCTTGTGCATCACATGCGTAGTGATGTTTGTTGATCCTTGTAATAAGGCATGGAAAGATAATGATGATCTTATAGGAAATGATATTATGGTCTTAAGGACCTTTGGGCATGGTTGAACACTGAATGAGGTGTAATACTCTTTGATGACAAGGGTTGATACCTTGTGATGTTGTGATAAGAATTTATATCCTATGATAGTGTGGTGACAAGTGTAGTCTCATGAAAGGAAATGAATAGTACCATGTGATGATGATGTGATGACACATATAGTCTCTTTATTGGTAGTGAATAGTGCCTTATGATGTTGAGATGAGAAATTATGTCTCACATGTTTATATCTTTTGAAATTGTTATACTTATATGCTAGCTAGAACTGAATTAGGTTTGTATGTCCACTTGTTTGATGCAGACTTAATTCACCCAACTGACATAATTAATCCAATGAAACCTTAAACATATAGTTGTCTTGTGCCATAGATCCATTCTAGTGTCAGAATTTGCGATATGGTGAAACAAGTATTCCTAAGGGAAACTCGGAGCACAAACTTTGAGTATGTGGGGTGCTTGTCATCCTGACATTAGGTGTTTATGGAGGATAGCTGCGGTCATGCCTCAGAAATTGTGATGTGTGAAAGGTAGCAGTATAACTGTAGGAGGCCTCTTATAGAATGGCCATGCATGTGCTATTCTCTAGCGTTGTGACTTGTACCAAGGTGGGCTAGTTATAGGACTATATGTTGTTATTTTGCAGTTTGACTGATATGTCACTGTGGTGTAGACTCATACTGACTGAGTAGGGAGAAGATCATGGAGTCTGACTCTTCCTAGATCTCGTATGGCACTGATTTTGACATAGCAGTGGTCACTTGGATTTGGTGATATGACTCAAATACTCATGGCATAATAAAAGATGTAATACATCCATGTAGCATATCTATTTAGGGTTATACACGACGCTTCATATTGGATGACAACTCTTGTTTGTTATCTTTACATAAAAATTATGATTAGTGCATTAAGAGATAATATATATATATATATATATGTTTATGTTGTAGAAATACTCATGATGTAGATGTGTACATATAATAGTCATGCTATGTTAATAGATATATTGCTACTGTTAATTATGCTAATGGTGATTGTTATCACATATTGTTAGCTATGCTTATATTTCTAGACATGTCTCTATTATTAAAGATGATTAAACTACAAATCATGCTTATGTAGATAATTGTGGTTTGATGTTAGTTCTAATTATGATGTAGATATTTTCATCTTGATAGACATGCTAACAATATTAGCTATACTTATGCTGCTAGACATATTCATGGTTTTAGATATACTTATGCTACTAGATTCCTTATAATGTTAGCAAAGCATAAGATGATAGTCAGACCAGTGGTGACCTTTGTTATTTGATGCAATCTAATAAAATCCAAGATGATAGTTTACATATACTCTGATAATTATACTTCTGGCTAAGCTTATTTGTTTAACTTGTACAGTACGCTTGAAATGTTTAATCTGCTCAATTGTCCATTAAATAATCCAACTACCTAGTCTACTTATTATTAAATAATTTGTTGTAATCAATATCTGTTGAAGAGAGTTATATCTCTCGCTCAGATTGGGTCTCACCTATTGGTCACCACATCTTTTTAGGTGACTGGCAACAACGACAGTAGAACTATGGCAATGAGGAAGAAATATGGTGATGGACCTTAGAGAAGGCTATTTAGTTGTCTAGTGTGTCCTAGAGTCTTCCTTGCACTCTCAGGTCTGGGTGAAAAGTTTGTATACGATGCTTCATTGAATCAAGCTTTCAATAGCATGTTGATTCTTTTACAAGTCAAATATGTGGATAGTGTTCCTTTGTAAAGTTTATATTGTAGCTGAGGCTACAGAGCAGTTGTAAATGATATTGAGTATTATATGGAATGAAGCAAGTTGATGGACTTTTATGTAAATGTTTATGAGCATTTGAGAATTGTTGAAATCAGTTTTATTTTGTGATGTTTTATGGATTTGTGTTTAATTAATGAGTAATCATGTTTTGTTCTTTGAGTAATCTCATTTAGTGTAACAAGTTCTCACAAGTTGGAATCAAAGCTCTAAGTTTGTGAGTCTACATGGAAACTAGGACTTAGGACTAGGATGATGTCTAAGTTAAGAATATGACATAAAAATATGGTACATACTACCTAACATCAGTATTTGGGTGCCTTGTTCAGGTATTCAAATATGAAGAAAAGGTAAGTATGGAACTCTTAGATTTTTATCTTTCCTACCCACCTGATTGATTGAGTTGATAATTACAACAACCATCAAAGGAGAATAGAGATGAAACTTTGTAAAGTTACATGTGATAAGAGATACATGATGTTTCATGTTTGGTAAGAGCCAGAAAGTATGACCTCTAAGTGATATGTGATACAATAGATAGAAGTGTTTTTAAAACCAAACTGGACCGGCCGGTCTGATTGGCCAGACCAGTGAACTGATAGCTGACTAGTTCGAAAGCCTAAAAAACCAGTTATGTGTCTTTTTCTGGTCCAACCGGTCAGAAATATGGTCCAACATGTCCAACCAGTCGGTCGGACCGAACCGGATTGAACCAGTGGTTCAAAGAGAAGAAAAAATAGAAGGTAGAATACATATAGGAATTTACATATATGTGTGTATATACATATGGCATATATATATGTATGTATTTATATAGAAAATATACATATAAGGTAGAATGTGTATATATATGTATATATGTACAAATATATATATATATATATATATATATATATATATATGTATATATGCATATATATGTATGCATGTGTGTGTACATCTACATAATAATATATATGTATACATATATATTTATATATATTTAGAGTCAGGCTAGAAAACACTCGAGTGTATTCAGAGTAGAATACACTCAAGTAGTTTTTCATGATGCAATATTTTTTTCAAAAATCTAATCCATTGATCTTCTTAAACATCTTGTGAATAGCTCAAACGCAAAATTTGAGCACATTTGGACATTTATAGTCATGTTATAAAGACCGCAAAAATTATGCATTTCAAATTAGTGTCGTGTGTCGATTTTTTTGTTTTTGGATGAGTGACTTACAGTCATTCAAATGGGCTCAAAATTTGTATGCAGCCTAGCTATAGTATGACGGTGAAGATCAATGCTTTACATTTTGCAAAAAATAGTCTTGATATGCAAACACACTTGAGTGTATCCATGTGATATGTACACTCGAGTGTATTCTAGCCTGACTCTATATATTTTTATATATGCAATGTTCATATATTCAAATATATATATATATATATATATATTGATAATATATTATATATATGAATGTATACATCTACACAACAATATATATGTATCAGTGTTTAGGAAATCGGTCCGTGCGGCCGCATATGCGGCCGCTTAAGCGGTTCGGACAGGGGACCGCACCGCATATGTCAAAGTGGACCAATTATCGGTCCAAGCCCGATTATACGACCGATTACCCGCTTATGCGGCCGCTTAATCACCACTTTTCCAAACACACATACATAGACTTGAAGAAATGAAATTTATATGATATTTTTGTTGTTTCTAATTAAATATTTATATGATATTGCTACTCCCTTTGTTCTAATTAATCATTCAATGTAGTCCTTGTATGTAATTGTTCAATGTGATATATAATTTTATGTGACTGATATATAAATATACGTAGATATATTAATTTATTAAAAAAAATCCAAAACCGCATATACTCCCGCATACCGCATATACTCTATCCAGTGCCCCGTCTGCCCGTACACCGAATAGTGCTTTTCTGAACACTGATATGTATACATATATATTTATATATATACATGTATATATAATGTATATATGTTCATATATATTTATATATATATATATTGATATAATATATATTTATATATACAAACAATATATATATATATAAACATATATATAATATGTTGATTCAACTGGTTTGACTAGTCTGACCGATAATTTCCTTTTTTCATGGTGACCGGTTCGATTTTTCCAGTTCAAAATTTTTTTTATGTCATGCTGACATTATTTCTGGTTCAACCACTCTAGTTGGACCTGACTCAATCTGGTCTGAGTCACTACTGCTCTGACCACCAGTTCGGTTCTGAGAAGCATTGAGATAGACTAGTAAAGGATGATAGTTAGGATCCCAAGTTAGAAAGGTACTACCCTTATACAGGTGATACTAAAATTCCTATGTTGAACCAAGGTGACACACATGCAAGAGTTGAAGGAGAAGAACATGACTTTTATGAGAATGATGTTACATCACCATGAGATTATAGTAACTATGAAAAAGATTGAGGATGAGGTGTATGAGAAATGTCCATATTTGTTTACCTTGAATTTTAGGGGCCTAATCCATGTTAAGAGTTTATGGTTGTGAGATCCCTAACCTAGCTTAAAGTTTTGAACATGTATAATTACAATAATTTGGTTATTTAAACTTAATCTAACCTTGTGATATATTTAGGTATCATGTTACAAGCTTAAGTTTCAAATTTAGTCCAATTTGGACATTGTTTGTGCAAGTTATGCAATTTTATGCATGTTTTGGACTTTTATGCAATTTACCAAAATTTGTGGTTTTACTTGCAATTTTTCACATGAATTATAATCCTTAGATGTTTCCTTATCATGCTTGAGATTTTTTGGCCATGGGGTGCCTATTTGAACTTAGTTTGGAGGTGTTTTCTTCAAGGGGATTTTAGGATTTATCCCTCTATAGATGGGCTACCTTTAGGAGCTATCAACCAATGGTTTATTTGATTGGCTTGAAAATCCAAAAAATGGTGGTTAAGCAGGTATCCATGAATGGTAAGGCCGATTCTTATGTGTCTTCTTGTATATCCATAATAGTTTAAGGTCATGGACATAGTGAGAGTTATTAGGACACCTCAAGCTTTTCTCTTTCTTTATCCATAAGCCTTATATACTTATCCTTTAGCTCAAAAATGAAACCTTTAGATTCTTATATTTTACACCTCTACAAAACTTCATCTTTCACCTTCTTGGGGGTGAATAGAGTACCCAAGGTAGAAGAATGTAGCCAACCTTCTTGTTAGAGAATCTAGGATTCAAATCTACCCTTATCTAGCCCCTGTTTGGTTCGGGACTGTGATTCTGTAGTCTGCATTGGGTTAGTCAGTAGATTTGGATTGGGTTAGTCTAGATCCAATCTAATTCTATTTGGCAACCCAGTTTGATTCTGACCAGCTAGTTAAGATTGAGTCAGGATTCAGTCTGATTCTATTTGGCTACCAGTCAGGATCCAGTCTGGTTTTGTTTGGCAACGTAGTCAGGATCTGTCTATCCTATCCTACTCTTACATAATAGTTTGTCTTGTTCATATAGAATAGTATGTACTATTCTTACATAATAGTTTTAAAAATAATGACTGTAGATTTGTGTTGACTGTGCAATACAAGATTAAAATTTACAATAAATATATAATTTTATACAAGATTGATTCTGTTTGTTGTTTTTATTTTATGAATATGAGTTGAGTATTATTACTTTTATATGCATATTTAAAGTAAATATTACTTTAACCACTATCATGTGAATTCATGGCACATGTATTGTTGTATGTATGTATACTTGTGCATTATTACATAAATAGGTAAGTAACAAAATAATTGACGACAGACAGACAACTTAAATTTGTCATAATACACAATATTTTGTTACACAATACAACATAAATGATACATAAGTGTCATTACAATTTAAAATATAAAAATGTCAAATGACGTAAGGTACTATAAAAAGGTCATCACATAAGTGTTGAACAACATTAGGTTGATTGTCTGTCTCTCTAATTATCGGTTGTTGCGCATGGTTGAGAGTTTACCACTTGATCAAGTTGTTGTTGTATTGTCAGTGGGTAAGTACAAGGACTTGTCTAGAATGTGTGTGGAACTATATCTACAATTTTTAGCACTTTCCACCTTGCCTTAAAGGCAGCCATGTTTATGTCAGTCCTCCCAGTTAATGTATGAAATTTTGTAAGGGCATCACACCAACCTTGATGTACACGAGGCCTACCCAAGCGTCACAAGTAATACTGACGACCCAACATTGTGTCGAGTGTGGCATATGACTCGTCATCCCATTGAAAATGATTCATTGTGTGTGAGAGTGTCTGTAGCATAGATTAATAATTATCAAACCAATGTATTTAATGACAAAATAGGTGACATAAGTGGAGCCAATGTATTTGATAAAAAAAGTAGATGTGAGAAATGGCTTTAAATTAATATAGATGCTTGATACATGCGCAACAAATGATAAAATAAAATGCAATTAGATGTAAGGTACAATGAAATTTGTTTAAGCAATGGTATTAAAATAAATCAAACATATCATATTCATATTTTAATTGAAATACGTATAAAATTAATTGTTCCACATAAATATAAAAGTAATTGTTCGAAAAAAATTAAGATGACATATCTTACATCACAACTAAAATTTCAAAAATAAGATAATATTATGTCTAAATATTGGGAAAATGCGGCATTGTTCCACAGAGGAATGGTGTGCCCTACAACTGCTTAGATCTAGAAACACAGAAGTAGTCTAAGATGGTGACCAGCTACTGTGTTGCCAATTCTTCGATGCAGGGGAAATTTTTTGTTGATCCCAGGTGGGATTGTCCCAGTTGGACCAACTTAGGGCCTCGTCGTACTCGTCCCATGACATGGGACAGTCTTCTTATGACGTTGCCTTGCCCTTTTCATTGACGCTATCTTTCGTCCAATCAAACAACAACGACAGATGACAAACTGGGTGAGTAACACCATCGTTGCTTTGTTTTGGGCTTGCATTTGGGGAATGAGATTGGGAAGGATCACAACACTTTTGCTTGCACACCAGTTTTGCATTCACATATTTCTCTATCCTTGCATGTAACATCAACATTTTTTCAAACTTTGAATGAGACTTTGAAAATGACTTCGACATCTAAACATAATAGACAAGTACAAGTCCGATCAAATTATTATAACAACAAAGTAAGGATGATAATAAGTTACACAAACTAGGAAACATGTAAGAGAAATTGAAATAAATAGTTAGTGTATTTGACATAAACTTCAACATGTAATGGTTCATAATCGTTACAAAAATAAAAGTTGGTGAACAAATATAAATAAGTACTCGTTTGACCAAATATTAATAGTAACTAACTGACGATCACAATATTTTGCAATTAGTGTTCATAATCATTAGAACATGTACATTTTTAAATACATACAAAACAAAAAAAATGAACGTCCCTAAGGTGGTGAACAATTTTTAGAACTTCATTTGTTGCCTTCACCACCTAATCTCGTAGGTGTGTCATTGTTGTTTTCAACATTGTTTAGGTATTTTGTAACTCCTGGGGGGTAAGAGTGTCGAGTCATCACAAAATTGCATGGAATGACGTGTTGGACGATCAATGGTTGAGGAGGTACAAAAGCTCCCAAAATGAAATGATGTTCTCTAATGAACTCTCTCATGCGGTACTGCCATCGCTTTTGCACCTCACTGAGAGAGATGTAAGGCACCCCGTTATGTTTCAAAAGTCATGCCACGCCTCCCTCCAATCCTGTAAAGTATATACTTCATTCACACATCTCCCCAGGTCATAATGGTTTCCCATCAAACCTTTGAGGACCATATCATTCTCTGTACACCATATGATATACGACGTCATACCTTGCCCGGCCATGATTACAAATTCTATATGTAATATATTGCAATGGTAAGGGTTCATTTTACAACAGTGCGAACATAATATGATAATTCAAATATAAATATTTAATGTGCATATATCTGCTGAAGAAATAAAAAACCATCATTATGATAAAAAGATCATACATAAAGTGGCAAGCTTATGATGTTGTTTTAGCATCAATCAAAATCAGGGGTCCAATTGTAGAAAGTTAAAAATAGAGCATACACAAAGTAGTAAAAAGAGGTATTCTTGCAACTTCATTTGTTGCCCTCATGACCTACTCCTGCAACTCCTTTTTTTTGTTTTCAACATTGTTTTAAGTGTTTTGCAACTCCTGGGGGATCACATATTGCACTAAGGGATGAGGAGGCAATAAATGTGCCAAAAGGAAACAATTTTGTCTGATAAAGTCTTTCTTTAGGTTCTTCCAAATGGTTTTCAACTGGTTCAAAGTTATGAAATGCATCCCCGTTATGTTTCTAATGTTAGTCCATGTATCTGTCCAAGCCTCTCGAGTATAAAATCCACAGACACATCTCCCCATGTCATACTGACTTCTCCTGGCATCAAGTAGGATCTGATTGTGCTCTCGACGCCATAAAGAAAACACGTTCGTTGGATGCCTAGCCATATTACAGATTCTGTAAGTAAAATAATTCAGAAGTAAGGGTGTATATCACAATTACGTAGACATAATATGATTATTCATTTATAAATAACATACACCCTCCATAAAACATTCAACAACATTACGATAAAAATTAGCAACCTTATAATGTAATTCAATGTTTATATCATAGGATGAATTAAGAAAGTTTATAATGTTAATAACATCCAATGATAGACAATCTAAATCAGTAAGAAAATCTAAATTTAACTCTGTCATTCAATGTTATGGCATCATAGGAGGTGAAGGAATGTCCAAAAGAAGGCTACAAGTTTCCTCCAACTTGTCAATAGAGGGTTTGTAGAACCTCATACTTGTACTTTTTGGATGTGTATATATCTTCAGAGTTGTGATGGATTTCAACAAAGTCCTTCATGTTCATCGCCTAGCCCCACACTAACTTGCACTCGCCAGTAACATAATCTCATCCTTCAAAGAATCAATTGTTGGGGGAGATCGACTGCCCAATGAAAGTATCTGCATCGGTCTTTTCCCTAACATGTATTCCCAAGATCAAGTTAATGACAACGAATGTGCAACGTACACAAGGGCAGCCGATTGTTTAGGGATTTACTATCGCACCTGACTAGTAAGACATATGTAATACATTTTGCCCGACCTTTCACTCAGAATGTCAAAGTCATATAACCTTGCATCCTCTGTGTTAATCTGCAAGGCTGCAATTAGACCACAATGACATCTTGCAAGTTCAGATGGATGCAACGACATCTAAAACATGATTGTTGAATAGTAACATAATGAAATGTGTAGAACATAGATTTAAATCTAATATTAAGAGAATTTTGATAGGACAAGTTGACTGTTCTAACACACAAGTGAAGTTTATTTGGATATCTCATATTGTATTACAACTATGATATATTGTATCCGTCTTCCTATGTTGAAGAGTCACTATCGGTCGGTAGGTGAAGTAGTTCACAAAGATATAGGCACCTCTTCCTCAAAGTTGAAATTTCAACTACTAGCCTATCGATGTATGTCCTTGTTGAATAGACAAAGTTGCATTGTACAGACCAGTTCTTGTGTTTGTTGCATGCATAAGTAAGTTGTGTTACCAATGCATCCCTAACTATAGTAAGGGTGGGCACAGTATGTTGTACTTGCTGCGCGAGTAACATCATACGACATCTATTTGGAACAAGACCCCTACCACATGTAAAATATGGCTTGTTGGGATTTTTGTCTTCCCGTCCATTTGTCACATCTGTGGCATCCATGTACACCCGTATGGTGCATTGGAGGACACATGGACATGACAACATTCCATTCTCCATTTTAAGACAACCTAATGAAACATATTTTGGCATTTTTAATTAGGAGGCATCAAAACATATTATAAAACAAACATGTTAAGTCAAGTGGTAGATGAGTTCTCATACACTATAGAAATGATGACAAGTACAAAGTAAGGTCAACGAGCATCCAAAATGAAATTGGAAATTGTTTCGCGTAATGCATCACCCTCCCTTGCATCGACTGGAGTTGTTTGTAGTCGCGAACTCATGTTGACACCATAGGTTGGGAAGGCAGATTTTGAATTGTGTTTTGGGATTTCCTCCATCATAGTTCCACCATCATTCTGGGCAACATATAAAATTTTGGAGGATACAACAAGACATTACGAGGCGGCACTGCGAATGTATAGGATACATCACCCCTTTTTTAATGTAGGCAAACCTCCTCTTCAACACAATGAATGCTCTTTCTACAAAATTACATAATTGAGTGTGACAGTGGTTGAACATCTCCTTTTTGTTGTTGTATGAATGTATATTTCCTCGATACTCAGATATATGGTAAGTTGTGTTGCGATAAGGTACAAGAAACTGACGAGTGTTGGCGTACCCAGCATCAACAAGGTAAAACTTTCCTGGTGGTACTTTGTAACCACCTGTGGTCGTTGTTGCTTGTAGGACCCTTTGGTCAGCTGTTGATCCCTCCCACCCAGTCAGGACATATGTAAACTTAATTCAAAAGTCTACTACAGCCATGGCATTCAGAGAGTCATTCCATTTTTTGTCTCAGTAACGATTTTTCTTGTCTTTTTTCTTGTCTTGTTTCACCAAGACTGGGATGTGTGTCCCGTCAATTGCCCCGATGGCATTCTACAACACCAAAATCAGGTTTCAACATATAAAATAATTGAAAATGATTAAAAATTATAGGGGATAACTATTACCTTGAAGTAAGTATAGAACCTTGGGATGTCTAATATATGATGATGTGTTGTTGTGGTTGTGGTTTGCATGACAACATAATCATGACACAACACACACCCCATCCAATACTTTGTTGAACTTTCTTTTTATGGTCTCACCAAAGTGAATGTAGTCATTAGCTAAAACACGATTTTTATGGCCATGGTCAACCATTTGTAGGAAGTAGCATACAGCCTCAACTGATGAGACACCTATACTACTTCGTAACAAGCCACAACTCTCAAGATTGTCCACGAGGGCTATTATAGTATGTGGTTGCATTCAGTATAGGTAATAATCCCTCTATTCATGGTCGTTTATGATTTCTAGCACCTTTTGGTAGCCACTCCTAATACAAACTGACCTAGGTATTGTAGGTGGTATGTCGTCATCATCAGAAATGTTGCCCATGATGGAGTTCGCTATTGAGTCAGCTACTGCATCAACAATGCGATTGGAAGGACCAGACATGATATCCAAAATCTTTGTAATGAGGTGTGTTGTTTCTATATGATCACTAACAGACATGATGCCTATAATTAAAAGGATAAAAACCTTGACATGATGCCTAAAATTAAAAGAATAACAATATGAACATAATATGAAAGATGTGACACAAAAAAAACTACATCAACATTAGATACGAGTTAAATGGTATGAGCAACAAATGTTTATCTGGGAAGTAATTATTACAACAATAAGTGAATTGATGATGATGTTCCCAAACACAAAAAACATAATGGAAAAAGAAATTTCTAAAGTTCTCAACCAAAATGAAATTGGAAAGCAAACCATAACCGTCACTAGCCTCTAAACAATAACTTATTACGTTGAAGGGCTTCTATTATTCCCACTTGTGCCAGCATCATTGGTTCTAGTATACCACAAAAATGGCATACTTGATGTGTTGTTGAAGTTTGATTATGGGGATTGTGAAGCAAATCCCTATTGAGATGGCACAAAACAGGATGGCATTGAAGGTAGTGGTGTTGTACTACCACCTTGGGACCTTTCCCAAAGGTCTTGCAACCATATTGTTATTTTGTGTGGTGTATATGTAAGGATGAGGTAGATGTTGTGGTTTGTAGACTCCTTTATGGCATTCACAAGTGTTGTAAATACAAATTTAGGGGCATCGGGGAAAGTGTCATTGAAATGTTTCAAAATCATTGCAAACTCTTCTTTTTCAATGGCTCTGGTGGCCACACCTGTGCCTGACTCGTGTACCTTTGTGTACATCTGTGTGAATTCAGATAACACTTCATTAGAAAGCACACATCGCTCTTGTAACATTGATGGTCACTTCCTATGCCTGTGGATAGGAGGAGTCCTTCCCCCAAGACCATGGGTATGTATTCTGCCTCCCCCGGTGTCACCCTCACTTTGCATCCCAGGTGTGCCTATGTCCAATTCCCCATATGGGGGTTTCTGTGTTCATGGGTGTATCAGACACATCTAAGTCGACAACAACTTCATCCTCGAAGGCAATGTCAAACGATATTTGTCTATTCGTAGAAGACATTGCATGGTGTCCTCTAGCAATGTTCCTCCCCATCATCAATTCGATGTCGTAGTAGTGGGGAAAGGGTTGGTTAATCAACCTAGCAAGATCCTTGTTTGCCTAAGTATAAAAAAAATTATTAGGAAATTTATATGTAAATGTAGGACATTACTTTTGGGGCCAAGGTATGATTATTGTACATACCGCAAGGCTCTCCCTCCACTAAGGGGTGTCAGGCAACTTGGGCTTGTTCCTAGTTTCATCCCATCTGACGCCACTCTTGTTGGTGACAAGCTTCAATCTAGCGTAGTCCATCCTCAAGTTCTTCCACTAAGTTTTGATGTACTCTAACAAACATCCCGACCTCCCCATCCTATTTTTCAAATCACAAAGTGCCTCCCTCCAAGTGTCCCTAGTAAACTAGCCATCAATACACCTGATTATGTCATACTACCTCCACAATGCTGAAACAAGAGCATCATCAGACTCTCTTGACCATACAATATAGAACCTGGGGTCTGCGGAAGACATACTCGCATAGGGGCTGCAATATATAATGATAGTGAGGAGTGTTTACGTTATTTGTAAATATATAACATGGATGGTTTTCAATAGGTACAACCCATGACAATACAGTAATCCAATCATTAATCTAGTCATTATTCCGGATGACATAGGTGATTTGTAGCAGTATAGCCCAGTAAACTGAATTATAAAACCATGCATTGACTAAACTGAAGGTTATGGTTGTAGTTGTACATTCAAATATTACTGAAGTGAAGGTTTAGAATATGTCATCCCATGGTGTAATGACCTAATAAGTGTAACACATGCATAACCTAATAATAAGATAACACACCTATATAAGTGTGCAATGTTGATACCTTGTGCTAATAATGATCTAATCATATGTAACTTGATCAAACTTAGATTAGTTTTTAAAAAGTAGGAAATGGTGTAATTAGGGTTTCATTATATAATCATAATGTATAACTCTAGTCGGCCATGTATAAAGAACATTGACCCTAATACTAGGGCATTTTAGTTTTGTTGAATCTGCATGGATAAATAGGATAACCTGCTAATAGGTTGAACTAATACCAATACAATAATATAGTTATTATTCTGGTTATCAAGCAGGCTAACTTGTACTGGAAATATATTAACATGGTTGTTAAGGTCAGATGAACAACTTGCAAGGTCAAATCTGACCTCCATTCCAGTGAGTCAAAAATTGACACAGATTTAGGAAATTCTAATCGGGCATGTATTTACAGATAGAGAATTTTGTCAACAGCATGCATTTTTTGATTCAATTGTGATAGAGGTCTCATTATTATGTTACAGACAAAAAGGTTATACACTGCAAAATATGTATTTGCAATGACACAATATGTATTCCTAGATTATATAATCTCTTGATCCAATTATCTAACCCTCCTGTTGAAATGCCATGGGACTGAGCTAGGATGTTAACATGGCATTAAGAATACACCACAAGAATGTAAAAACATATATTGTTAATATGAGCATTGAACCATATTTAGCTCCTAAATCCGTTCAATATCTTTCTATTATGAGTTTATCACAACAAAGGGTCCTACACAACATTAAAAATATATAGATAAAATAGCATCAAGAACATATCAGAATAATTATATAATAAATTATTTACCCATACATCAACATCTATGTAACTGTCAAACTGATACCGAAGAACATATTTACATTAACAATATTATGATTAGACCTAAGTGCAAATGAACCCTAGCGAAAACATTATTGACTCTTTTAGCTCTAAAGATGAGACTCAATTTAGAAAGGTTATGTGGTCTGAAATTTCCTTTATTATGGACTGGTCATGGTTTCTGATATCAAAAGATAGCTACAAGTATAATAAGAAGATGTGTAGGTACATTGTGCTCTTTGTCCTTATCATGATTGTCAAATTAATTAACATTTTCTTGATTGTCAAATTCATAAAATGAATCTTAGATAGAATCTCAAACATTTTCAAGTGTGTCATCAAAGCATTTATTACCCAAATCCCAACTCAAATGGGTAGAAAATCAATGGGAAAGGACCCAAGCATCCATCCCGTGAATGAATGAAACCACACATCATATATATGAATGAAAACAACATTCATCATAAGTGAACTATAGGTATAACTAACATAAGGAAATACATGCATGAAGGAAAATAACTTAGTACTTGACGTCAAAATCATAGTCCCTTTTATATATCAAACCGCATGAAGATTTCATTGGGAAAAGTTGAAGCAGAGTCATAGAAAGAGCAAAGAGTACCATTTATAACTAAAACCATAAAATCAGACACCATCAATGAAAATACATTGATACACTTTTTTTTTTTGAAAACTTGTAGGTTTAAAGGAATATATTAGTTTGTCTAAACTTATATAAATGCAAGAATTGAACCAAAGCAAACAAAATCTTCAAATACTTTATTATTAAAAAAGGCATATCTTAGTGCACTTCAATTAAACAATACAACTTTCTTGTAAGGCATTTAACCAACTTCTCAAATGAAGGGTCCATTTGGGACATTCAAAGCAATGCTATGAACTAAACCTATCTCAATGTGAGGGACCTCAAAGTACAAATGCCAATTGATAACCATGTTTCAAGTGTTGTTCCCTTTCTTGATCAAAATCAAGTAGGTACATTGTGTCTTGTGTCCTTATCATGAGAATACCGTGAGGTGAAAAGTGTTTTTAATGGACACACTATGATTAAATTTTTTAGTTGGTCAACATTATATAATCTAAAAGAAAAATGTATTCACGGGAAACAAGTATCTCAACAACTAAATTCAGCCAATTGTAGGGACTCATACAGATACATAAAAGCATCAATGCCATAATCAATTTTAATACGAGGTGAAGAATACCTTAAAATGAGTAAATTAGATTAATAACATGATTAGATATTTGGAAAGAGCCCATCATAGTTATTGACATTACAAGAAAACATGGTTTGATTACATCAACACGATTTACTCCTATGAATCATGTTCATTAGGGTTGGATGTTTCACTAGAGTCTATGTATTATTCCTCACAACATCGATTTCAACATTCAAACAATGCATGTAATGTCATCACCAAACTACATCTTAATTATAGATCATTCTTAACTAAGGGTGAAACATCACAAAATATAGGTATTTCAGATTTTAGAGTTCATGATATTAATAGGAAAATATAAGTTTTGAATAAGAGTAATGACTAAATCATGAACTTGTCCATTTAAGTCATTTTTATGGAATATAATAACTACTAGAGTAAAAGAGTGGTCATGGTTATATTTCATGATATAAGGCATCGTGTTACTTTTTGTTGTTACAAATATAGTATGGATCATCATTGGATCACTATTAGCATATGATTAAAGATCTAGAATTAAAATTAAGAATAATGTATCATGTTCTTTTTCACATCGTAACTCACTAATCAAGAACAAGAGTGATGAAGGTCAGATTTTGGTTCCCATAGTAGAAAATAGTATTGATCTATAGTTGCACTATATCATGAAGTCATTAGTAGGCCTTTTTTTGGTTGAATATTTATAAGTTATTCACAAAAATTCCATATTTTACCATATTACATGTCAGGGGATCAAATTTAGAATTCATGAGAGATGATGGTTGACATTAGGGGCACTCATTTTCATGTGTGCTTATGCTAGATCAAAATATGTGTTTTAGTCATAAACAGTTGTGGTTGGGTATTAAATAACAATATCTAATTAAAAAGGATATACAATAAGTATTTTAGGTAAACCACTAGAATTATGAGTAGTTTTAGATTTTAGGACTATTTTTAATATAAAGATCTAAATTTTTGGATATATAGTATATAACATGCCGATATTTGAAAATTTGAGACATCTTTATCATTTAAGAAAGAGAAATATTGGAATCATGATAGAGGGGTAATATTACCTAACTAGATATGGGGGAGGGGGGAATCCGTACTTACTACTCATTTATTGTACTAATTCGTAGGGAAAAAGCACAAATAACAATGGATTCCATGACATAGATGAACAATGAACCCAACACAAAGTAAAAGGAAAACAAATTCCCCCCGGACAGTGGATTGTCAATGATTAGTTCTCATTTATTGTACTGATTTGTAGGGAAAATCAAAGATTATTAAGACAAGTACATGACCATATATATGTAACTCAAAATTGTTCCAATCTAGGAAAAATGATGTAGTTGCAGGATATATATCATGGCCATATATATGTAACTCAAAATTGTTCAAATCTAGCAGAAATGATGTAGTTGCAGGATATGTATCGATCAATCATGACCATTAAGCTGCAGGATATGGAAATAACTCTCAAATGTAGCCCTGATTATGAATGTAAATAACTCTCAAAATTACAAAGTTGTAGGATATGTATCGATCAATCCATGTTCATCACATTTTAGACATTTTTAGCCTTTGCATGTATTTAAGTTCTATACACCCTACAAACATGATTGAAGAAAAGTTCAATCGAGGGAATGGAATACCTGGAAGGGAGATTGAGAACAATGATGAACCAACCAGCACAGGGATGAGAAGCACAAATGAGCAGTAGGGATGAACATAAGTAAAAATATTGTATCGGTATAAACTAAGAAATAAGTACAACATTAGTATACAAATGAATACATTATTCAAGATGACCCACCTTTTCACAACTGGTCAAGAATGAGCAAAAGCTTCAGAATCATTGGGATGAGCAGCACCTTTGGAATAGCAGGGATAACTACAACCTTCGGTATACCAAGGACAAGCAGCAGCTTTAGAAAACAACTGGTCTAGGATGTGGAGTTGGATGTGAAGGATATTGATGCACAACGCAATCAATATGAAGCAAGGCAAACACTCCTTGCCCTGGCTAGGGTTCCAACTATTTTTCGAAAAGATGGGACGATGACATCTGAAGGGGAGTCAGTTGGACGGTGACAATAGACGATGGTTAGAAGGACAGGGCATGGGTTACCTTGATTTTTGAGGATTTAGCTACCCTAGTAGCCCGATGGTCATAGAAGACCACAGTGACTCACCATGCCAACACCCCTCCCGACGTATGTTGGCCTCCATCCACGAGTTGTTCAAGGTAGCAGACCTTGAAATCGAACCTCTCTTTAACTCACGGACGCATAGTGAGCTGGAAGTAGTAGGTAGAGGGAGAGGGGAGACTGTCGAAGAAGAGGGGTGAGAGGGTGAGGGTGGACTATTGGGGAGAGGAGGGTCATGAGGAAGTCAGGTGGGTCGGGGGGTCTAACCCGAACTGAGAAACCAAATCCCACCTCTAACGGGACTGGGTTGGTCCAGATTATGAGATTTTGTTATCCCAAAATGGAGGTTAGTTGGGGTTTTGAACCAAACACTATTTTGCCCAACCCTGACCAAGTTAAGATGACATGTCTCTAGAAGACAGAGAAGAATTTGGATCACATCATGAACAAAATAGGGGCCTAGGGTTTTTAAAGCTTCCTTTTGGTGATCTTGACCTAAACTAGTAAGTATCTCCTTCTCTCTTTCATTTTTTTGTTGTTCCTCTTCCTCCTACCTTCTTCCTAGACGAAACCTTGTTGTTCCATGGTAAAGTTTTCTCTAAATCTCAAGGAACTCATCTTTCTTGCTTCTTCTATCTAGTGTTTGCTCCTTTTGTGGAGAAATGTGATACTTGGCCGAATTCAGACCTAAAGCTGGGGTTCTTCACCTTCTTTGCTCAAACTTTCTTATTTCTTGGACTCTGATCTTCTCCCTAGAGGTGATTTTTATAACCCTCTTCACTTTTATTGCTTACTACAAGCTTGATTACTCGCGTTCTTGCTCCAAAATTAATATCTATGCATATACAAGTTGTTCTTGTTTATGATTTCGTATTTGATGGTGTTCTTTGATTAGTTTCTAGTTATATATGAACATAAAATCATGTTACATACCTTCCTGAGGTAGAGGAAGACTTGTTCCTTACTTAAATACCAACCAATGGTGCTAAATACCTATCAAATGATTGCATATACTTAGTGTTTTAGGCTGATTTTCAATTTATGCATGAACCGATGCATGACCTTATATTAGAACCGATGGAGATGCCTTTGTGGAAACTGATGGTTATGACCCATGGTGACAGATGATAATGTTAATTGTTGGCCACACCTTAGTTCAGTTCTAGACTCTTTAGGAAGCACAATGATTGATGGTTTAGTGCCCTACAGATGATATGATCCAATGGTGAATTTTGCTCAACATCTTATGGTGTTCAATAGTGGTAGTAATGACCTCATCAACTGATGGTGGAATAATGTGTCATGGTTTTTTAGGGCCACACGATGGTGTAACTAGGTATCATGAGTTGCTTTAGTTAAGCCTTAAACCGATGGTTTCTTTGGTTATATGATCCCAGGGTTACACCTACATATCAACCGATATTTTTGAAATGTTAAACCTGATCCAATGGTTGTGAATGGATGCTTCAACATCCAATGGTTTAAAATGAAGTATATAATATAATGTTTTGGTTATAATGATGAGAATTCAATGATCAATATCCTTAAATTTGTTGTCTTACATTTACCCTCAAGTGGATATAATTGATAATCACCATAATGTGTTATTGGGTGGACCTAATGAAGTATATCTTGTTACACCTAATCCTAATGTATCTAAGTGGTGGTGATTGATTATGAATAGCCCCCTTTAATGGTTAATAAATCTGTTATGGTTTTTGAAACCCTAGTATACTATAAATTTGATGGTTTCACCTTGAGTTAAGTTTGGATCCATACTTGAGGATGGTATGGAATTTGATGATGATGCTTCACCTAATGTATCCATGATCCGATGGGTATGCCATATGTTCATATTGTAGCATCAGTGTGACTTATCTTGTTACTCCCAACCCTAATACCATTAGGTGATGGTGATTAAACATGATTAGCCTCATGTGAATGATTAATAGAATAATGGAGTATTTCTTTATTATTGTTGAAACCCTGGTATGCTATAAATATGGTTTTTACACCTTGAGTTATGCATGGATCCATACTTAAGAATGGTATGGAATGTGATGAATATGCTTTGTCTTATGCACCCAAGTTTATATGGGGATTCTATGAGTGATGGTTTGTGAATAAATGTTGAACTATAACTTTAATGAAACTTACCTTGCTAAACCTAACTCTAATGCAAGTAGATGATGGTGGTCAATCACATTATACTTTCTTGAATGGTTAATATAATGATGGAATATCATTCCTAATGATTGATTTAAAATCTAATGTGTTAACTAGTGGTCATCATCACTTTATGACTTATGTTTCTGTATGCTAAACTTGTACACTATCATTGTGATGTTGGCCAATCATATAGCTTCCTTATATGTTGATATAATAAAGGAATGTTCTTAATGCTAAGATAACCGTGCAATGTTATCCTGTAAACATCTTTTAGTTATTTAATGGCATATCATGTTGAGCATGTGTGTCACATGTATGGTGATGTTTGTTGATCCTTGTAATAAGGCATGGAAAGATAATGATGATCTTACAGGAAATGATATTATGGTCTTACAGACCTTTGGGCATGGTTGAGCCCTGAATGAGGTGTAATCCTCTTTGATGACATGGGTTGATACCTTGTGATGTAGTGACAAGAATTTACATCATGTGATAGTGTGGTGACAAGTGTAGTCTCAAGAAAGGAAATGAATAGTACCATGTGATGATGATGTGATGAAAAGTATAGACTCTTTATTGGTAGGTGAATAGTGCCTTATGATGTTGAGATGAGAAATTATGTCTCACACATTTTATATCTTTTGAAGTTGTTATACTTATATGCTTGCTAGAATTGAATTAGGGTTTATATGTCCACTTGTTTGATGCAGCCTTAATTCACCCAACTAGCATAATTAATCAAGTGAAACCTTAATCATGTATTTTCCTTGTGCCATAGATCCATTCCAGTGTTAGAACTTGCTTGATGGTGAAATGAGTATTCCTACGAGAAACTCATAGCACATATTGTAAATATGTGGGGTGCTTGTCATCCAGACACCAGATGTTCATGGAGGATGGTTGCTATCATGCCTCAAATATTGTGATGTGTGTAAGGAAGTAGTATAACTACACGATTCCTCTTATAAAATGACCACGCATGAGCTATTCTCTAGTGTTGTGACATGCACCAAGGTGGGCTAGTTACATGACTATATGTCATTGTTTTATAGATTGACTGATATGTCACTACGGTACAGACTTGTACAGACCAATCAGGGAGAAGATCTTGGAGTCTGGCTCTTCCTAGATCTTGTATGGAATTGATTTTGACTTAGTAATGGTCAGTTAGATTTGGGTTGTACGACTCCAACCCTCAAGGTGTAATAAAATATCTAATACAGTCATGTAGCATATCTGTTTAGGGTTATACATGACACTTCATATTGGATGATAATCCTTATTTGTTATCTTTAAGTAAAAATGATGATTAGTACATTAAGAGATAATAGATATGCTTATGTTGTTGAAACACTCATGATATAGATGTTTACATACAACATTCATGCTATGTTAATAGATGTACTGCTACTATTGATTATGCTAATAGTAAAAGTTATCACATGTTGTTAGCTATGCTTATATAGCTAGCCATGTCTCTATTATTAGATATGCTTAAACTGCTAATCATGTTTATGTAGATAATTGTACTTTGATGTTAGTTTTACTTATGATGTAGATATGTTCAACTTGATAGAATGCTAACAATGTTAGCTATACTTATGTTGCTAGACATATTCATGACGTTAAAGATACTTATGCTACTAGATTGCTAATACTGTTAGCAAAGCATAAGATGATAGTTAGACTAGGGATGACCTGTGTTATTTTATGCAATCTTATAAAATACAAGATGATAATATGCATATACTCTGATAATTATACTTGTGTAAGGACCCTGACCTCCGGTTAGGGCTTATCTTGTTTGCTTTACTTAACCCTGATGCTTAGTTTCTTGCTAATCACCTTTAGTGGTGATTAGGGTTTGTTGGTGCTTTGTTGAGAGCTAGAGGTGCTACTTGCAATCTACCCAAATCTAGGGTTTGTGGGAAAGTTTGTCACCTAGTGAGGTGTTCCTCCCTCTCCTTGCTTCCTCTTGTGTTGAGAGGAAGGGTTGGCCTTGTTGCTTGTGTTCCTTTGGGCTTGGATGAGCTTGTTGGGCCTTGTGGTGCGTTGCCTTTGCCTCTTTGGACCTTGTGTTAGGAAAGTGAGCCTTGTGTCGGCCTAGTTGTGTCGCCCGTGGGGGTGTGTCGGGCATGGTGTGGAAGTGTTTCGCCCATGGACCCCTTTGACCTCGTTTGTGTCACCACTAGTGGACACTTGGTGCTTGATGCTTGCATGTGGCAATGTCCTTGGACATGTATTTAGGGCATGTTATAGTCGTGGCATTGCTCATGGACAAGTGTCCCTAGGTGGGCGACACCTTGCCTTGTCTTACCTTGGTTTCTCCTCCATCCTCTCCTATATATATGTTCCCTTTCTCTTGCTAAGGATCCCTTTAGTTCCTTAGTTTTCCCTCTCCCTTGGTGCACGACACCCCTTCCTTTGCAAGCTTGGTAGTCGATCCTTGTCTAGGAGTCTCCTTCTTCCTCTAGTGGTGGCTGAAACCTAGAGTTCCTTGCTCTCTTCTTGTGGTGGAGCTTGGAGCTTGGAGCTTGGAGTTGCTTAAGGTGGGTTACATAACTCCTAACCCTAACTACACTACCTTTTATGTTCTTGCATGTTTTTTATGATCATAATCGGCTATGTATGTTGGTAGCTTAGTTTCTTGCTTAGTTGCACCTTGTTGGACGAACCATGTTCTAAGGTTTCTTGTTGAGCAACACCCCTCTCCCTCCTTGGTCTAGAGAAGTGAGCTTGAAATCTAGTAATATGGGCAATACTCCTCTCTCCTTTAAAGTTGAGAGGTGAGCTTGTATTCTAGTTGGTTGAGCAACACCCTTCTCTCACCATGGATTTGAGAGGTGAGCATTGCGGTGGACGTAGACCTTTGGTAGGGTTGATCCTTGTGTTGCCCGATTAGTGAAAAGAAGGTGTGCAAGACCCCTCTCTCTTGATTGTTGAGAGGTGAGCCATCTTCTTGATCCATTAGGGTTTTGGTGCCCTTGTTCTTGAGGTTGATGACGACCTTGTTGGGTTGCATCTTGCCCTATATGGTCTTGGGGTTGATGTTGCCCGATATCCTTCTTTGGCCTAGAGCCTTGGTTGACATGATGTGGTTGTGTCGGGCGTTACACATCTGGTTCTTGCCTTGTTGTGTCGGGCATCACACTATGTTGAGTTCCCTGCCCGACACACTTAACCTAGGAGGTGGCCTAGTGTCGTTATACCTTGATGTTGTGGAAGCTTTGTTAGCTAGTTCTGTGGTGGGCGTTACCCCCTGGCCCTAGCCCTGTGTGTGTTGGCCGATAGCATGTGAATAGATGAGCGTTATGCTTTCTTTGTTGCACGCCCTGGTTGCCCGTTAGCAGTTGGTTGCACGACACACCCCTTGGGTTCAGTTGCATGATAGACCTTACTGCACGATACACCTAGTGCACAATGTGTCGTTGTGCGATATGTCTCTGGCTGAGCTTCCCAATAGGCTTTGTGGGTGTACGACACATCGTTGCACGACACAGAGGTGCACGGTACCTATGTTGCACGATACACCTAGAGTTGCATGATACATCTTGAGGTAGTTTCTGATACACCTTGTTGGTTTGCTTGGCCGTTATGAGGCTTGAGTGCATGGGCGATATGAGGAAGTACCCTGCCCGATGCTATCTCTAAAGAGGGTGCCCTACCCATCACACTTCTTGTGAGGGTAGTGGGCACTTCTAGTGAGGGTCTTGTTCCTTCTGGAAAACATATATGCTAGCTCTTGTTCATGCAATCATGTTTGGTTTATGAGGGTGACCTTTGATATGTTTGATAATAGTGAGGTATTTGATATAGTAGATTACATCTATGCATCTTGACATGACATTACATGTGTTTATGATCATCTGGAATTATCTGTATAATGCTGAGAAAATGGTAAGCATATAAGATGGTTTTCTTGATGATATGACCTATGTCTATGGTCACATGTAGAGGCATGAATGATAAAGCATATGATCATCAATGTTTCCCTATGCTTGGTAATATAATCTTTCTGTTCATCCATGATGATTGTGTATACTAACCATGCAGGTGTTTCATACAGATTCATAGCCAGGTAAAGGGCTATGAGGTATATATGTTTGAATAACCCTGCTTTGATGGTTACTCTTAATGATGAGATGGTATGCATGATGTGTTTTGGTCTGAGGACCTGAGTTTGGATAAAGTGCCTAAGTTGAGGTGTTATCCTCTGATGATGATCTGGGATTGTTATCCCAAGTAAGGAGAATGCCCTATGAGACAGTGGTTTCTTGTAATGAGGGGTTGAGATCCCAAGATATTGTGATGGTGGTAACAATAATGTAACTTTATGTTATGCATGTGTTACAACCTGGTTGCCTCAATAATCCACTTAAAATATACTAACTAATCACAGTGGAACATATCATGTAGTTTTCCCTGGCCATAGATTCATCATCGTCAGGAGATGGTGATGGTGAAACGGGTTCTCCTGCGGGTTAACCCGGAGCGCATATTGTTGAATATGCGAGGTTTCTCCTAGCCTAAAATAGAGAGGATGAAAGTGCAGCTGCGGTTGCAGACTCGGGATATATATAGAGAGCATGGTGAACAGGCCCATGGCTCAGTGTGATAGAGCATGAATGCGTTCATGGCTCAGAGAGCACAGTGAATTGGCCTGTGGCTCAGATATACTAGCGTCGAGACCTATACCGAGGCGGGATAGAGGAAGGGTAGCATGTGGAGCTGACCTTGTGGCTGAGGCCACTTAAGTATGAGACTGCGGTCCTACTTTGGTTCTCGTGCACTGACCACGAGGTGGGAGGTCATGGAGTCTAGCTCTTCCATTGACCTTGTATGGCACCAGCTCCGGGTTTCGCAGCCGTTGATTGGATCTGAGCGGTACGGCTCACTTCCTTAGGGCATAATAACACGTAATCTAGCCAAATAGTATTTATTGCTTAAGGCAAAACACAGAACATTGGTTGAGGCCTTGCTTGAGTAGTTGATCTCGTTATACTTGTAGTTACATATACGTTCCTTATGTTATGTGGTAGGATCTTATAAATCTTATCTTGTCAATCATGTTCCATAAAAAAATACTTGTTTATCTGCCTTCCGTACAACATGGTAAGCTTGATGGTATGAATAGATTTTCTATATAGACTGCTCTTGTTATATCTTTTATCAGTTATCTACTGCTTTTGCTTCTATGGTTTTATGGTTTCGGCAGGGAGTTATGTTTCTCGCTGGGACTGTGTGTCTCACCCTGCTGGTTTATAACCTTTTTAGGTGTTCGAGCTAGACGTGGTGGTGGTCGTGGGGTTACGGCCGAGCAGTAAGACGAGCAGTAGAAGGTAAGAGATGGACATGCTGTCGTTTTGGTTGTTTTGTAGTAGAGTCTTAGAGTCATCCCTGCACTCTCAGGTCCTTGGAGGCATTTTGACATTGTTTCGTGATGTATAGCTGACGATGCTTTGTATGTCCTACAGCTGGCCGGATGTGGGCCGTTATGTATGTATAAATAGGTGATGAACTCATGTGATGATAAGACAGCTGATCCCCTAAGATGTGGACACATATCAATACATGTTAATATTTATATAACATGTTTCTTGCAGGAGAAGGATCTGAATGTAATAGTTTCTTAGTTTATCCACTTTTCGAAATCGGTTTTAATTAACCCATGTTTTTGATAATTAGTGGTTTATGGTGTTTTCCACACATTTTCGCGTGACACCTCACTGTCTGTGTGATTGCGGGATGTGTCACCACAAGTTTGGTATCAGAGTTCTAAGTTCGCTGAGTCTACAGGGATTTAGGACTAGGTTGTGTTTGTTCTTGTGAGTTCTCCAGATTTTCTTACAATCATCTTCTGCCCTCAGCGGAAGAAAAAGCCAAGATGTCTGGAAACCATGAAGAACATGCTGCAGAGAACAACAATGTTGCATCATTTGATGGAGGTATAGGGCAGGCACATGGAGATCGGGTGCCTGAGGTCCCCCAACCTGACCCAGCCATTCTCGAGAACCCTGCCTACCAACATCTTATGGGGAAGATGATGGCTATGATGAATCTCATGGTAGAAAGATTTCCAGTTCCTCCTCCGAGAGCACAGGCTCCCCATGGTGAAACATCGGGTATTGGGAAGACCTTTGAGTGGCTTCGCCGATTCGGAGCTTCGGACTATGCTGGAATGGCTGATCCAGTGGATGCAGATCTATGGCTGACAAGTCTTGAGAAGGCTTTCTAGATCCTCGACATCCCCAAAGCAGACAAAGTCAAGCACATTTTCTACCTTCTGAAGGGTAGTGCTGGTCACTGGTGGACCATCAAAGAGGAGAAGCAACCCAGTGAGGTGATCGGTTGGGAAGTTTTCCAGTGCGAGTTCGTCAGCAGATACTTTTCGAAGATGTATTTGGATGAGAAGATCAGCCAGTTTGAGCGCTTACGCCAAGGAACGATGAACATCACCGAGTATGAAGCCAAGTTCATGGACCTGTTGAGGTTTTTTCCTCACATGGCAGCGACAGAAGAAGAGTGAATCAGACGTTTTGAGAAAGGTCTGAGTGCTGAGCTGACAACACCTGCTTCTGCGTCAGAGAACCGAGAGCGGTTTGCTACATTTGTAGAATCTGTCTGGAGGATCGAACGGTCAGTTAGGGAGAAAAGAGAATCCATGTCTAAGAATAGGCCTTCTCAGTTCTAGGGACAGAGGTTTGGTGGCTTCAAGAATTCAAGGTTTTCAGCACCTTCTGGGTTAAGAGGTTCCAGTGCGTCGTCACAGTGGTCTCCGAGTAAGGAGGTTATGTTTCTTCACCACCAAAGGAACATAGTACAGCTTCAGTGGCAGTGACAGGGCCATCTAGGCCACAGTTTGAAGTTAGGGCATGCAATATCTGTGGTCAGACAGGGCATTTCAAGTCAAATAGCCCAAGTAGAGATGTTGAAGTGACACAGCACTGAGACAGAATCAACAAGGGTTAGATAGACAACATCCCACTAGTAGTAGAGGGCAAGGACGCGATCAAGCATCGCAAGCAGGATCGTCTACTCAAGGAAGCAGAGGACGTGGACAGCAAGCAACGGCTCGATTCTATGCTATGAGTCAGCCGGAGGCGATAGTCAACCCGCGAGTGGTGGCAGGTCAGATGGAGTTATTTCATTCTAATATGTCTTCTTCTTGCTTTATATTTGTTCTGGTTGACCCAGCTGCTACACACTCTTTTATCGCCTATAGTATGCTTGAAAACTGTCGTTTACCTGTTAGTTGTAAGAAAGATAGCTTGTTGTTAGAAACCCCTCTTGATGGTTCCTCAATGCTTCGAGAGGAGTGTCCATCTTGAGTCTTATTATTTTTGGGACACAGTATACAAGTGGATCTTATACCACTTGATATGCATGGTTTCGATGTGATCCTTGGGATGGATACCTTAGAGAAGTATAAGGTTGTTTTGGATTGTGGTTCCAAGCAGGCTGTGTTTGATGATGGCGGTAAGAAGTGGATCTTCCAAGGAGATAGGAAGATTCTTCCGACGTGTCTAGTATCAGCTATGGTGGCAAAAAAGTTGCTACGACAAGGATGTAAGGCATTCTTAGCTCACGTTGTGGATACCAAGGTGAAAGGTCCTAGCCTTGAGGAGGTGTCGGTTGTCCGAGAGTTTGCATATGTGTTTCCTGATGAGTTCCCCGGTGTTCCTCCACCCTGAGAGATTTATTTCGAGATCAATTTGGTTCCAGGAATGCAACCAGTTGCACAGACACTATATAGGATGGCTCCAGTGGATATGGCAGAGCTTAAGAAGCAGTTACAAGAGTTGTTGGAGAAAGGTTTCATCCGACCAAGTACATTGCCTTGGGGTGCTCCAGTGTTGTTTATTAAGAAGAAGGACGGATCGATGCAGCTATGTATAGATTACCGACAGTTGAACAAGGTCACGATCAAGAACAAGTACCCATTACCGAGGATAGATGATCTGTTCAATCAGTTGCATGGTGATACAGTGTTTTCAAAGATCGACCTACGGTTCGGATATCATCAGTTGAGGATTAAGGCAGATGACATACCAAAGTCAGCTTTTAGGACGAGGTATGGTCACTTTGAGTTTGTGGTTATGCCATTTGGGCTAACCAATGCACCTACTACTTTCATGGATTTGATGAATCGAGTGTTTTGTCCATTCCTAGATCAGTTTGTTGTAGTCTTTATAGATGACATCTTGATCTATAGTCGGGACAGGAAAGAGCATGAGCGACATCTTCGACTAGTGTTGACTCTTCTTTGCCAACATCAGTGGTATGCCATAGACGGGATATGTTTGTTTCCTTGCGGTAGATGAATGTGCAGATGGAAGTTTCCTTGTTAGTAGGACTTTTAGCACATATGCAAGTCAAGCCTATGCTGAGACAGCAAATCAAAGATGCACAACAAATAGATGATACAGTGTAGATGATCAAGTCAGAGTTCGGTAGCGAAAAGCGTGATGGGTTCCATGAGTTCGAGGATGGACTAGTTTGCTATCATGATAGGATGGTGGTCCCCGATGTTGATGATCTGAGGAAGCTAGTGCTTGAAGAAGCACACACGTCGATGTATGCTATGCATCCAAGAGTCACCAAAATGTATCATAATCTGAAGGACTTGTATTGGTGGCCCGGCTTGAAGAAAGATGTAGCCGAGTTTGTGGCTAGGGGTGCGGTATGTCAGCAATTCAAGGCTGAACATCAGAAGTCGGCAGGTACGTTGCAACCCCTGCCGATACCATAGTGGAAATGGGATCATATAACCATGGATTTCGTAGTTGGTCTACCCATAACAACTAGGAATCATGATTCCATTTGGGTAATAGTGGACAGATTGACGAAGTCTGCCCATTTCATACCTATAAAGACAATGTATACAGCCGAGAAGCTCGCTCGGGTATATGTAGATGAGATAGTACGTTTGCACGGTGTGCCAGCAATGATAGTTTCTGACATAGGTCCTCAATTCACGAGTCGTTTCTGGGAATAGTTGCATAAAGCATTGGGAATGCAGTAGAAGTTCAGCACTGCTTTCCATCCACAGACAGATGGACAGTCTGAGAGGACTATTCAGACTTTAGAGGATCTCCTTCGGGCTTGTGTTTTGCAGTTTCTAGGTAGTTGGGATGTACATCTCAGTCTGATAGAGTTTGCCTACAACAATAGTTATCAGTGGAGCATCGACATGGCTCCTTATGAGGCCTTATATGGCAGGAAGTGTAGATCTCTATTATGTTGGTATGAGTCTGGTGAATATCAGCCTTTGGGTCCTGAGTTAGTATATCAGACAATAGAAAAGATCAAGGTGATACAACAACAGTTGAAATCAGTACAGGACAGGCAGAAGTCTTATGCAGACAACTGTTGACGACCTTTGGAGTTCCAGGTAGGAGACAAAGTGTATCTTAATGTCTCTCCATGGAAAGGTGTGCTAAGGTTTGGCCGGAAGGGTAAGCTAGCACCTAGATATATGGGGCCATACCCAGTCATAACACGTATGGGCAAGGTAGCTTATGAGTTAGAGCTGCCGCTAGAGTTGCACAGGTTACACCCAGTGTTCCATGTCAGTATGTTGAAGAAAAGTCATCCGGATACAGGAACAGTGATACAGCCAGTCAAAGTTGAGCGTTATGAAGATGTGACCTATGAGGAAGGTCATGTGATGATCCTTGACAAAAGAGTTAAGAAGCTGAAGAGGAAGGACCTGGTTCTTGTAAAGGTTCTTTGGCATCATCGTGGCATTGAGGAAGCCACGTGGGAGCTTGACGAAGAGATGAGGAGGAAGTATCCTTCTATTTTCTCTTTAGATTTTGAGGACGAAATCCCTTTATAGAGGGTTATAGCTTGTAAGGACCCTGGCCTCCATTTAGGGCTTATCCTATTTGCTTTGCTTAACCCTGATGCTTAGTTGCTTGCTAATCACCTTTAGTGGTGATTAGGGTTTGTTGGTGCTTTGTTGAGAGCTGGAGGTGCTACTTGCAATCTACCCAAGTCTAGGGTTTGTGGGCAAGTTTGTCACCTTGTGATGTGTTCCTCCCTCTCCTTGCTTCCTCTTGTGTTGAGAGGAAGGGCTGGGCTTGTTGCTTGTGTTCCTTTGGGCTTGGATGAGCTTGTTGGGCCTTGTGGTACGTTGCCTTTGCCTCTTTGGACCTTGTGTCGGGCAAGTGAGCCTTGTGTCGGCCTAGTTGTGTCGCCCATGGGGGTGTTTCAGGCATGGTGTGGAAGTGTGTCGCCCATGGACCCCTTTGACCTCGTTTGTGTCACCACTAGTGGACACTTGGTGCTTGATGCTTGTATGAGGCAATGGCCTTGCACATGTGTTTAATGCATGTTAGAGTGGTGGCATTGCTCATGGACAAGTGTCCCTAGGTGGGCGACACCTTGCCTTGTCTTACCTTAGTTTCTCCTCCATCCTCTCCTATATATGTGTTCCCTTTCTCTTACTAAGGATCCCTTTAGTTCCTTAGTTTTCCCTCTCCCTTGGTGCACGACACCCCTTCCTTTGCAAGCTTGGTAGCCGATCCTTGTCTAGGAGTCTCCTTCTTCCTCTAGTGGTGGCTGAACCCTAGAGTGCCTTGCTCTCTTCTTGTGGTGGAGCTTGGATCTTGGAGCTTGGAGTTGCTTAAGGCGAGTTACATAACTCCTAACCCTAACTACACTACCTTTTATGTTCTTGCATGTTTCTTATGATCATAATCGACTATGTATGTTGGTAGCTTAGTTTCTTGCTTAGTTGCACCTTGTTGGACGAACCATGTTCTAGGGTTTCTTGTTGAGCAACACCCCTCTCCCTCCTTTGTCTAGAGAAGTGAGCTTGAACTCTAGTAATATGGGCAATACTCCT
Organism: Alisma plantago-aquatica; assembly: GCA_963693085.1. Taxonomy (NCBI): domain Eukaryota; kingdom Viridiplantae; phylum Streptophyta; class Magnoliopsida; order Alismatales; family Alismataceae; genus Alisma; species Alisma plantago-aquatica. The sequence goes on along the minus strand of OY856412.1, from coordinate 499,838,719 downwards.
CTCTCGTTTAAAGTTGAGAGGTGAGCTTGTGTTCTAGTTGGTTGAGCAACACCCTTCTCTCACCATGGATTCGAGAGGTGAGCTTTGTGGTGGATGTAGACCTTTGGTAGGGTTGATCCTTGTATTGCCCGATTGGTGAAAAGAAGGTGTGCAACACCCCTCTCAAAAATTGTTGAGAGGTGAGCCATCTTCTTGATCCATTAGGGTTTTGGTGCCCTTGTGCTTGAGGTTGATGATGACCTTGTTGGGTTGCATCTTACCCGATATGGTCTTGGGGTTGATGTTGCCCGATATCCTTCTTTGGCCTAGAGCCTTGGTTGACATGATGTGGTTGTGTCGGGCGTTACACATCTGGTTCTTGCCTTGTTGTGTCAGGCACCACACTATGTTGAGTTCCCTGCCCGACACACTTAACCTAGGAGGTGACCTGGTGTCGTTATACCTTGATGTTAGCTAGTTCTGTGGTGGGCGTTACCCCCCCTGGCCCTAGCCCTGTGTGTGTTGGCCGATAGCATGTGAATAGCTGAGCGTTATGCTTTCTTTGTTGCATGCCCTAGTTGCCCGTTAGCAGTTGGTTGCACAACATGCCCCTTGGGTTCAGTTCCATGATAGACCTTGCTGCATGATACGCCTAGTGCACAACGTGTCGTTGCACGATATGTCTCTGGCTGAGCTGCCCAATAGGCTTTGTGGGTGTACGACACAACATTACACGACACAGAGGTGCACGGTACTTGTGTTACACGATACACATAGAGTTGCACGATACATCTTGAGGTAGTAGCCGATACACATTGCTGGTTTGCTTGGCCGTTATGAGGCTTGAGTGCATGGGTGATATGAGGAAGTACCCTGCTCGATTCTATCTCTAGAGAGGGTGCCCTACCCATCACACTTCTTGTGAGGGTAGTGGACACTTCTAGTGAGGGTCTTGTTCCTTCTAGAAAACATATATGCTAGCTCTTATTCATGCAATCTTGTTTGGTTTATGAGGGTGACCTTTGATATGTTTGATAATAGTGAGGTATTTGATATAGTATATTACATCTATGTATCTTGACATGACATTACATGTGTTTATGATCATATGGAATTATCTGTATAATGCTAAGAAAATGGTAAGCATATAAGATGCTTTTCTTGATGATATGACCTATGTCTATGGTCACAGGTGGAGGCATGAATGATAAAGCATATGATCATCAATGTTTCCCTATGCTTGGTAATATAATCTTTCTATTCATCCATGATGATTGTGTATACTAACCATGCAGGTGTTTCATATAGATGCATAGCCAGATAAAGGGCTATGAGGTATATATGTTTGAATAACACTACTTTGATGGTTACTCTTGATGATGAGATGACATGCATGATGTGTTTTGGTCTGAGGACCTGAGTTTGGCTAAAGTGCCTAAGTTGAGGTGTTATCCTATGATGATGATCTGGGATTGTTATCCCAAGTAAGGAGAATGCCCTATGAGATAGTGGTTTCTTGTAATGAGGGGTTGAGATCCCAGGATATTGTGATGGTGGTAAAAATAATGTAACTTTATGTTATGCATGTGTTACAAACTGGTTGCCTCAATAATCCACTTAAAATATACTAACTAATCACAGTGGAACATATCATGTAGTTTGCCCTGGACATAGATCCATCATCGTCAGGAGCAGGTGATGGTGAAATGGGTTCTCCTGTGGGTTAACCCAGAGCGCATATTGTTGAATATGCGAGGTTTCTCCTAGCCTAAAATAGAGAGGATGTGAGTGCAGTTGCAGTTGCAGACTCAGGATATATAGAGAGAGCATGGTGAACAGACCCATGGCTCAGTGTGATAGAGCATGAATGTGTTCATGGCTCAGAGAGCATGGTGAATTGGCCCGTGGCTCAGATATACTAGCGTCAAGACCTGTACCGAGGTGGGCTAGAGGAAGGGTAGCCTGTGGAGTTGACCCTATGGCTGAGGCCACTTAAGCATGAGATTGCGGTCCTGCTTTAGTTCTCGTGCATTGACCACGAGGTGGGAAGTCATGGAGTCCAGCTCTTCCATTGTCCTTGTATGGCACCGGCTCCGGGTTTCACATCCGTCTGTTAGATCTGAGCGGTACGGCTCATTTCCTCAGGGCATAATAACACGTAATCCATCTGAATAGTATTTATTGCTTAAGGCAAAATAAGGAACATTGGTTGAGGCCTTGCTTGAGTAGTTGATCTCGTTATACTTGCAGTTACTTATACGTTCCTTATGTTATGTGGTAAGATCTTATAAATCTTATCTTGTCAATCATGTTCCATAAAGAAATACTTGGCTATCTTCCTTCCGTACAGCCTAGTAAGCTTGATGGTATGAATAGCTTTGCTATATAGACTGCTCTTGTTATATCTTCTATCAGTTATTTGTTGTTTTTGCTTTAATCCTTCTATGGTTTTATGGTTTTGGCTGGGAGTTATGTTTCTCGCTGGGACTGTGTGTCTCACCCCGCTGGTTTATAACCTTTTTAGGTGTTCGAGCTAGACGTGGTGGTGGTCGCGGGGTTGCGGCCGAGCAGCAAGACGAGTAGTAGAAGGCAAGAGATGGACATGCTGCCGTTTTGGTTGTTTTGTAGTAGAGTCTTAGAGTCATCCCTGTACTCTAAGGTCCTTGGAGGCATTTTGATGTTGTTTTGCGATGTATAGCTGACGATGCTTTGTATGTCCTGTAGCTAGCCGGATGTGGGCCGTTATGTATGTATAAATAGGTGATGAACTCATGTGATGATAAGACAGCTGATCCCCTAAGCTGTGGACACGTATCAATACATGTAAATATTTATATAACCTATTTCTTGCAGGAGAAGGATCTGAATGTAATAGTTTCTTAGTTTATCTGCTTTTCGAAATCGGTTTTAATTAACCCATGTTTTTGGTAATTAGTGGTTTATGGTGTTTTCCGCACGTTTTCGTGTGACACCTCGCTGTCTGTGTGATAGTGGGATGTGTCGCCACAACTTGTTTCTAAGATTATTTGCTTAACTTGTTCAATATGCTTGAACAGTTTAATCTGCTCAATTGTTTATTAAATACTCCAACTTCTCAGTCTACTTATTGTTAAATAATATGTTGTAATCATATCTTGGAGAGAGTTGTATCTCTCACTGGGACTGGGTCTCACCCATGGGACACCACATCTTTTTAGGTGATCAACAACAGTGACAGTAGAACTATGGCAGTGAGGAAGAAATATGGCGATGAACCTTTGAGAAGGTTATTTAGTTGTCTAGTGTGTTGATGTATGTGTTTTTAGTCATTATTACAGGCACATTTTTCCTTGATTTCATGTGTAGATTAGTCATTTATTTGATTTATTATGCATGAAATGTCATAGATGGCATGTTTCTATTGAATGCATCAAATTATAAGATTTTAACTATTTTTTGTAATATTTTATGCATCCCAAGTACTTATGATGATTTTGTGCATTTTATGGTACAACGAAGATCTACATACTCGGTGCTACTGACCTGATAACATTCGGTGGTACCGACTTGACGTTAGTTATGGATCTAGAAACTCGCCCAGAGTCAGTGCTACCGACAATCGAAGTCGGTGGTACCAAATCAGCATCAGTAAGCCCCAACATGAATTGAGAAAACTTGATGCTACTGAGTTGCCAACTTGGTGCTACCAAGTTGACATTAGGGTGGCATCTTGAGAATCATAAAACTTGATGCTATCAAGTCCAATCAATAGTACCAACACAATCAGGATCGCACAACTAAACCTAAGTGACTCAGTACTGTCGACTCACCTAGTCAATACTACTGAGTCTGCCCGATGATTCCATTCGTTGATTTCACTCTAATCTAATGGTGGATGTTATTTGATACCCATGTGCCTTCTATGACTTAGGGGGACGACGACCAAACAAAAGGAAGCAATAATTTTCATTACACGACAATCGAAGAGAGAGAAGAGAAGAATCGAGGATTGAAAGCTTCAACAGAGGAGATTCGGACACCTCCAGAGGACGATTCTATAGCTAGAAGACAACACGTACACAGAGGGGAACTTCTGGACGGGTAGAGATTCAGGGGTTACATTAGTTTCCTAATGTTTCTCACATTTTCCTTCTTCCTTTCCATGTATTCATTGATGAAAACCATGCAAGGCTAAAAACCTTTATTCCTTAGGATCCGGGAGTAGCCTGGATATACACTATGATTGATTTCTATGCACTAATATCAATTTTATCTCTTTTTACTGGATATAAATCTATGAAAGCTTTGTGTTCTACTTGTGCTTGATCACCATGAGTGGATTGACAGATGCTTAGTCATCTCGAGAGATAGGTTGAGGGTTGGAGAGAATATATTTAATTGTGTATTATTCCCTTTGGGAAAAGTGGAGTGTAAATGTAAGGAGAAACCCATAGAATAATCATAAAGCATCTAACTAATCAACCAATAACTGCAGAAATGGGATTGGCATTAGATTAGGTAGTGAATTAAACTGCGGGAGTAGGTAATTCTGGCTATAGGATCCTTATCCAGAGATTGAGATAATAGATGTTAGTGTGTGTGAGGTCAATTATTAGTGTTATCCATGGTGAAACCACTGTCTTATGTGATTCATTCCATCTTTGATTAATTCAAACTTTAAATTCATTTTGTATCTACATTTTTTCTTTAACTCAAACCAATTCAACCTTTTACAATCAGCTTAGTTGATTTGACTGTAGTTAGTAGTACTCTACTGGAGAAATTCTTCCCCGTGTTTGACTCGGGCCTCACAAGGCCTTATTACTTCGATATGTTCACTTGCGTATTATGCACAGTAAACTCATGTCAAGTTTTTGGCGTCGTTGTTGGAGAAGCGACAACATCCAACACTACGAGTGTCATGGTCGGCCACTCCAGGCCAATTTTTTATTTTATTTTATTTTATCATCTTTTAATTTTCTTCAAGATGAATCATATGATCTTTATGATACGTCATAAATTTCTCATGCTAATACCTACTTTCTACTATTTTAGGGAATCTAGTGCATGGTGCGTACTAGAGCCATAGAATACGAAGAACTATCCTCACCAGGCTTTGGACAAGTAGAGCTCTTACAAGGAGAAAGGGAGTCTGACAGATCTATAGACAGGTTCAACTGAACCCCTTCACCGACACATCCACCTGAGAGACCTACAACACCAGAATAACTAGAAATAGCATAAATGGAGGGAGAAGAAGAACTGACAATATTGGGAAAGGATAAAGTCTTCATCATCTACAACCCAGAAAGGGCTCATCAAAAGGCAAGCCATCAATGTGGGAAACTACAAGATAGATCCTGGACTTATTGCCTTAGTCAAATCTCAAGCGTTCCATGGCCATCCTTATGAAGATCCAATGATGCATATTAGCAATTTCATGGAGAGCTGTGATATGGTCAAGATAGATAAGAACCCAACTACTACAATATATCTTAAGCTATTTTCATCTTCACTGGAGGATAGTGCAAAGTCATGGTTCAAAAATCTTGATGATGAGATCATCAAGACATGGGATCATATGATAGATGCATTCTTCGAGAGCTACTTCCCTCTGCAAAAGATGAATGACCTAGTGAAGAAGATCCACAACTTCAAACAGCAAGTTGATGAGTCATATTCAGAGGCATGGGAGAGGTTTCAGAATATGTTGAGGAAAGTGTCTCATCATGGCATTGATCTATTCGGGTAGGCCAAAATCATCTATTACGGCCTACACAAAGGGTAGATAATAACTCTTGATAGTACAGGAGCAGGCTTCTTCCTCAACAACAAGCATGCTCGCTGCCATGAGATTCTCAAGAACATGTCTAAAAACCAATCATGGTGAGAAGAAAGAGAGCCACCAGTGACCAGTAAAAGTGTCGGGGAGTCCAAGGTGATATCTGCTCTAAATGAGAAGTTAGATCTGATTGCTAAGATGATATGCGCTACAGAAAGATTTCTTGATGAGGAAAAAGAAGAAGAGTGCAAGTATGTGTGCCAGGGGCAATACAAGAACAATGACTATTCTTAGAGAAAGGACCCCGAATTCTCTTAGAATGATCCTAACAACTTCCAACAGGATCCATCATAGGTGCAGTAGCAACATCCAAAGCCACAACAGTATGGTGGCCAAGCACAGTATCAACCAGAGCTTGAATAAATGTTGGGCAAGTTGTTGAGTCAGAATGAGATGCAAATTGCACAAACTCAAAGGGATCTTCAAAATCAAGGGTCATGTATTCGCATCATAGAGACACAGATATCTCAGATAGCGGCATATGTGAGTGAATTAAAGCAACCAACCCAACAAGGATTTCCGGCAAACACCAATGTACCTTCTGGGAATCAACATGTGAAGGTTGTTCTACTACACAGTGGAAAGAAGCTACTGAATGATGCATCACACTGTGCATTTGTAGAAGAAGTTACAAATCAAACTATACTAGTGGATGTAGAAGAACCAAACATGTTAGCACAGGAGAAGACTACATAGGAGCAAGTTGATGAGGTTGGTGGTAATAAAATTGATAACCTCCAATTTTGGGTTGATTATCTTAGTCTTTTCTTTAGTTTTTCACACTCTTTCTTAATTATAATTATACATAATCCCTAAATATTCCCTCTTATTGTAAATATACTATTAGACTAACTTTTCCCTTTCATATTGGCAGAAAAAGACACAAAACAATCATAAAAGACTCAACCGGTCCCGAGACCGCATGGAGTCACACGGTCCCAAGACCGCATGAAGCCAACCGGTCCCGAGACCGCATGAAGCCAACCGGTCCCGAGACCGCATGGAGTCACACGGTTCCAAGACCGCATGAAGCCAACCGGTCCCAAGACCGAGCCAACCGGTCCCGAGACCGCATGAAGCCAACTGGTCCCGAGACCGCATGGAGTCACACGGTCCCAAGACCGCATGAAGCCAATCGGTCCCGAGACCGCATGGAGTCACACGGTCCCGAGACTGCATGGAGTCAAATGGTCTTAAGGTCCAAACGGTCTTGAGACCCAAACGGTCTTGAGACCCAAACGGTCTTGAGATCCAAACGGCCTTAAGGTCCAAACGGTCTTGAGGTCCAAACGGTCTCCAAACCATTTGGACTTCACTTAAGGCATACAAATAAGACCCCAAGGGTCCGGAGAGTAGGGGGAGAGACATAAGACGTCCAGAGGCTGCCTCAATCACTCCAGAGCAAATCTGACTTCCATCCTCCACCCAGGGGATGTCGGTCTGAGACCCACACTCCATCTTGAAGCTGCTTTCTCTCTCTGCCAAAGAAGGTGGGAAGAGGGGACCTCGTCATCAAGCAACCTGTGAAGCTAGTGGATCGTCCTTCTCTCTCTCCAAGGGGTTGACTTTCCTCTCTCCTTTGTGGGGATGACACTCTCTCTCTCTTCTTGCCTCCTTCTTTGTCCTAGTTATGAGCGAGTAGTCTTTCTCACTAGGGTGCGGGGAGTAGCCCCGCTACCCATGTTTTCATATCATGTAAATGTAATCCATAGTTTGTAATATAGAGTTTATATCTTTTCAGTTCAACATCAAACGATTAATGAATGCTTGTTGCTTGATCACCAACTTGTGTTATCTTTTATCTTTTAGTATGAATTGTCTACGTTTGTACTATTAGATTCGAAACTCGTTTGTATGTTAGTTCTTGGTGCATGTATCCACCATGTGCTTGGTTCGGTATCTAGGAGTTCTTTTGAGAAGTGGAGTAAACTCACCTCCAAATGTTGTGCTTTCATACTATGAAATGGAATCAGTTGACGTATAAAAGTACAACCTTGGTAAATCGAGGAACACACTTTGAGAAGGGAATGATGCAAAGCAGTTGACCATTCGTTCGGGGATGGCTGGCGTTGCATCATTCCCACACTTCTTGTAGTTAGTTCTCTGAAAGGAAACTAAGTCTACAAAGATACTAACTGACTAAACTCTTGTTGCAGGTTATGTTTTATTTTGCATGTCTTGATCCATGTGTAGTGGTGGTGAAAAACCGATCACACCCTAGTGACTTCTTATCATTGTTTAACTTCCTTAAATTTATTTGCTTACTTTACTTTTCCTAGTTTAAAACAATCAAACCAACCTTTCAATTTAAGTGCCTACTACTAAGTGACTAAGTGAAATTCTAACGTTTTCCATCTTGTTGCTTGCAACAAGATCGTTGTCATGTGGATTCGACCATTAACTATACTACGATAAGACTTCCACGTATCTTAGCATACGTGGGTGGAGTTTTAACCTAGTATAAGCAAGGCTAAACTTAAAGACTTATTGTCTTTAGGATTTTTAGTTGGTGCACGCAATTCCACGTAAGTGGAAGCTCCATCAAAAAATTGGCACCGTTGTCGAGGACAACAAAACGTTTTAATTTCATTTAGTATCTTACTATTTGGTTAGGGTTTTACACCTTCTTTTAATCATAAATCCATATCTTCTTGAAATCATTATATGTTACCATCATCTAAAAGGTGTTTTATTTTCTCTACTCAGGTAGAAAATGTGTATGCAATCATCGCATAACCGCGGATTCTCCCCTGAACCAGAGTACGACTCTGAGGTAGAGAGAAGCTTCCATCGCTGAATTAGAATCAATCGCCAAAGAGCCGGGAAAATGGCTGAAGATCAACGCCAGGCTGCATTGGTGATGGAGAGGGTCAATGCCGCCATCGCCGCTCAAAGAGCACAACTCATCATTGATACTCGTGCTCAGATTCAAGCGGAGATTCGTTCGGAAGAACAGGCCCGCATCAGAGCTGAGAATGAGGCAGCAACCCAAGCTGCTCAGTTGGAACTAAGGAACAAGCAGTTGAGGGACTATGTTGTCCCTAAGAACTACGAAGATAACCATCTGGTCCGACCTCTGATCATCAACATACCCAACTTTGAGATTCGGACCCAATGGATCCAGATCATGAAGGGCATCTCATTCTCCGGAAGTTCTGGAGATGACTACATGGATCATCTGAAGAGGTTTAAGGCACTATGCCGACTGGTCCCGCAAGCCGGAGTTGCCTTTGATGCAATAGTGCTTCATCTATTTCACTTCACTCTATCTGGGAGAGCTCTGAGCTGGTATAACTCACTTGATAGAGAGCCAATAATCACCACATGGGCTCCCCTGGAAGAAAAGTTCTTGGAGAAATTCTTCCCCCCTTCACTGACTTACGAGATTAGGGGGAAGATTAATCACTTCTCTCAACTTCCCAAAGAATCACTTGCTGAAACATGGGAAAGGTTCAAAGAACTTCTGCGAAAGTGCCCTCATCACGGCATCTCCCAAAACCAATTGATAGAAACCTTCTATCGGGGAGTGAGTGATGACATAAAGCAATTTCTAGATTCCTCATCTGGAGGAAACTTTATGAGAAAGAATTACGAGGATGCCTAGAAAATAGTCACACTCGGAGCCGAGAATCAGTCCAACTGGGGACGATCAGCTGGAAAAGGAGTCCTCAAGGTCTATAAAGCTGAAGAATCAATAGAGATGAAGGCTATTGCCGAAGCTTTGAAAACCATAGCTCATAAGCAACAAGCTCTCGAAACTTCTCTTGGAGAATTTGACAAGAAGAAAAATTCTCAAGTTCAACAGGTCAAGGCTGCCACAGGGACCTATGAAGCTTGTCATGCTTCTGATCATCCAACCCTTTCATGCGGAATGCTTTACAATGTGATGATGGATATGCATCCACCACCACAACAATATGAACCAATCACTGACCAGTCTGAAGAGAAATTGCCAAAACAAGTCAACTCTATTCATACCATTCCTGGACAAGTCTATTATTACCCTAATCAGCCAAGGAACCACCCGGGATTCCAATACGGGAACCCTGCTGGGACCACAAATCCACAACACCAGACGCAGGACGGATCTTCCAGTAGGTTGCCACCTGGATTCCCAAGCAACTTCAATCAAAATCAAGGGAACCCCAAGAATAACATTCTGAGATCCAACTACCCCAGGAATTCGTCTGCCTACTATCAGTATAATCATCCTCCTCTCCACCCATAGCTGCACCCTCAGTTGTAGCAACCTCAGTTAGCACTGCCTTCACAACAACCTCAACAAGGACAACAACAACTCCCTCAGAAGAATACTCCTTCTTAGCCAGAGGATGAGATGACTTTGATAAGGCAGATTTTGCAGTCACAACAAACTATGCTTGTTAATCAACAAGCTCAGCAAAAGGCAGTAGAGTCTCAACTTGCCCAAATTGCTGCACAACTGAAGCCTCCAGCAGGCACGTTTGCAGGGCAGCCTGAATCGAATCCTAGACATGGACAGAACATGCCTGAACAGTTGAATGATGTTACTACGAGATCTGGACGTACCCTTCATGAAACCACCAGGATCACCCTTGATGATGATAATACACCTACATTTATGATAAATGAAAGCCCGAAGCTAGGAACGGAGAAGTCCACAGAGAATACAAAGGGCAAAGGAAAAGAACAAGTGCCCACAAAGCCGAAAATCTTACAGTATAAACCAAGGATCCCATATCCAGGAAGACTGCGAGAAATGAAAATGGATACCAGGTTCCAAAAATTCAAGGAGGCGATGAAGAAACTTTACATCAATATCCCACTCCTTGACGCCCTCTCTGAGGTACTGGCTTGGGAAAAATACCTCAAAACTCTGTTATCAAGGAAGTACATCACTGAGGAACAAGAAACTATCAAGCTTGCCCAAACCACCTCTGATATCATCCTGAATAAAATGCCAAAGAAGAAGAAGGATCCAGGTTCCTTCGGAATTCAATGCTGCATTGGAAATGCATCAACCAAAAAGGGATTAGCTGACCTAGGGGCCAGCATATCCATTATGCCCTATTCTATGTGTAGACAATTAGGTTTCACCGAATTGCTTCCTACAGCAATGACAATTCAATTAGCTGACTCTACAATCACCGCACCTCTTGGAATTATTGAAGATATTCCAATTAGGATAGGCAAGGATGCCTATGTCCCGTGCGACTTTGTCATCATGGATACTAAGGAAGATCTGAGATATCCGATAATTTTTGGTAGACCCTTCCTCGCTACTGCCAGGATGCTTATCGATGTTGAAGCTGGTACCATCATTCTAAGGCTCAGAAAAGAAGCAATTCAATTCCGAGTCCTCAACAGCATGAAAGGCCCCAGCATCCAGGAGGAGGTTTTTCTTCTTGACGCAATACAGAAAATGTCTCGATTAAAAATATCTGATCCATCGGACGAGTTAGAGAATGTCTTAACCAACCCAGAAGTCGAATTCTCTATGAATGAACTGGTTCAATAGTGTCTCCAACACTTAGAGAAGGCCGAAGAAGCACCAACGGCCACTTTTGAAGAACTCAAAGTTGTCATCATTACAAAAGCAACTGAGCCACCTAAGGCTCCTGAGATGAAGACTCTGCCCATGGGGCTCAAACATGCCTTCTTGGACGAGGAAAAATTATGCTCGATCATCATTAGTTCCACCTTAACAGAAAACCAGGAAGCAAGACTTCTGGATGAGCTGAAGAAACACAAAAAGACCATTGGATATAAGATAACTGACCTGACGGGCATAAATCCTTCCCTATGCATGCACAGACTACCCATGGTTGAATAATTTAGGCCATCACGCGAACATCAGAGGAAGATGAACCCTAATCTCAAAGAGGTAGTTCGCCTGGAAGTCCTTAAATTACTAAAAGCTGACATAATCTACCTGATTTCTGACTCCCAGTGGGTCAGCCCCGTCCAAGTAGTTCCTAAAAAGGGAGGCATTCTGTCATGCTTAATGACAAAAATGAGTTAGTACCCACCAGGATGGTGATAGGGTGGAGGATGTGTATCGATTATAGGAAACTGAACAAAGCCATGTGGAAAGATCACTTCCCTCTGCCCTTTCTCGATGAAGTCCTGGAGCGTTTAGCCCATCAGAAATACTTCTGCTATCTCGATGGTTATTCCGGGTTCTACCAAATACCTATACACCCGAAAGACCAGGAGAAAACTACTTTCACCTGCCCTTTTGGAACATACGCTTTTAGAAGAATGCCTTTTGGGTTATGTAACGCACCCACGACCTTCCAAAGGTGTATGTCCGCCATTTTCACAGGATTAACAGATTCCATAATGGAAGTGTTCATGGATGATTTCTCAGTTTACGGAGATTCTTTCGATAACTGTTTAATCAACCTTGGACAAGTTTTACAACATTGCGAGGAAACGAACCTTATTCTGAATTGGTAAAAATTCCACTTCATGGTAACTGAAGGTATCGTCCTCGGGCACAGAGTGAGTGACAGAGGGATCGAGGTCGATAAGGCAAAAAATATCTCGAAACTGTCACCACCAAAAGATAGAAAGGGAGTAAAGGCTTTCTTGGGTCATGCGGGGTTCTACAGAAGATTCATCAAAGACTTTTCAAAGATAGAAAAACCCATGACCCAACTCCTGACTAAAGATACTGAGTTCATCTTTAACCAAGAATGCATGCAAAGTGTCTCGACCCTCAAAAATGCTTTAATTTCTGCACCTATTCTGAGAGCCCCAGATTGGTCGCAGCCATTTGAAATCATTTGCGACGCAAGCGATTACGCTATAGGGGTTGTATTAGGACAGCGTATTGACAAGAAACCTTACATAATTTACTACGCATCAAAAACGCTAGATGAAGCATAGAAGAACTACACTACCACAGAGAAGGAGTTCCTGGCTGTCATCTACGCGTTTGAGAAATTATGTTCCTATTTAATTGGATCCAAGGTCATCGTCTACACCGACCATTCCACCATTTGATACCTGATTCAGAAGCAAGATACCAAACCCAGACTTATCTGGTGGGTGTTGATGCTTCAGGAATTTGATTTAGAAATTAAAGACAAGAGCGGGGTGGAAAACGTTGTAGCTGACCATCTCAGTTGTATTGAAGTAGAAGACGAAGATAAAATCCCTATCCGTGACTCTCTTCCAGACAACCAATTGATGAAGGCCACCCACAGATTCCCTTGGTATGCGGATATTGTCAATTATCTAGCTACAGGAATCATTCACCCCTCTGCTTCCTACCATGACAAAAGGAAATTTATCCATGATATAAAGCAATATTATTGGGATGAACCTTACCTATTTCACCTATGTGCTGACGGACTTTTCCGTCGCTGCTTACCGGAAGAAGAGATTACCCCCGTCCTAGAGCATTGCCATTCAGGACCCACGGGGGGGGGGCACATGAGCGCAAAGAAAACCTCTATAAAAGTTCTGCAGTCAGGCTTCTTCTGGCCAACCATAGCAAAGGACTCCTATGATTTTGTGAAATCTTGCAACAAATGCCAATTTTTTGGCAGCATATCCAAAAGGAACGAAATGCCCCTCACAATGTGGCAAGAAATTGAACTTTTTGACGTGTGGGGGGTAGACTATATGGGCCCTTTTCCTTCTTCCTATGGTTTCTCTTATATCCTGGTTGCGGTGGATTATGTCTCAAAATGGGTCAAAGTTGTACCCACTATATCCACTGATTCCAAACCAGTTATTAAATTGTTCAAAGATATCATTTTCCCCAGATTTGGAGTCCCCAGAATTGTCATATCAGATGGCGGGACCCATTTCCTGGAACAAAGTTTTGAAGCCCTGTTGAAAACGTACGAAGTCAACCACAAAGTAGCAACTCCTTACCATCCACAGACCAGTGGTCAGGTTGAGATATCGAATAGACAACTAAAGGCGATCCTAGAAAAAATAATCAACATAAACCACTCTGACTGGTCAACCAAGCTTCCCGATGCCCTTTGGGCATACCGAACTGCTTATAAAACACCAATCGGGACAACCTCATTCTGTTTGGTATACAGGAAGTCTTGTCATCTTCCAGTAGAACTGGAACACAAAGCTTGGTGGGTCATCAAGCAGCTAAATTTCGATCTTAAAAGTGCCGGAGAAAATAGACAACTCCAGCTGCAGGAGCTTGAGGAGCTTCGAATGACCGCTTATCAAAGTGCCAGGATTTATAAGGAGCAAACTAAAATGTGGCATGACAGTCATCTTAAAAGGAAATACATCATCATCGGCGACAAAGTGCTCCTTTTCAACTCCAAGCTCAAGTTGTTCCCTGAAAAACTCAGAACAAAATGGTTCGGGCCCTTCACCATAAAGCATATATACCCAACTAGAGATGTCATAATTATAGACAATAACGGAGGAGAAAGGACGGTCAACGTCCATCATTTGAAAAAATATTACACTCCAGCAGATAAAATGCCAAGACACACCATCAAAGTCAGATATGCCACGTCATCAGCATAACAAACATCAAAACGTCGTCGAGCCAGCGACGTAAAACCCAGGCGCTACTTGGGAGGCAACCCAAGATTTCAGCTTCTTATTTTATTTTCCGTTCTTTTATTTACCTTAGGTTTATCTTCTAAAAATATAAAAATTTCACATCACCAAAACAAACATAAAAATATAAAAATTCTTTCAACCTTAACCCTCCCAAACGATCCTGAAACCGTTTGGAACCAAACGGTCTTCAAACCGTTTGGAACCAAACAGTCTCCAAACCGTTTGGGACCAAACGGTCTTGGAACCGTTTGGGACCCAAACGGTCCTGAAACCGTTTGACTTGGAGAATTTGTAGGGTCCACCCCCGATCCCTATAAATATAAACCCTACCCCCCTCGTTCTTCCCTCTTTGACTCTCGAGCTTTCTCAAACCTTTGCGCAAGAGCTATTCCATTGCCTCTATTTTCTCTGCTCCCACGCGGCTCACCTCCGTCGACCTCGCTCCGTGCTCCTTCACGGCAACCTTACCTCCGCTCTCCACTTCACGATCATCATCTCCACCTTTGGCTGCAAGGTAGTCCAGCCACCATCGCAATGCCTGCATGTGCCACCGCGGCAATGTCCGACCTTTTCACTTCCGCAACTGTCTTCACCTCCATCATCGTCTACGGCGCCGGCGTGGCACCCTCCACCCTCTTTTCCATCGCCGCCGGCTCCGCCGCGATCCTAATTATCTTTGTCTTTTTCACCGTCGGCTCCTTCCATCGCTGCCTTCATCTTTATCGTCGGCGCCTCCGCCTTCCCTTCGTCGGCTGTTACCCGACGTTTTGCCTTCCAAACGGTCTTGGAACCGTTTGGGACCAAATGGTCTTGGAACCGTTTGGGGTCCAAACGGTCCTAAAACCGTTTGGGACCAAACGGTCTTCAAACCGTTTTGCCTTCCACATTCATTTAAGTTTCATAAAAATATAAAACAACATAAATACAAATAAAAATCCACTTCTTTTCTAAGCATGTATTCTTACTTAGGATTTTCTACTTTTCAGAAATGGAATCACCAGCTAAGCATGCCACAGGATCCGAAGACGCTCCTTTCTGGACAAAGGAGCAAATGCTAGAAGATCGGGCCAAACTATAGAAGATCATAGACAACTACAACAACACTGGGAAGGCCCCACCTAATGTCAAAATCATGGCGGTTATGTGCGAAATTGACCGCATCAACAAGTGCCTGGCCGAGGCACCTGAAGAAGAAGTGGAAGAAATTTCTTCCGACGATGATGAAGGCTCGGATTACAAGCCAAACTCTGAGGAGAAATCCCCAACTGAAGAATCAAAGGGGAAACGCAAAGGTTAAGATACTGCGACCGGACAGCCCTCCAAGAAACGAGCCAGAAAGCAAGTCCGTCCTGCCACTGCAAGGGAGCAAATCCTGGCAGGAAACACTCCACCAATCACCACGCCACTCCCGCAACCATCACTGTCCCCACTTTCCCTCTCGTCACCACCGTGGCACCACCACCAGAAAACCTCTACATAAACACCACCCTCTCCACCGATAAAATCCTAAAACCTACCAAGTACATCTGCTCCAGCGTACTACTTAAGATGGGGATCCATGACCGAATTTTCAACATGCTAGACAAAGCCAACCTTGCAAGGCTGTGTTTAGTACCTGGGATCTCATATTCCAAACCCACAACTGAATTTTTCACCTTTCTAAACAAAGAGCCAGTCGAAATTATGGATAGATCACGGGATGGAGGTGACCGTAGGCTGGTCACCCAACTTTTCAACAGCAAGGTTGTCATCACAGAAAACATGCTGAATGAAACTTTTATTGACAACCAAGAGCAGCTAAAGAAAGCCAAGGCTGTGGGAACTAAGAATCCTAATTTCAACAGACACAGCTTTTGGAAATCTCTGACTGGGCTCCCCACCTATGATGCTAAGACATGCAAAGCATCGAATATTCATTCTGGACTAGTGCGCACCTTACACAAAATCCTAGCAGGCGCTCTCTTCCCCAGGACAGAAGGAGGGAATGTTACAATCACGGATCTCTTTGTTCTCTGGTCCATTCTAAACGGAATGCCAGTCAACATTGGACGACATCTGATCCAGAAATTATCTACCTACTCCCTGGGAAAGGAAATCTGCATGGGAGGTCATGTCACATCCATCATCAAATATCTCAAGATGGATAGACCTCTACCCAGATGCACACAAATAAAGGGCGACGTCCTTACTAATGAACAAACATTGAAGAACTCCTTCATTATTAAGGAAAAGGATGCTCAGCTACATTACGTCTTCTGCCCTACAGTCAAGTCATCCAGAACCCTACTACTGCTCCCGGAGCTCACAGACTATGACAAGGAAAAGCTCCGCTTCACTGTCGAGGAGCTTACCAAACTCTTAGCTACGGTAAAAGCACCAGCAAAGAAAATAAAGGCAGGGCAGACTGAACTCAGCATCAACGCCCCGACAGCCAGAATACCAAAAATTCCTATGAAACGACCTTCCACTAGACTTTCACAGAAACAACAGCTGTCGGGGACACCAACTTTCAAACCACATACAGAAGACAACCCCCTTCCTGAAGATCACATCACCACCTCATCTTTAGACTCCTTCATTATGAGTCTAAATGCTAAGCTAACCACCACCACCTCACCACCCTCCACCTTTCCAACACCACCACCCTTCCTTTTTTCCCCACAACCACACTACCACCCACATCTTCTTCTTCACCCCTTTTCCCTTCGGGTTCCCCCTTCTCAACCCCTATGCCCGACTTTACCACTTTCCCTCCACCTCCACAGTCACTACCCCATCACAATCACTCCCACCACTTTCACCTGAGATACCACCACCTTTCTCATCCACCACCACACCAACACTGCTGGTGACTCCATCCATAGTCACCACACAGTTCACGCCACCATCAGTGTCTCTTCCATAAGGCACTACCACCCTCCCACACAGACCCCAGCCACCCCACCCTTCCGCCTCTGGGGTCCCCTTTCCCAATATCGGTGAGGAATTCGGCCGTCAATTTGACGTCATCCGAAACCTCCTCACCGATCCTTCTAACATTTTACATTCTATTTTTTCTTGTGTGCAGGGATTATCTAAACAGGTGGCCACGATCGACGAACAGAACCGCGCCTTGCCCAACATCCTCCAAGGTTTTCAGCAACGACAAGATGTGGTGGCTAAGCAAGTTGATCACATCAACAACCACTTCAACAACCTGCCCGAGCTGGTCCTTGGAGAGAAGCGCCAGTAAGAGGCGATGTCTTCGCAAGTCGATGAGATCTCTAGGCAGACTCAACCTCTGCCCGAGACTCTCCGCGAGCTCAATCAGCAACAAGCAGCTCTTAGCACGCGCATGGATACCATCAACAGTACCCTCGCACAAATAAACAATCGGCAAAAGGAGTCAACAAATAATGAAATCCAGCAACTACGTGCTCAAGTAACAGATCTTACAGCACGACTCCTCTCCACCGAGGGCCGATATAACGATCTCAAAGAAACACACGACGCACTGCTCGAAACACACGAGCATGTGCAAGTGGCTTTCGATGAGTTACAAGCCACCCATCGGCGATGCAAAATGAAAGAAAACAAGAAGTCAGCAGAAAAGATAACACCAATGAAGAAGACTCCGACTCCTCTTCCGACTCTAACAATGATACCACCTCCTCAGGTGACAAATCTGATGATGGAGAGGATCCTGGCCAAGCAGTAGAACCTTCTCAAAAAGGTTATGACAAAGGTCACCAAAAAGGTGGACACCTTCCCAAGTCCCCCACCCACAATGACAATGTAAACATGTCATATGGGGACCAATTCCTTGACTACTCTAATTTGGGATCCATTGGGGAGTCTGCTAAAAATGTGGCTTTCACTGAATTCCACCACTGTCGATTAAGAACCAGCGCAAGCCCACCCGCAACAACTACTCAACCTCTCTCTGCACTTGACATATCAGTGCCTTTCCCCGATGACCAGGACAAGTCAGAACGAGTGCGATTAGATACGGATGAAGAACTCGATTCTGCTTCTGACTCGGATGACGATTTGCAAGGCTATGCAGATGTCCTGGAACAACCTTCTTCTCCCCCTCCTCCGCAGGAGCTTCCCCCGCCACCACCTCTACCGCACAAAATGCACGATTTAGATATGGCGTCCATCTCCACACTAGATGCTCAGGATATTTTTATACTGAACACTATTGTCGACGATGCAAAAGCGGGGGAAGACATCATCTATCATAATACAAAAACTAAGCGCAAGTTGACACGAGAAGACTTCCACAACATCCTGCGACCTCGGTCCACGATGCGAATGGCAACCTTCCGTGTCCTACTCACCAACTGTATAGAAGTATACATAAGTTCTAAGAGGCAGCAGCCAGTCTTTAATGCCTCACCTGCTCTATCCATCGGCCTTTTATACAAAGATATACGAGTAAAATCCATAGAGCGTATGCATGCTAGTTTAGCACGGTGGGCACGTTATCTCACAGTGCCCTTCCAAGTTTCGGACCACTGGCTCTTTATGATTTTCGACACCGAGGCTCGGGACGCCAAGGTCTATAATTTTTGCGGCACTGAGCTACCTGCCGGTACAATAAATTTTGTTGGTGAAGAAGCAGGTGAAGCACGATGCATACCTTTCAGGCTTCTCAAGTTAATCTGGGCCGCGCGCCCATCCCTCCGCCAAGACTGGAGCCAACCCTGGTTCCAAATCATTAACCCACATGTTCAAGCTGCTGAGGGATCTGGGGACTGCGCTTTTTGCACCATCTGTCACATCCAAGCGCTGAACCAAGAAATCCCTTTTGCTGATCTAGTCGCTGAAGATTTTCACTCCTTGCGAGGACGTTACGCCATGGAGCTCATTTGTGATAGACGGTTCTTCAAGGATCCGACAATGGCACCAGATGACGTCCCTCGTTACCTTTTTTCAGCAATACAATGGCCGCAGAGGCGACCTTTCTGACAAACTTTGAAAGAATTGGAGAAATCCAAAGCGACAGCCACAACTCCCGAGCAAAGAAAGAGTGACATAGATCCTTTGTCTGTCATAGAACCAACTTTCCCGGACTTTGACCTCAGTGCTTGCAAAGGTCTCTCCGACATTGAACTACGCCTCATCATGTCGAGGCTCTCCACCGAGAAGGATGAACTCGTATTCATGTCCGGTGACATTCTAATAATGGCAGACACGCTTCGAGAGACTATATAGTTTAAAGGATCTCTCGCTGTCAGCTTAATGGCCGCTTATCAATTTCTCCTCAGCCAAAATAACCCCACAACATATATGGCATCCCAATACATGAAGGATGATCTTTTAACGCTAAAGAACTTCAGAACAACTGAAGCGCTGATCTCCTTTCTACAACACACAACGCTGAATTTCATCATGCTACCCTTCCTTTATCACGAGCACTGGATGCTCCTAGAAACAAACCTACCAGAAGGAACAACTACAATCTATAACAGTTCCGACAGCCAGTACAATCCACGACAGAGGAATTATGTCATGACACCAAAGACGCCCACAGAGGTAGTAGCGAAGGAATGTGCTGACAAATTAATCACCTTTTTAAGTCAGTATTCAAGGGCTTATGGAAAAGAACATTTTCATCACCCAACCTTCAACCACAAATGTCCACAGCAAATTCGCCAATCAAATGACTGTGGCTTCCATATCCTCTACTAGATGTACACCATCATGACCCTTCAAAGACCAGTAGAGGATATGACAGATGTGGATTACCACGCCCTTCACGGAAAGTTCGCTGCTAACCTACTCCGCACACACGGCGCAAACAAAGGATTAATAGAAGCATGATGCCCTTGTCCTTGTACTTCTCATCCTATCACCTTGACACTCTGCGGACAGAGTGAGTGATAAGTTAGGGGGGAGTACACTGGACAAGGGTGAGGTATCATTTCTACAAACCTTTCTTCTCAATTCTCCCTTCTCTTTATTTTTGTACAAATTCTTTTACACTTTTAGTCTTTGTTTTTTGTTTTAGATTCCCTAACAATAAACCCCACTCATATAGAATAGTATCCCTCTTGGATCAAGATCAACCCCTGCTGACTTAAGAATCCAGTAGTCCTCAAGAATAATAATAATAATAGCATAAAGGCATGTAACGGCGAGTTAATAAATCTCCTTCACACTTGACTTTCATGATTTTGCTTCAGTTCTACATCAGACTCTTCAACAAGTCAATATCAAAGCCGAAGCAAGCCAAATATTCTCAAGGACAGGAGGCAAATAAGTGAAATCCAAATCAAGGAACCTCGCAAGTGGACCACCAACCAGAAAATAAGTGCATGTCGGGAAATTCTAAGAATAGTTTTCTTCTTTTTAATAAAAGAGGCTTGGCCGCCCAAACAAAAACCCAAATATCCAAATCCCAAGCCTGTGAGTTTTCGAATAAAAACCAGAGTGTTAAATAAAAACATGAGAGTTGCGCCATGCATAAGGACTTATATGAAGAACCAATAAAGGTCTCACCCGGCCGGTACATTCAGCTGCCCTCACAAAGGCAGATGTTTCGTGCCCGGTAGTGAGATCCTAAGGTCTCCAAATATATGAAAAGGCTGATAAAGGGCTCGCCCGGCCGGTACATTCAGTTGCCCTCATGAAGGCAGATGTGCCGTGCCCGATAGTGAGTTCCTAAAAGCATAGATAAACCCTCTCCCGCTAAAAGGGAGAGTTACACAAAATCCCTTAGCCAACCCTCATAACCACTCTAGTTTCAGATAGGCTTTCAAAATAAGTACAAAGCTAATTAGAGTCAACGACATGCACATAATAACATCAGGAAAAAGGTGGTCCCAATATGAGCTACGTGATTTAGAGGAAACCTGAGATCCGTGCAACTCTCTATACCTGAAAGAATTAAGGCAACCAGAAGCTCTAATATGACCTCAGGAGATCTCTGATTTAGAACTGAAGCAAGACTATGGAAATCTTAACTAAATAAAATCACCTCACCATTACATGCCTCAGCTCTATCTAGCTTGAGGACAAGCTAGACTCTAAGTTAGGGGGGTGAAAACCTCCAATTTTGGGTTGATTATCTTAGTCTTTTCTTTAGTTTTTCACACTCTTTGTTAATTATAATTATACATAATCCCTAAATATTCCCTCTTATTGTAAATATACTATTAGACTAACTTTTCCCTTTCATATTGGCAGAAAAAGACACAAAACAATCATAAAAGACTCAACCGGTCCCGAGACTGCATGGAGTCACACGGTCCCAAGACCGCATGAAGCCAACCGGTCCCGAGACCGCATGGAGTCACACGATCCCAAGACCGCATGAAGCCAACCGGTCTCGAGACCGCATGGATTCACACGGTCCCAAGACCGCATGATGCCAACCGATCCCAAGACTGCATGAAGCCAACCGGTCCCAAGACCACATGAAGCCAACCGGTCCCGAGATCGCATGGAGTAACATGGTCCCAAGACCGCATGAAGCCAACCGGTCCCGAGACCGCATGGAGTCACACAGTCCCGAGACCGCATGAAGTCAAACAGTCTTAAGGTCCAAACGGTCTTGAGACCCAAACGGTCTTGAGACCCAAACGGTCTTGAGACCCAAATGGTCTTGAGACCCAAACGGTCTTGAGACCCAAACGATCTTGAGACCCAAATGGTCTTGAGATCCAAACGGTCTTGAGGTCCAAACGGTCTCCAAACCATTTGGACTTCACTTAAGGCCTATAAATAAGACCCCAAGGGTCCTGAGAGTAGGGGGAGAGACATCAGACGTCTAGAGGCTGCCTCAATCACTCCAGAGCAAATCTGACTTCCATCCTCCACCCAGGGGTTGCCGGTCTGAGACCCACACTCCATCTTGAAGTTGCTTTCTCTCTCTCCGCCAAAGAAGGTGGGAAGAGGGGACCTCGTCATCAAGCAACCTGTGAAGCTGGTGGATCGTCTTTCTCTCTCTCTCCAAGGGGTTGACTTTCCTCTCTCTTTTGTGGGGATGACACACTCTCTCTCTTCCTGCCTCCTTCTTTGTCCTAGTTATGAGCGAGTAGTCTTTCTCACTAGGGTGCGGGGAGTAGCCCCGCTACCCATGTTTTCATATCATGTAAATGTAATCCATAGTTTGTAATATAGAGTTTATATCTTTTTAGTTCAACATCAAACGTTTAATGAATGCTTGTTGCTTGATCACCAACTTGTGTTATATTTTATCTTTTAGTATGAATTGTCTACGTTTGTACTATTAGATTCGAAACTCGTTTGTATGTTGGTTCTTGGTGCATGTATCCACCATGTGCTTGGTTCAGTATCTAGGAGTGCTTTCGAGAAGTGGAGTAAACTCATCTCCAAATGTTGTGCTTTCATACTATGAAATGGAATCAGTTGACATATAAAAGTACAACCTTGGTAAGTCGAGGAACACACTTTGAGAAGGGAATGATGCAAAGCAGTTGACCATTCGTTCGAGTATGGCTGGCGTTGCATCATTCCCACACTTCTTGTAGTTAGTTCTCCGAAAGGAAACTAAGTCTACAAAGATACTAACTGACTAAACTCTTGTTGCAGGTTATGTTTTATTTTGCATGTCTTGATCCATGTGTAGTGGCGGTGAAAAACCGATCACACCCTAGTGACTTCTTATCATTGTTTAACTTCCTTAAATTTACTTGCTTACTTTACTTTTCCTAGTTTAAAACAATCAAACCAACCTTTCGATTTAAGTGCCTACTACTAAGTGACTAAGTGAAATTCTAACATTTTCCATCTTGTTGCTTGCAACAAGACCGTTGTCCTGTGGATTCGACCCTTAACTATACTACGATAAGACTTCCACGTATCTTAGCATACGTGGGTGGAGTTTTAACCTAGTATAAGCAAGGCTAAACCTAAAGACTTACTGTTTTTAGGATTTTTAGTTGGTGCACGCAATTCCACGTAAGTGGAAGCTCCATCATAAACTCAGTCTTATATCTTACCTCACTAGAGGAATCCTATAGTTCATGTGCCCTTTTCAAATAGTTTGAAGGTGACCAAGATGGAATGCCAGTTCAAGAAATTTCTAGATAATTTTCAAAAGTTATCTGTGAACATTCCTTTGATAGATGCTTTTGATCAGATACCATCTTATGGGAAGTTTTTGAAGGATATAATTACAAAGAAGAGAAAGATACTAGAGTCTGATGTTGTGGTTTTGAAAGAGCAGGTTAGTGCATTCATCTTGGGGACATTGCCTCCTAAAAGATAGGATCATGGATGCTTCAATATTACATGCTTAATAGGAAAGATGAAATTTGGAGAGGCTTTATGTGATTCAGGGGTGAGTATAAATTTGATGCCCCTATCTACCTTTAAGAAGCTCAGACTTGAGGAATCCAGGAAGAGCAGCATGACAATCCAGTTGGCAGATAGCTCAGTAGTTAAGCCATATGGTATATGTGTGGATGTCCTAGTGAAAGTGGATAGGTTCATCTTTCCTACATATTTTGTAGTGATGGAAATGCAGGACAACCATGGCAATGAGCTTCTACTTGGAAGACTATTTTCAAGCCACTGTAGACATGATACTTGAGATGGGCAAAGGATGTTTTCCTATGGGAATCCAAGATGACAAGTTCGAGATCAAGATGTCGAAGCACTCTTAAGACACGGGAGATAAGGTGCAATGCAACATGCTTCAGCACATGGATAGCAAGATTTATCTATTTCTAGGGAAGCCATTCCTAGATATGGCCCATGTTATGACTAAAGTAGAAAGAGGAACTCTAGCAGTGGACATCTTGAAAAATACAAATTTGATCTCGCTGACTCAAGCAATGCACTACCCAGACGATGAGGGAGAGGACTATGACCCTACTGCCGAAGAAGAAGCCATAGATGATTTTGTGATACAATCATCACCCAAGCTACCCTTAGAAGCATGCTTGATGAACAGCATGGAGGATAGCATCTGCAATAACCATCTATAGGAGTACATTTTGATGCTAAAGGAAGTACCATGCTACTATACAAGACACTTTGACGACCTTAGACCACCGCCCCCACCATTAGTCTTGTCTATATTGAGCCCGCTGGACCTGGAACTTAAGCCGCTACTGCCACACCTGAAGTACATCTTCTTAGCTATAGAAGAAAAGCTCCAAGTGATCATATCATCTTCTTTAAGTGGTGAAGAGGAAGGAACGTTACTCACTATGTTGAAAAACCACCGAGTTGCATTCAGGTTGTCCATAGTTGATAGAAAAGGGATCTCTCCTACCTTGCTCCAACACAAGAATCGGCTCGAAGAAGATGCTAAGGCCATTGTCCAACCTCAGAGGTGTCTCAATATGATTATGACTAAGGTGGTAAAGAAGGAAGTCGTCAAACTATTGTAGGTAGGTATAATATATGCAATTTCTGATTCAATGTGGGTTAGTCCTACCCAGGTACTTCCTAAGAAAGGGGGGATCACGGTCACTACTAATGTGGCTAATTAATTGATTTCCACTATGCTAGTGATGGCATGGAGAGTGTGCATAGATTATTTCCGATTAAATGCAGCCACTCTTAAAGATCATTTCCATTTACCTTTTATTGATCAGATCTTGGAATGATTATCTGGCCGTTTGCACTTTTGTTTTCTTGATGGGTATTCTGAGTATAATCAAATTTTCTTAGAGCCTAAGGATCAAGAAAAATCCACTTTCACCTGCCCTTATGGCACGTTCGCATACCGATGGATGCCTTTTGGTCTTTGTAATGTCCCTACTATGCTTCAACGTTGTATCCTCACCATTTTTTTGTCATAGTAAAGCAGTGCAGAGAGGTTTTTATGGATGATTTTTTTATGTATGGGGAATCTTTCAATGATTGTCTATATAACCTTGACATGGTACTACAGAGATGTGAGGACACTCACCTAGTTCTAAACTATGAGAAGTGTCACATGATGGTAAGTGAAGGGATTGTTCTTGGACACAAGGTGTCCAGCAAAGGCATGGAAGTGGATCCAATAAATATTGAAGTCATCTCCACACTACATCCACTGACATCGGTGAAAGGAGTAAGGATATTTTTAGGACACACTGGACTTTACCGTCATTTTATCAAGGATTTTTCATAAATTGCCAAACTATTGTTTGAACTTTTAGAGAAAGATGTCGAGTTTTCCTTTGATAAGCGTTGTTTAAAAGGTTTTGAAATCTTTAAAGAAAAACTGATCTTCGCGCCTATTGTGTAGGATCCTAATTGGAGCCTTCCCTTTGAGCTGATGTGTGACGCATTAGATTATGCAGTTGGGGTTGTGTTGGGTCAACACAGAGATAAGACTCCAACTATCATATATTATGCATCAAAGACTTTCAATGATGCACAGATGAATTACACTACTACTGAAAAAGAACTGCTCCTGGTAGTGTTTGCTTTTGAAAAATTCTACCAATACCTAGTTGGTGCTAAAGTGATAGTTTGGACTGACCATGTTGCCATCAAATACTCGTTACAAAAGAAAGATGCCAAACCCAGATTGATTAGGTGGATTATTTTGCTTCAGGAGTTTGACATTGAAATTATAGACAAGGAAGGGGTAGAGAATGTTGTAGTCGATCATTTGTCTAGGTTAGAAAGGGCGGACGAGAAAGATATAGCCATCCCCATTATTGAGGAATTCCCCGATGAGAAATTGTTTGCAATTAAAACTGTAGATCATTGGTTTGCAGATATTGTTAATTAACTAGCTTGTAAGGAATTGCCTGCAGATTGGGGGTACCAAGAGAAAAAAAAATTCCACTCATTGAGGTTTTATATTTGGGATGATTCGATTCTTCTTAAGTAAAGTAGGGATGGTATGTTAAGAAGATGTGTACCCAAATGTGAGGTAGAGAGCATCTTGTCACACTATCATTATATACCCATGGGTGGACACCATGCTAGCTCTAGGAGTGTGGTTAAAGTCTTAGAGAGTGGGTTTATTGGCCTACCTTGTTTAAGGATGCTCAAAAATTTGTTCGTCATTGTGACGCATGTCAACATGCAGGTAATATCTCTAAGCGACATGATATGCCCTTAAATGTGTTTTAGGAGGTTGAGGTTTTTTATCTTTGGGGTATAGATTTTATGGGTCCATTTGTGTCATCTAATTCCAACCTTTATATATTACTTGTAGTTTATTATGTGTCTAAGTGGGTGGAAGTAATTCTAACCCGCACCAATGATGCTCATGTAGTGTGCAAGTTTGTGAAGGAATACATTTCCCATAGGTTTGGTGTCCCCTGCCTAATTATTAGTGATGGTGGATCCCACTTCACTAACAGGAAGTTTGGAGCTTTACTGAGCAAATATGGGGTGAAGCTTTGAGTGGGTACTCCATATCACCCACACACTCAAGGACAGGCTGAGATGTCCAATATAGAGGTGAAGAAAATTTTGGAAAGGACGGTCTCAACCAATAGGATGAACTGGAGTTATGTTCTAAGTGATGCTCTTTGGGCTTATAAAACTGCCTACAAATCCCCAATAGGAACAACACCTTTTAGGCTAGTCTGTGGTCGTGCATGCCATCTCCCCATAGAGCTTGAGCATAAAGCTAAATGGGCCATGAAGAAGATGAATTTCAACATTGATGAAGCGGGTAGAAAGAGGCTTTTGGAGCTTAATGAATTATATGAGCTTAGGATGGATGCTTATGAAAGTTGTAGGATATATAAGGAAAGGACTAAGAAAATTCATGATAGACACATTCTAAATAGGGTGTTTCTCTCAGGTCAGAAAGTCCTCATTTTCATTTCTAGGCTAAGGTTGCATTTGGATTAGCTAAGGTCCAAGTGGAGTGGACTGTTTGTGATTGAAAAAGTCTTACCCCATGGTTTTGTGAACATTGTAGATGGGAAGAGGTCATTCCTCATAAACGGACATATATTAAAGCACTATTTTAGAGGGGAGGTAGAGCCACAGATAGAGGAGGTGTAACTTTGCACCGTTCCATAGATTATTGCTCAAAAAGACCATCTAGTCTAGGACATTAAACAAGGATGCTTGTTGGGACGCAACCCAATTTTTATTGCATTGTTTTTATGTTCAATTTCCATTTTTAGTTGTCACTTTACTTAAATTTATGTAAAAGTGGTACCTTGACTCATTTTTGGAGTGTGCAGGGCTTAAAAGTTGGTACCACTGAGTTTAGCAGTCGGTGGCACCGAAATGAGGTCAGCATTTTGTCCGCAACTATAGCACAGACTTGGTACCACCGACTCAACTGGTCGGTAACACTGAGTCTCTAAAGATATTTTGAGTGCTCACTGATAAGGACTCGGTACTAGCGACTTTTCAATCGGTACTACTAACTTTTGGATGTGCCCAGGTTTGGTATATCGAGCCCACAAATTCAAAATCACCAACAATTATAACAACTCGGTACTACCAACCCTGAAGTTGGTACTACTGACCCTAAAGTTGGTACTACCGACTCGCCACATCAGCAATCTGAGTGTTCACGATCCAATAGCCACAATGCACTTCATTGAGTGGTGGATGGTACCGATCTATGACACTAGTCAGTACCACCGACTCAGGACGAGCTGCATCTACAAGTCAGTCAATCGCAAGCCGTCAATGCAAATGACCATGGATTGTGCTAGCCAACTCGGTACCACCGACTCAGAAGTCAGTATTACTGACCCTATCGCATTCAGCTATATAAGGAGGAGTGGTGGAGCCATTTTCTTCACACCCTCAACATCCACTCCTCCTACATTTCATTGCAAGGTTGCACCAGGCACTGACGGTCTTCCCTGAGCTTCTATTCTCTTAACCTCCTTCTTGCATCAATGACATGGCCCCTAGAATAGGAGTTACTCCCCCGCAGGGTGAGTTGGTCCCCCGGCCAACCCGCATTCAACACCCATCCTCAGATATAAGGAAGCTATATGAAGAGTTGCAGACAAGGTAGATCATCCCAATGTGATATGGTGATCGCACATTGATCGAAAGGGTGGGATTTACAGACAACATGAGATGGGTATGTCAGAAATAAGAAATGGAGGGAATCCTTTTTTGTAGTGACTGGTAGACCTACTCGGATCTTGTCTTGGATTTCTTGGTGTCGCTTGATGTTCTCGTCACCCTCAAGCAGAAGATAGGATGTGAATGGCAGGAAGGCAAGGTCAACTTCCACCTCTTCAACAACAACTATTCTATCACGCTGAGGGCCTTCAACCATATCTTCAACTGGGCTCATGTCCCACAATGATCGACCCCATATGACTTCGACTACATCTTGGACTGGGAGTAGTTGACTGAGGTGCCGGTAGGATTTTGTATAAACTGGCATATCAGTTCTATTACTGATATTGAGCATCTTTTTTCTCGTATGCTTCACCGCATCTTCACCAATAATATTTTTTCTCAATTTGGTCAAGCTTAAGGGAAGGTCCAGAAGGTGGACCTCTACTTTCTCTGCAGGCTACTGGAAGGGGAGAATGTTAACTTTAGAGCTTTCCTTCTACTCCATATGATTTTTGTGAGGTTCAATGTGACGAGGAAGGCACCGATTTTATTTGGGGGTCTCATCACCCCTATTGCTCTACATTTGTGCCTTGATTTGTCCACCCTCGAGCCATTGGAGGATACTACAAATCTGGACCTCCTACACTTCCAAAAGGCACATCTTCTTCAATATCAGCACAATGTGCTCTATGCGCATTGCACGCACTGAGGACTGTTTCGGGAGCAGAGCCTTCCCGAACCTATCTTCAACTTGCATGGGGTGAACCATCTCTATTGGCCACTGAATGAGGGGGAAGCAGAAGATCTGCCCAGGGCAGCAGCTTTGGGTGACGATGAGGAGCACAGTGGTAATGATGATGACAATGTTGGGGAGGTGGAGCCCACCATCCCTGTCACTAGGAGAGAGGTCCTGTGCAAACGGGCCCTCACCTACACTGCCTCGACTTCCTCTACCCCACCCCCTTCCCACGAGGAGCAAGACCTGTACAACATGGTGGGTATGTATACCTTATTGCAGGAGATCTAGATTGGACAGTAGTAGCATCAGGTGACGATGGTCAGTGTGCAGGAAATTCAAGGAAGGTTGTACCAGAACTAGCAAGCAATTTATGAGAATGAACACCTTCTCTTAGCCAACCAAGAGAATTTTCACATGCGCCTATAGCGGATGGAGTAGTATCAACAGCCTTTCTTCGACAACTACTGGAACCGTGGATACTTTGGGGAGTACCCACAGCGACTGCCAATGTCGCCTACAGACCTCTCATTCCAGGGGATGTTCCTTCCACAAGACCCCAAAATGCCATCGCCGCCATTCTGAGCCCTGGTACCACTGTTCCACCTCTTGGGTGCGAGTATTGACTATGCAGACATAGTCATATTCTAACTTGGGGGGTGGTGGAACAACATTCTATCCTTGTTTTTATTTTTATTTTTATCTTTGTAGTTGTTTTTTTTAAGTTGTGCAAGTGTAGGATCCACATCTATCTAGATTAATTGTGGAGTAGTAAATGCATGATTTTGTTTTTGAGTAAATTTCACTCTCTGTGTTGTTTCATGAAAAAGGTCATACCTTAAAAGCTTAAACTACAAAATCTTTCTATAACACCACTTGAGGAATTGAATGAACTAGTCAGCATTAGGACTTAGGACATACATGAAATTATGAATCAACTCGGGAATGTGAATGATGAAGATGTTGAGCCTAAACTGACCAAACCATAATGAAACCTTAAATGAAAATATAATAAATAAAACTTTAGATCACCCTAAACATAGGTCAATTAAGAAGGACACATCATAGTATAATGAAAGGCATTGTCTGTTAGTTGTGTGAATCCATTTCTTTTCCATTCATTTTTTACTCACCACCTCAAAAAATCATGAGTACTCCAAGTTATTTTCCTTGATTGCATTATGCATGATAGGAACATAATAGTAGTTTTCATGCATTTGAAAAAGAAATAAAAGCATTGCATTTGGATGCATTAATGATTTTAGTGCATATCATCTTAGCTTGCATAACACAGTTCATGTAGTTGCATACATTTCAACATTGCATGCATATTTTCCTGAACATGTGTATTTTATTTCAAGTTATGAAGCGAAAGTGCAGGGATATATCTCCAAGAAAAAAGAAAAAAATAATGAAGGCAAGAAGCATAAAAATTAGCCTTTTTGAAAAGAAAAAAATAGAAGAAGAAAATTGTTCAAAAGAAATAAGGAGAAAGTATATCCCACATGTTTGTTTAGTAATGATTTAATCAACATGTGCATTCTTTTGAGTTGGCAAACAATCTCAACTCATTCATACATGAATCATTTTATAAAAAGAAAAAAATTAGGCATTGGGATTCATGCATGGCATTCTTTTCATCCATATAGCTTCATTATTCTCTATGCATAAATAGGTTGGATGTACTTATGAATTTTCATTTGCCACCCATCTTGAATCATTAATTGCTCTTATTGATAGGCCACTCTAATGATTTATCTCATCATTCATGCTTATACAGAGATCTACTTCCAAGTAGTTGGTAGTTAGGAAAGAGCAATTTAGTGTAGGGAATCACACAATACACCAAGCGAATGTCTGAGTAACTATGATGTTAATTTCTTTCTTGATAGTTTCATTGATTAAAAGTGGACATCTTTTATGGAAGTTTTTGGTCACTTTAGAGCAGTTATCGATTCAGTGGTCTGTAAAGACCGGTTTAGGGTTTGATAGGTGGATTTGATTAAGAAAGGAATGTATGTGTTATGTCCTTTTGCTGACTCTTGTCAAACAAATCTGAGAGAGTGTTGCTCGAGGACAAGCAACATTTAATCTTAGGGGAGTTTGATGCAAGTGTTTTTAGTCATTATTATAGGCATATTTTTCCTTGATTTCACGTGTAGATTAGTCACTTATTTGATTTATTATGCATGAAATGTCATAGATGGCTTATTTCTATTGAATGCATCAAATTATATGATTTTAAATGTTTTATGTAATATTTTACGCATCCTAAGTACTTATGATGTTTTTGTGCATTTTCAAGTACAAGGAAGATTTGCAAACTCAGTGATACCAACCTGGTTACAGTCAGTGGTACCGACTTGACGTCAGTGATGGATCCAGAAACTCACCTAGAGTCAGTGCTACCGACAAATGAAGTTGGTGGTACCATATCAACATCAGTATGCCCTAGCATGAATCGAGAAAACTCGGTGCTACCGAGTTGATGTCAGGGAGGCAGTTCGAAAATCACAAAACTCAGTGATATTGAGTCCAGTCAATAGTACCGACACGATTAGGATCGTACGACTTAACCTAAGTGACTTGGTACTACCGAATCACCTAGTCGGTACTACCGAGTCTGCCTGATCAGGCCATCTACAGATTTCACTCTAATCCAATAGTGGATGTTATTTCATACCCTAAGTGCCTTCTATGACTTAGTGGGACAATGGCCAAACAAAAGGAAGCAGTCGTTTTCATTACACAACAATCAGAGAGAGAGAAGAGAAGAATCGAGGACTAAAAGCTTCAACTGAGGAGATTTGGGCACCTCTAGAGGATGATTCTATAGCCAGAAGACAACAGAACACATGTACGACTGAGGGGATCTTCTGGACGAGTAGAGATTCATGGGTTACCTTAGTTTCCTAATGTTTCCCACATTTTTCTTCTTCCTTTCCATGTATTCATTGATGAAAACCATGTAAGACTAAAAACCTTTATTCCTTAGGATCCAAGAGTAGCCCAGATATACACTGTGATTGATTTCTATGCATTAATATCAATTTCATCTCTTTTTACTGGATATAAATCTATGAAATCTTTGTGTTCTACTTGTGCTTGATCACCATGAGTGGATTGATAGATGCTTAGTCATCTCGAGAGAGAGATTGAGGGTCAGAGAGCATAGATTTACCCATGTATTGTGCCCTTTGGGAAAAGTGGAGTGTAAACAGGAGGAGAAACCCAGAGAATAATGATAAAGCATCTAACTAATCAACTAATAACTGCAGAAATGGGATTGGCAATAGATTAGGTAGTGAATTACACTGCAGGAGTAGGTAATTTTGGCTACATGCTCCTTATCCAGAGATTGAGATAAGAGATGTTAATGTGTGTGAGGTTAATTATTAGTGTTATTCATGATGAAACCACTGTCCTAAGGAATTCATTCCATCTCTGATCAACTCAACCTTTGAATTTGTTTTGTTTCTGCATTTGTTCTTTAACTCAAACCAATTCAACCTTTTACCACTGGCTTAGTTGATTTGACTACAGTTAGTAGTAGTCTACTAGATAAATGCTTCCCCATATTCGCCTCAGGCCTCACAAGGCATTATTACTTCGATACGTTCACTTGTGTATTATGCACGGTAAACTCATGTTAAGTGTCCTAGAGGCGTCCCTGTACTCTCAGATCTGGGTGAAAAGTTTGGATGCGATGTTTGGTTAGAATTGAGGTTTTGATAGCATGTTAACGCTTGTATAAGTGGAATATGTGGATAGTGTTCCTTTGTGAAGTATACATTGTAATTGAGGCTACAAAGCAGTTGTAAAGTATATTGAGTATTATGTGGAATGAAGAGGTTTGTTGGGCTTTTATGTAAATGTTTCTGAGTATTTGAGAAATGTTGAAATCAGTTTTAATTTACCCTATTTTCTATATTTGTGTTTAATTGATGAGTAATCGTATTTTGTGTTTTGAGTAATCTCATTTAGTGTAACGGGTTCTCACACTTTCAATTGATTTCTCTGTATTTTTGCAACTTTGCTTTCTTCTGGCTGAACCACATCATCATTTAAGTATAGGTTTCTAATATTATCCCACACATTGTCTTGAGGGAGTTATTTGGTATTGGCATTGAAATCATTTTCTATTAAGTAAATATCAATTAAATCAATGTTTATATAATGATCATCTTCCACATATGAAACACAAGGTGTCGTCTTTGATCTGTGTTGCATCTCCTTTTGACCTAGATCAGTTGACCCTATTTTTCAGAATCCATGGTTGATTACTCTTATTGAGAATAAAGATGAGTATAGAAAAACCTTGTCTTTAGCCTAAATAAGAAACTTTTAACCTTCTAAAATCCTTAAATAAGAAACATCCAGTCAAAAGGGCAACTAGTATGTCTTAATGAAATATTAACAAAAAAGTGGCTTGTCTAAGTCATAGCTCAGAGTATACATTAAAAAAACATATCTTTCCACCATATTAGAAGTTTATACTACCAAAATGTTGTCTCTATGAGTAGGTATGAGAAAATAAGATCATATTTTAGTAGTTGATGGTATTAAAGACACATGATTGGAGGTAGATAGAAATAGATTTGCAGATGTATTTGACATATGATTGGAGGTAGAGGAAAATAAGTTCCGCTAAATGGCATAAATATTGTAAGTGAAAAATACCTATCTAATCATGAACACCTACTTATAATACATGCCCAAACTAGAAGAATAATGGGTGATCCTTAAAATTAAAGAAGCATGAATGATCATCAAACATATATATTATGATCTACAAGAAAAAAGATAGATCTAAGTTGGAGAGAGATATTACAATGAGAATGAGATAGGAGTCAGAGGATGGTGTCTCACTAGGGAGAGAGGAGTCTAAATGACAAGAGAGTGGTGAGAGGAATATGGAGACAAAAAGAATATT
Organism: Alisma plantago-aquatica; assembly: GCA_963693085.1. Lineage (NCBI taxonomy): Eukaryota > Viridiplantae > Streptophyta > Magnoliopsida > Alismatales > Alismataceae > Alisma > Alisma plantago-aquatica. The sequence continues at coordinate 499,804,762 of OY856412.1, read as the reverse complement.
CTAGAGTGTATTTTACAGATAGGATGGGAAACTAGAAATTGGTTTGGTTCTAAAACTACCCCACTTTAGGATCCATTATCTTTCCTTTATGTTGGGTTTTACATGGTCGTAGTAGGTAGCAGAAATAAAAAATTTACTTGACCATAAACCCATAACCAGCAGATCACATCAACATATATGTAATGGGAAGGATGGTTTTAGCGAGTCATACCTGGTCTTGAGGCTTGTGCAATGATAATGCCTCGCAACAAGTGCAGTCTTCACCCACCTATCTTTGACGGCATTTGTGCAACTCCTGGTCTTAACCAGCACTGCGGTTGACAATTGTCCTCCTGAGTGGCAGAAATCTCCCACCTCTATAGATAGTCCACATAGACCATCGGGAACTCTAGTCGTCCTGTCCTGAAGGATACTAGAAGGAGTCGTCCCCTTCTATCGGTGTACTAGTCACCGAAACACTCTCCCACAATCAATTGCTTTTCTGTAGTTGTATTTCCCTCGTTGTTCCTCCCTGGATAGGTAGAACTTGATTAGGCTCTCTCAGTTGCCACAACTAGAGAGGACAACAACTTTGTAGAGCAACTGATGTTTTGAGTTGTATATCCTGAGAAGCCCCCAGTACCCCTCTATATATAGGAGGGGTCAGGTTAGGGTTCTCGGTCCCGGGAAATGCAGGACTAAAGTGGGAGTATAAGGGTTTGGAATTTCCATGAATAATTTGCACTGCGGTAGGCGAACCGGTCATTTCATAAATGAAACGGCCGTTTGGCAAGGTGAGCTGATCGATTCACTAGTGAACTGGTCGGTTGGGAGTGTGAACCAGTCATTTCACTTCCTAGAGTTGCCCACAATTGACTTTCTTTATTCATTTCTAATTAATACATATATTAATTCTTGTCCCAATCAAATTGAACAAGTGAAACGGAAAACTTATCTCACAAACGGGGACAACCCAACACTACCTGTTTGGGCACACGAAACAATCAGTTCACCAGAGTGAACCGGTCGTCTCACTGGCCATGACTGATCGATTCACCCAGTACATCGGTCAGTTGGTGGTCCAGATTGTGTAGAACACAGTCAATTCAGTTCTCAATCAATCTGACACTCAAATAAGTTGGTTCAACACTTGAACTTGATGATTCTGAGTCAAATCTATTGATTGTATGTTTGATTGAGTACCTAAACACTTTTACAAATCAATTCAAACATTATTTGTGGATAAACTCCACTTCCACATTAATCCTTTGTGTGTGACCCTATAGGTCCCATTTCACATTGGTAGTGAACGTCCATAACTAACTTATGACATCACAAGCAAAGAGTGGCACCTATTCATACATCATTGCTACCCAAGTGAAAAGGAAAGTTGGAGAACAACTTTCAATCCTATAGTCTGGGATTGGTGTTCTAGTGAATGTATAATTCCTTTGTCTCTGATATCCTGAATGAACTTAAGGCATGGAGTTTTCATCCTTTCAACGTTCATTCATGTTCCTTGATCCAAAGCAGACTGTCTGAGATATGTGTGTCGTCAATATCACATATTGACTCCCACGTGCATGTGCATGCCTTTCTTAGTCTCGCTTATCAAGTAGCCATGGACATCATACTCCCTCAGGAGGGAAAAATCCTATATTTATCACTTACAATCAAAACCCAATGTGTCAAAGTCACCCAACCATCACCTTTATAACAATCCATATTTCAGGACTATGTTTGATGATGTCAAAGTATACCCAATGACATGTGATGAGTGTAGTGATTTCAGGTCTAAGAATCATAATCACCACCATCACTGTGAGAGCTGACTCTGACTACCATGTCATGGTTCCATGTGTCACTCTCACGGTGGGTCTGTCCGATACACTATTCTCCAACATGTATTTGTATGCTTGCTTTGATATCATATATCATGACTAATGAGACACAATCATCAACCAACACACACTCTAGTCTTTATGTGTCATTGTTGTCTATCAACCTTCCACAATGACATCCAACTAGGGACATAACAAGAATGTACATACTCTTAGCATATGTATGATCTCATTGTTCAAGTCGCGTACTTGAAGACATACGTCATTGAGTATTGTCATTTTTTAGACATTCATTCTACTCCATCATTTATCTCATAATCAATTGATCTAGAATAAATTGGAAGCTTGCCTTTGATATTTATCAAATCAATCATGATGTATGCCAATCCAATCATCATATGATTGGCTCTCTGGGCATACATACCAACAAACTCCCACTTGCACTTAGAGCCAATAACCTTCGAATCATATTCTTAGTGATCTCTAAACATGTCCCACATGTTTCAGCTGCGTTAGAGCTAAACCAGTGAGTTAGAAACACTTTTCTCTTGTCGGTATATTGCATATTTCACATCTCCTTGTTGTACGACATTTCATATGAGATGGAGTTGCCGTAATATGCTATCTGATATTCCTTGCCTAACAATTAGATCCATTGTTTGACTTATGGTTTCTACTTTGTCATTAATGGTTGGAATATCTATAAGTTCATCTATTTGAACTTCTAGATCCATATAGTATCCTATGTTATTCATAACACAATGATACTCGAAATTCCTTTTAGAATTAAATGGCCTTTAATTTTACTCAGAACATTTCCATTTAACAACTCTTGTTCACTTAATAATTGAAATATAACTTTTATATTTTGCATTTTGTGATCATTTTCTATCATTTCGGAAGCTTGCATCAGTGTAAGTCATTTACACTCAACTCTTCCTTTTATTACCATAGAACTAGTCCTTTAATACTTTAGAAGTACTTAAATAAGTTCTTTATGGTATTCCAGTGACTCTCACTGGAAGCAGACAGACATCCACTCATCATGTCCAATACATACGAGTTAACAAGATAAGCACATCATATTGTCTTATCCAATACATACAAGATGATGAATGCATATCTTCTTGTCATGTCCAATACATACAATATAATGGGATGATTGCATACATGATAGATCCAAATGCATCTATCTATGTGTTCCTTTTCTTCATAAGAATTTGGGACACATGTCATCTAAGATACTAACTCCATACAACATGGACAAGTTTTCTCCCACTGAATATTTGCATATTGAACCCTTCAGTGCATACTGCCAATGTATGCTAACAGGTCAAGAGACTTTCGAGAACTATCTCTATAGATGTCTATTCCTATCACATAGGACATTTCTCTTTATTCCCTTGAAGAAGGTATTTCCACACCAGTTTCATTTTATTCCTCATCATTATGTGGAATATGAATACGCCCCCACAAAATCTTTGTAATCACATATCCCTTCTTTATTTTGATATATCAATCAAACCTTTTGACTATATAATCAAAGTAAAGACTCTCGTTCTGAGATGCTTGTATTTAATCAATCATATTGATTAATCTGTTGTAACTTATAGACTACATTTGCATTAATGCAATTATAAAACCCTTCAGGTTGTGTCACATACACAACCTCATGTTATTCCTACTAGGAATGCGGTTTTAATATCCATATGCCAAATCTCATAGTCTTTAAGTTCCAATGGCAAGCATGATCCTTTCTTTAAATGTCATCTATGTCAGTCTTAACACTTAAGACCCAATTGTACTTATGGGTTTTATCTGAAAAACCACTAGAGGGGGGTGAATATGGTTTTATGATATTTTAAAATTATTTAACTCAAACAACCACAATTGTAATAATAAGAAGGAGACAAGGTATTTAGAGTGGTTCCAACCTTAGCAAATACTAAGGCAGTCAATCCACTACCCGGTTGCTTACCCAACTGGGATTTTGAAAGTATTAAATTTTATTACCTCACAAGGATATTACATGAAATTACAATACTTTCTACACCCTTTGGACAACCTTCACCTTGAAGTAGTCTCACCCTCCTTGAAGCAGCCTTCTTGAAGTAACTCCAAGCTCCCCCTTGAAGTATCCTTCCTCTTGAAGTAGCTTCCTGTTGAGACAGCCTTCTAGAAGTAGTCCAAAGATCTCCTTCTTCACCAAGAAGATCAAACCCTCTCCAATCTGCAGCCTCCAACCCTAGGAGTAGCAAGGAGAGTACAAAGAATAAGAAAGAACAAGAAAGGAAATGGAAATTACAATTACCACTTGAAGCCCAAGGCTTGATTTCCTATATCAAGCATTTTGATCTCCTAACCAATAAGTATAGAAGTGTAGGTTTAGTGGATAGGAGATGCTAGCTTATAGGACACGAATTTGGAGTAAGGGAAATGAATAGCAAGTGCTAGTGTTGCTCAATTGCTCAAAACAGATTGCCAATTGCAAGTATGTAAGCTCAAGTATTGCACAAGTGTGTATTGAGGTGTCCTAAGGCTTGTCCTATTTATAGGAATGGTCAACAAGTGCTTAAGGACATTCTAGACACTTTCTAGGGGGTTCTTAGTGTTTAACTAGTCATTAGATATACATTAGTTTCTTTAGCAACGGCTAGTTAATTAACTCTAAAAATTGCAGACAGAACTCTTCTCGGTCGAAGATTTGTCGACCGAGAATCCTTCTCGGTCGAGGTCTTGTCGACCGAGGGACTGTCTGGAGCAAGTGTATATAACGTTCTTCTCCAACTTCCAACTACCTTGTCTGTTGTGTCTAACAGCTACCTGGGTCTTTCTTGGTCGAAGAAGTTGTCGACCGAGAGTGTCTCGGTCGAGGAGTTTGTCGACCGAGAATAACCATGTTCCAACATTTTAAACTAAGTACCAAGTATGTGTATGAGTGTGCAGATGTGACACTATTTTAGGGGATGACCTATCTAAGTGTTGTGATTGACTAGAGAAGATCTAAATGCTTGATTTACATGATGTCTAAGTACTTGTACATTATATATCTTGTACAAGTGTTTACATTTGATTACAATCATGACTTAAGGCAATTTTAGCATATAGATCTTCCAAGTATTTGTCATCTACCTTATTCCTGCAACACTCAAGTAGCACGTTAGATCGACAAGAATGAAATGTTTGTAATTATCAAAACAAAGAGATTTAAATGATGTCCATTTAGCCAACAATCTCCCCCTTTTTGAAGATGACAAACATTTCCAAAATATAAATCAACTGGTCTTTAAAATGAGTTGAGTTTCATTCCTGAGATTTGCTTTGTGAATTTCTTCTCTTGTTTATGAAATGTGTGCTTATTATTCCCAAAGAAGTATGGAACATAGAATCCAATTCTTTAGGGAATATAGCAACTTTTATTGTAAAGCCAAGAGGTTATGAAACTCATTGATTGAGTTTTTCAAAATTACCATTTTAAGATTTACATTTATTTCTCCCCCTTTGTCATTTCAAAAAGATATCTGTTAAAAACTCCCCCTTAATTTGTTATCCCCCATAAAAAGATAACCATCAATTCTTTTGAAAAAAATGTCCATTTGGAAGCCAAAAATAACATGATTAAAATGTTTTTAAGAAGCACAGATATCAAAGACAACATCCTCTAAGGGAGTGATGAGTAGTTGCTTCCTTATTTTATTAAATTGGTCTAGTGGAAGCGGTTTCATAAAAATATCAGCCAATTGATCTTCTATATCAACATGATGAAGGGATACATGATTTTTAGAGATATGATCCCTTAAAAAGTGATGACGAATTTCAATATGTTTGGCTCGGATGTGTAAAATTGGATTATGTGCTAAGTTTATAGTGCTTGTGTTGTCACAAAAAATAGGCGTGGATGAAAAAGTAAAGCCATAACCGTTTAACACTTGTTGCATATAGATCACTTGAGCACAACAAGATCCAGTTGTCATATATTCAGCTTCAGTTGTAGAGAGGGCAACCATATTTTGTTTCTTGCTAAACCAAGATACTAAGGCTCTTCCTAACAAGAAATGACTACCACTTGTGCTCTTGCGATCAAGTCGACAACCAGCGTAGTCGGCATCAGTATAAGATTTAAAATCCAAGGATTGTCCTTTAGGATACCATAAGCCATAACATGTGGTACCGGCTAAATATCAAAAAATGTGTTTGACAGCTTGAAAATGAGTTTGCATAGGTTGTGATTGAAATCGAGCAAAAAGACCAACTGAAAACATGATGTCCGGTCTAGAGGCGGTTAAGTAAAGCATACTACCAATCATGGCTCTATATAAGGAGTCATTAATAGGTTCCCCATTTTTATCCTTATCAGTTTTAGTGGAGGTAGCCATTGGAGTGGTAGCATGTTTGCACTGGTCCATCCCAAAGCATTTTAAGAGTTCACTGGTATACGTTTCTTGGCTTATACAAATCCCAGTAGGCGTTTGTTTAATTTGAAAACCAAGAAAGAAGGATAGTTCACCCATGAGGCTCATTTCAAATTCTTGTTGCATAATATCACTAAATGGTTTGCACAATGATTCATTTGAAGCACCAAAAATAATGTCATCAACATATATTTGAACAACTAGAAAATCATATGTATATGTTTTGAAAAATAAAGTAGAATCTGAATTGCCAATAGAAAAACCGTTATCAAATAGATAGTTCTTGAGCCTTTCATACCAATTCCTAGGTGCTTGTTTTAATCCATAAAGTGCTTTCTTAATTTTGTATACATAGTCACCTTTTTCCGGTATTTCAAATCTAGGTGGTTGGGCAACATATACTTCTTCTTGGATTAGTCCATTGAGAAATGCACTTTTTACATCCATTTGGAAAAGTTTGATGTTTTTGTGTGCATCTATAGCTAGTAGCATTCTAATAGCTTCAAGTCTTGCTACTGGTCCATAAGTTTCATCAAAATCTATCCCTTCTTGTTGATTATATCCTTGTTCTACTAACATGGCTTTATTTCTTACAACTTCCCCTGCTTCATTTAACTTATTCCTAAAGACCCATTTAGTTCCAATAATGGTTTTATCTTGTGGTTTAGGAACTAAGTCCCATACATCATTTTTAGTGAATTGGTTTAATTCTTCTTGCATTGCTATTATCCAATAGTCATCTTTGAGAGCTTCAGACACCTTCTTAGGTTCAATTATAGAAACAAATGCCATATTTGCAACATCTTTAAAAGAAGAACGAGTTTTGACTTTATCATTTGGATTTCCAATGATCAATTCTTGAGGATGATCCTTAATAAGTCTAGGAACATGTTGTGTCTCAATTTGGTGAGTATCAGTAGTGTTTTTTTCACTATCATTTGGTATGGATAAATTTTCTAATTGATGAGTGAGATCAACTATTTCAAGATTTTCATATTGTGGCTCTTCATGAAAAGAAATGTGAATAGATTCCTCAACTTTTCTAGAAATAGTGTTGTAGACTCTAAATGCTTTGCTAGAGGTGGAATATCCCAAGAAAAAGGCTCTATGTGATTTAGAGTCAAACTTGTCTCTATCCTCTTTTGTGTTCAAGATATAGCATGTTGATCTGAAGGTATGAAAATAATCAACCCTAGGTTTCTTAGTGTATATGATTTCATATGGTGTTTTCTTCAAATAAGAATGAACTGTTACTCTATTTAGCACATAGCAAGTTGTGTTTACTGCTTCAGCCCAAAATGTTTTCGGTGTATTATGTTCAAGCATCATAGTCCTAGCCATTTCTTGAAGTGATCGATTTTTCCTTTCAACTATCCCATTTTTTTGTGGAGTGCGTGGAGCAAAAAAATTGTGAGTGTAGCCTTGAAATGTGCAAAATTCTTCAAATAAATGGTTCTCAAATTCTCAACCATGATCACTCCTAATTGTACATATTTTGTTTTGTAATAGATTTTCAATCTTGGAACAAAATTTTATAAAAACTTGAATAGTGTCATCTTTGTTTGCAAGAAAGTGTACCCATGTATATCTACTATAATCATCAACAATAACAAAACAATATCTTTTTCCACCAATAGATTGTGTCCGCATAGGTCCAAATAAGTCCATATGAATGAGTTATAGGGATCTATAGGTGCTAAGTACATTTTTGGGTTTAAAAGAGGTTTTAGTTTGCTTACCCAAAGTACATGGTTCACAATTTTCATATTGATCAAAAGATAATTTAGGCAAACCACGAACAAGATTATATTTAACTAGCTTTTTGATAACATGTGAACTAGCATGACCCAATTTTCTATGCCATAGTTGTAAAGAATTTTCATTTGCAAGTAAGAATTTTCCAACTACATATTGCATAGAGTTAGGTCTAAGAATATAAAGATTTCCAACTCTTTTTCCTTCATAAACAACATTTGTAGTATTTTCTATTAGTAACTTGTAGCAATTTTTGTTAAACAAAACATCATATCCACTATCACATAATTGACTAACACTTATTAAATTATGGTGCAGGCCATCAACAAGTAAAACATTCTTTATTTCAAGATTTGTACCAATATTACCTATTCCAACAATTTTACCTTTACCATTGTCTCCAAAAGTAATTGTTTCACTTTTCTTTTCCTCAAAAGTTTGAAATGCCTCCTTGTTTCCGGTCATATGTTTGGAACATCCACTGTCGACCACCCAATCATATATTAAAATGTAGGTTTTGGTATCCATGTGATGGTCTGTTATGGTTAGGTACATTTAATACCAAACTGAACATGTTTTAACAAAGAGAACTGATCAGAACTTTATTTGGTCGACAAAAGTTCGACCGACAGGTGTCTTGGTCGACCAATTTGTCGATCGAGAAAGTTGTTGTTTTACAGATTAAAACTGAATAGAAGAAGAAGTATGTTCGGTCGACCATTTTTTGATCGATTTTAGCTCTGATCGATCATTTCTCGACCGGAATAGTTGTTGTTTTACTAAGATTTCTGCTGTAGATTTTGGTTTGTCACAGGCAGTCGCTCGGTCAAAGATTTTCTCGACTGAGAGTATCTCAGTCGAACAATTTGTCGACCGAATATGTTTATGTTTGTTTCAGTAATTTGTTTATATCAGTTCTGAATTTAAAACAATACATGAAGCTATTGGTTTAGTTGAGATAAGACATTTTGATTTTCAAAAAATAAGCATTAGATCATATCTCAACTAAATTACATTCAACTCTTCTAAGTTTGAGGTTTGGGAACCCAAACTAACTCATAATCCTTCTTCTTATAAGGGCATGAAAAAGAGTAATGTCCAAGACGTAGACAAAAGTGACAGGAAATAGAGTCAATTTCATTTCTCTTTCTAGGATTTGGAATTTTGTTCTTAGGGACAAACATGATCTTAGTCTTGTATGCTTGAGTTCTTTTGGGTTGATAGAATTTTTTTTTGGAACATAACCCAAGCCTCTTCTTCCATTGTAGCTAGAGGAAATTTTCAGAATATTATCAAGAATGTCATTTCCCCTTAAACCATTTATTTCTCTTTGTAGCTTAGCAATCTCATATATCTTTTTATTTATATCTATCTTTGCTTGTTCGAAATCAGATAATAGAGAGTTTCTTTCTTTAACAACATTATCATAATCTAGATGATTGCATAAAATTGGTTGAGTCTGAAAATTGTTTAGTTTAGCAAGCAAATCAACCTTTTCTTGAGAAAGAAGATCATTATTTGTTTCTAAAGTAAGTAACTTTATATTACAATCATTTAAAGATGTTTTTAAAGAGAAATTTTCAAGAGCAATATTGTTCTTTTCAGAAGAAAGATCATTTAATCTAGAATATAATTCCTCATTTGTTTTGGTGATCTTTTTTAGTTTCTTTTTGCAATCAACATACTTGTCATGAGTTTCTTGTAGACTAGCAATTAAATCTTCTTTTGGCAAATCAAGAAGGCTTACCTCTTGGGAATTGTCATCATCTTCTTTTTCCATGAGACATTCCACCTTCTCTTCTCCACTTTCACTCTCACTTGACTCATCCCACACAACTTTATAAGCTTTTTCTCCCTTCTTTTTGTGTGAGCTTTTCTTTCCTTTCTTTTCTTTAGGGAATTCATTTTTGAGATGTCATTTCTTTCCACATTCAAAACACCTAGGAGGGGAAGAAGAAGAACTAGAAATTTTGTTAGATCTAAATCTTCTATATTTCTTACCATTAACAATTAGGGCTTCTTCTCCTTCTTCTTCACTTGTTTCATCACTTTCTTGGGTGATGATATTTGAAGCTTTTAGAGCTACATCTTTCTTTATTCCTTGTTGCAGTTCACGCTCTCATCATTCCTCTTCCTCCAAGGTTGCCTCATGTGCTTCTAGGTTGCCAATGAGTTGCTCCATCCTTAGTCGGGTGAGATCATTTGCTTCTTCAATGGAAGTCACTTTGGGCTTGTACTTGGGAGGGACAGATCTAAGAATCTTTGACACCTAGTCTTCCTCACTAATCACTTTGCCCAAAGCATTCAAACCATTCACAATAGAAGAAAATTTTGCATACATTTCACTAATAGATTCATTTTGATCCATACGAAATTGTTCAAATTTCTGTTTAAGCAATCCGATTTTAGAATTTTTAACTTGAACAGTTCCTTCATATGTTATAGAAAGTCTATGCCAAATTTCATAAGCCGTTTCACAATTTGATATTCTATTAAATTCACCAACGGAAATTGAACAATAAAGTATACTTACAGCCTTTGCTTTCATTTGGGCAGACTTTACCGTATTAACATCCCAAACTGCATACTCCGTTTGAGGAAGTTCGTATGGAGTTGATACCATTCTCCATAAGTCCCAACTGATTCCTTGGAAGTAAAATTTCATTCTCCTCTTCCAGTAGGTGTAGTTAGTACCATCAAAAGCTGGAGGCCTAGCCACGAGTGTTCCTTCCAAGTTGAGGTTGTTGAGCAACCCGTCACCCATTCTTCAAGACTTTGTTAGAGTTCCTTGAAGCCCTTCTATGATACCAATTGAAAAACCACTAGAGGGGGGTGAATAGGGTTTTATGATATTTTAAAATTATTTAACTCAAACAACCACAATTGGAATAATAAGGAGACAAGGTGTTTAGAGTGGTTCCAACCTTAGCAAATACTAAGGCAGTCAATCCACTACCCGGTTGCTTACCCAACCGGGATTTTGAAAGTATTAAATTTTATTACCTCGCAAGGATATTACATAAAATTACAATACTTTCTACACCCTTTGGACAGCCTTCACCTTGAAGTAGTCTCACCCTCCTTGAAGCAGCCTTCTTGAAGTAACTCCAAGCTCCCCCTTGAAGTAGCTTCCCATTGAGACATCCTTCTAGAAGTAGTCCAAAGATCTCCTTCTTCACCAATAAGATCAAACCCTCTCCAATCCGCAGCCTCCAACCCTAGGAGTAGCAAGGAGAATACAAAGAATAAGAAAGAACAAGAAAGGAAATGGAAATTACAATTACCACTTGAAGCCCAAGGCTTGATTTCCTATATAAAGTGTTTTGATCTCCTAACCAATAAGTATAGAAGTGTAGGTTTAGTGGATAGGAGATGCTAGCTTATAGGACACGAATTTGGAGCAAGGGAAATGAATAGAAAGTGCTAGTGTTGCTCAATTGCTCAAAACTGATTGCCAATTGCAAGTATGTAAGCTCAAGTATTGCACAAGTTTGTATTGAGGTGTCCAAAGGCTTGTCCTATTTATAGGAATGGTCTACAAGTGCTTAAGGACGTTCTAGACACTTTCTAGGGGGTTCTAAGTGCTTAACTAGCTGTTAGATATACATTAGTTGCTTTAGCAATGGCTAGTTAATTAACTCTGAAAATTGCAGACAGAACTCTTCTCGGTCGAAGATTTGTCGACTGAGAATCCTTCTCGGTCGAGGTCTTGTCGACCGAGGGACTGTCTGGAGCAAGTGTATATAACATTATTCTCCAACTGCCAACTACCTTGTCTGCTGTGTCTAACGGCTACCTGGGTCTTTCTCGGTCGAAGAAGTTGTCGATTGAGAGTGTCTCGGTTGAGGAGTTTGTCGACCGAGAATAACCTTGTTCCAACATTTTAAACTAAATACCAAGTATGTGTATGAGTGTGCAGATGTGACACTATTTTAGGGGATGACCTATCTAAGTGTTGTGATTGACTAGAGATAATCTAAATGCTTGATTTACATGATGTCTAAGTACTTGTACATTATATATCTTGTACAAGTGTTTACATTTGATTACAATCATGACTTAAGGTGATTTTAGCATATAGATCTTCCAAGTTTTTGTCATATACCTTATTCCTGCAACACTCAAGTAGCATGTTAGATTGACAAGAATGAAATGTTTGTCATTTTCAAAACAAAGGGATTTAAATGATGTCCATTTAGCCAACATTATCCCTATAAGAGCTACCATTAAGGGCATACCTTATTTGGTTGACATGGAAGTCGTTTTGGATCTTATGATTTCAAGCCATAACTCAAATTTGGTTCCTCGAGATCATCTAGATTGATGAAGTGTATCTGTTACATAAGGAATTTGAGAATCCACATCATTTGTGACTCTTAATCTCCTTTATTTAGTGTAAAGTTCTTCAAAAGAATTCTAGAAGATTAGTTATTTGATGATCATTCTCTAACTATTTAGAGTATGACTCCTTCTTTGATTTAGACATCACTATGCCTTAATCATGAGTTCTCTATGATACACTATCATAATTACTCACAAGGTCCTCAAACATTTGGTTTAAGCATCCTATTCATTGATCACATCAAGGAGTTAATACTCTTACAAATTTTATACTTCATTTATGATATTCTTGAATACTTCAAGATATTCATATTGGTATTTCTCTAAACACCATCTGAAGCATTAGAATTTATTCCAATAGGTATGTATATACTTCGATATGTATTATACCTCATAGAATAGTCATTATCCCACTACATCTAGTGAAGATTGACTTGTCATCATTCCCAATAATCAAGACATTCATATCTCTTAATGGTTCATTAACCAAGAGAGTCTAGCTTTATCCATCACATGGAATTTAGATGAATATCTCATTCATTTGTTTAGATGATAATGCCAATTTATTGTTTGAGACATCAATAACTTTTAGGTATTATAATTTCATCTCATGCATACCAAGTACCACAAGATAAATAAGGCATTGCCATAAAAGATCATATCTTTGAAATTGAAACATGAACTTTATTGATAGACATCCTTGTCATTACAAGATGTAGAAATAAAATGTTTCTATTCATTGGCAAAATGAAATAGCAGTTCATAACTCTATTACATGCCCTTTGGGCTGAAATAAACTAAAAGGTACTACTATCTATGGCAGCAACACTTGCTCCATTCTTGATGAGTATTCCTTCTTGGTCCTTTCGTAAAGGCCTTCACTTCTTTTTAGATCCTACACATCATTTTGTCAGATCTTTCTCCTGGTATCATATACCTAAGATAAAGAAGCATTTTAAGTTTATTTCATATCACCTAAGGTGGAGACTTCCATTCCCTCCTTCTTCTTCTTTAGTTCATCTATGTAGAGAGGGCAATTTCTCTTCCAATGTCCTGGCTCATGATAATGGTGACATTTGCCTCCCTTGTTCACCCCTCCCTTGGTTTTGAGAGTTGAAGATGACTTGGGATGTTGGCTAGCATTATAACCTTTCTTTGCTTTACCCTTGCCTTTGCCTTTAGACTTTCCCTTCTTTCTACTGATCATCATCCCAGATTTGGGTTTTTCTTTCTTCATCTGTGTCTCAGTTGTCCTCAACATGCCCAACAACTTTGTCAGTGTCATTTCAAAGTTGTTCATGTTGTAGTTCATCACGAACTAACTATAGGATTCTGGCAATGATTGTAGTATCACATCAGTAGCCAACTCTTGACTCAGAGGGAATCCCAGTCTTGTCAGGTTTTCCACATACCCAATCATCTTGAGTGTGTGAGGACCAACTAGATCTCCTTCTGTCATGACACACTTGAACAGTGCCCTTGAGACATCATATCTCTCTTGATGTGTTTGGTCTTGATACATGTTCTGGAGATGTTGAACCATCTCAATGACGTCCATGTTCTCATGTTGTCTTTGCAACTCATAGTTCATTGAGCACAACATCAAGCATTTCACATCAATGGCATCTTCAGTATGCTTCCTGTAAGCATTCCTTTCTTCCTTTGGTGCGGTGGGAGCGGGTTCCTCTGACGTTGGTGTATCTAGGATATAGAGCTTTCACTCTTGAGTGAGAACAATTCTCAATGTCCTAAACCAGTCATGGAAATAATTCCCATTCAGCTTGTCCTTCTCAAGGACCGATCACAATGAAAAGTGATTGTTGTTGGTAGCCATTTATTCTACAAAAAGGAAATTTACAATTTTAGTCCAAAACTCTTTTGATTTGATTTGAAATTGCTGATATTAATTAGGTCTTTAATTAATTATCGCTCCCACTATTTTGATCAAATTGATAGCCCTCACCATCAATTCATAAGATTGCAGCGTACAACCTTCTAGTGAGCCAAGATCCAAAACAATTGAGTTATTACCCGACCAATGCCAGCGTCCATAATCAATTATTAAGGTAGGTAACATTTACCAATTGCATCATATGCAATTCTTGGATAGATGTCATGTGCAACTCCTTGCCATGTACATCTTTATACCTCTAAGTGCTCAATCTCATTAAGACCATTTAGCTAAGCTTGACCCAAAACCCAACACGATAGGAGTGCAACCCACTTGGCGGGCCCACACAACTACCATCACACTTCCACGAGATAGACAACGCACCACCCTTGGGAAGCCCATGCATTTCGATCAAGCTTTTCATGTGTTTTGCTTATGGAAGACATCGAAGACTTAATATTATATTGAGGGGTTTTAATATGCTTATATATGCATATAAGTATCCAATCACCACATATATAGTATGTATCATATACATGTTATATCCCACAAATGAAAACATGCAATAATGATAAAGTGATGATTATAACCATCCTATTTAATTCCTTGAGCCATAAGGAATCACGATGATCTAGGTCTACATCACATGTAACTTGTTGTTGATGAAGGTCTATTCTTAGCCATTCCATGTTGATCAGCTCATTCCATGACTGATTGGCTCACCTCCCGGTCGGTCGGTTGGGTGCCACCAGCCGATCGTCTGGCTCCTCTAGTCGATCGGTTCGTCTGGTCATCGTGCACCTCGTCAGTCCACCAGCTGCTCGTCTCACTCTGGGTAATGGTCATCTTGATCCATCGACTGATCGTCTTGCTCCATGAGACGGTCGTCTTAGTCCTCCAAACGCTCATCTGGGCACCCGCCGTTCTTCGACATAATAGGAAATAAACTATCCTCTTTTTCATATTTCTTTGGGAAACCCTGAATTACATTCGGGGGAGCAAAGGTAGAAGAGAAGGCTCGAGTTATCTCGAGTTACATCAGGAATAAGAGAAAGGACTCAGTACGCATACCGAGATGCAAACAACCACAACCAACCAAGCACACACATAGGGGTTTATAGGCCACAACCACGCTACACATCCACCATCAAAACCATTTTGAGCAATGCATATTGATTGAATATATATACCATATCATATATGTATATATTACTTTGGGATCATGTGGTATTAATCAAACATTCACATCAATCATTTAAATATTCATGTTGTATGCAATAAATAAAAGACGATAAAACCAAAATCCAATCATATTGATTATCCCAAAATATAGAGTGTTGATGTGGCTCTGATACCATTGTTGGGTTTTACATGGCCGGAGTAGGAAGTGGAAACAAAAATGTTACTTGATCATAAACCCATAACTAGTAGATTGCATCAACACCTATGTAATGGGAAGGATGGTTTTAGCAAGTCATACCTGGTCCCGAAGCTTGCGTAGTGACAATTCCTTGCAACAAGTATGGTCTTCACCCACTTGTCTTCGACGACGTCTGTGCAGCTCTTGGTCTTGATCCAGACTACGGTTAACAGTTGTCCTCCTGAGCGGTAGAAATCTCCCACCTCTATAGATAGTCCGCATAGACCATAGGGAACTATATTCATCCTATCTTGAAGGATGCTAGAAGGAGTTGTCCCCTTCTATCGATGTACTAGTCACTGACACACTCTCCCACAATCAGTTGCTTTTCTACATTTGTCTTTTCCTTGTTGTTCCTCCCTGGATGGGTAGAACTTTCTTGGGCTCTCTCAGTTACCAAAACTAGAGAGGACAACAACTTTGCAAAGCAAATGATGTTTTGAGTTGTATATCCTGAGAAGCCCCCAGTACCCCTCTATATATAGGAGGGGTCAGGGTCAGGGTTCTCAGCCCCGGGCAATGCGAGACTAAAGTGGGAGTAGAAGGGTCTGGAATTTCTATGAATAATTTGCACTGTGGTAGGTGAACCGGTCGTTTCATAAATGAAACGGTCATTGGCAAGGTGAGTCGATTGGTTCACTAGTGAACCGGTTGGTTAGGGAGTGTGAACCGGTCATTTCACTTAGTGAACCGGTCATTTCACTTTCCAGACTTGCCCATAATTGACTTTCCTTATTTGTTTATGATAAATACAAATATTAATTCTTGTCCCAATCGAATTGAACAAGTGAAATGAAAAACTTTTCTCACACACTGGGACAACCCAACACTGCTCGTTTGGACACATGAACTGATCGGTTCACCCAGTGAACTGGTCAGTTGGTGGTCCAGATTGTGTAGAACATAGTCAATTCAGTTCTCAATCAATCTGACACTCAAATCAGTTGGTTCAACACTTGAACTTGATGATTTAAAGTCAAGTCTATTGATTGTATGTTTGATTGAGTACCTAAACACTTTTAGTAATCAATTCAAACATTATTCATGGATAAACTCCTCTTCCAAGTTAATCATTTGTGTGTGACCCTATAGGTCCCATTTCATGTTGGCAATGAATGTCCATAACTAACTTATGACATCACAAGCAAAGAGTGGAATCTAGTCGTACATCATTTCTACCCAATTGAAAAGGAAAGTTGGAGAACAACTTTCAATCCTATAGTCTGTGATTGGTGTTCCAGTGAATGTATAATCCCTTTGTACCTAATATCCTAAATAAATTCAAGGCATGGTGTTGTCATCCTTTCAATGTTCATTCATGTTCCTTGATCCAAAGCAGACTATTTGAGATATGTTTGCCATTAATATCACATATTGACTCCCACGTGTATGTGCATGCCTTTCTTAGTCTCGCTTATCAAGTGGCCATGGATATCATACTCCCTCAGGAGGGACAAATCCCATATCTATCACTCACAGTCAAAACCCCACATGTCAAAGTCACCCAACCATCACCTTTATAACAATCCATATTTCAGGACTGTGTTTGATGATGTCAAAGTGTACCCAACGACATGTGATGAGTGCAGTGATTTCAGGTCTAAGAATCACAATCACCACCATCACTGTGAGAGCTGACACTAACTACCATGTCATGGTTCCATGTGTCACTATCACGGTGGGTGTGTCTGATACACTATTCTCCAACATGTATCTGTGTGCTTGCTTTGATATCATATATCATGACTAATGAGACATTGTCATCAACCAACACACACACTAGTCTGTATGTGTCATTGTTGTCTATTGGCTTATTACACTAATGAGTTTCAATATTATAGAAGATCTTTTACTCAACTTAACCAATTCCCGCAAGTATACAGAAGTAGTTGTAGTTGAGATCGAACACGAGGAGCTTAAGCAATCAATTAAATGTAGCAGTGCTAAGGTTCAACAATCTAGACCGTTATAAAAGTGATTTGGTTGATTAAACTAGAAAATTTCATAATTAAGCAAGTAATAAATGGATTACTAAAATAGGTCAAGATTCAGATATGGAAGTATCTCGGACTTAGTATTTCATCCACACATCATAGCATACAACAGGAGCATGAAATTTAAACATACTAAGCACTTATTTTAAAGGAGAGTTGTATGTTGCACTTCACCTGTTAGTGTAAGTACAACGATCTTAACTCAATTCAACATTCCCATGTATGAATTTCATTTTGGATCACAACCCTACTCCTCAACTCCATAATTTCCACTCTTGTGGTAAAGAAGGAGTTCCCAAGAGAGTACCTCCTATCTCTCCCACCTATCTTCTCATATCAAGCAAAAGAGCATAAAATGTACACATAAGGTGGCCAACCATACATGCAGATAACAAGAAATCGGTACTCACAGCGTGGAAAAACAAGCAACATAGTATTTAGTATGAAATCATCATGTTCCATACATGCTATGATATGGGAGATACTCTCCCATGTCCAAGAAAAGGAAACTACTCATCCATGATAATGTACAGTAGAAAATGTGTAGAATTTTAAGAATTTGACATCATTTAGAGAAGGAAAAGCTAAGTAATCCCAAGGTGTAACCAAAGAAAGGTAGAATTCCGACTAGAGGACAAAATCCCACTTCTACAACTGCTCCAAATTGGAAAAACTTCTCTCCCAAGAAGCTTGGTGGAGTGAAGAAGCTCTGTTGCATCTTGAAGATAAAGCTTGGAGAAGAAAAGAAGAAGAATGGAGTTCTTTTGCAAGAAACCACCCTCTTCTACCTCCAAAATCACACTCCTTGCTCTAGCCTTGATTTGAGACGAAAGAGTTTTGAATAATGACCAGTAATAACTGCCCCTTTGAATGGTTTTGTCTTTTAAAACGAAATGAATCATATTTGAAAATTTGCTGAAACTGACAGGCACACGCCGTGTCTTTCTCCGGACACGGTGTGTCCTGTCTCGGGAAGTTGTTTTTGTGTTAAGTACATGTTGTGTCTTATTTAATACACATTGTGTACTTCTCAAAAAAGGTTGAACTTGGTTCTATATGCCCTGGTACACGTCGTGTATAATTTAATATGTGTCATGTACTTTTCCAGAAAGGCTTGACTAAGTTCTGACTCCCCGGGTACACGTCGTGTCTTTTATGGACATGTCGTGTACTTTTCTTCAGTGATCGCATCAATAGGTCTTCTGGAAATGTACTCATCATGTCTAAAATAAGACATGTTGTGTGCATTGTTGTTTCAGCAAAAATAAGATTATGGATGTTTACAAGGCTTGGAGAAGTCCCAAATATGATAGAATTGAGTTGGAAACCTCCAATTTGATTCCTTTGATGAAAATCTGCAATACACATCATGGATAAGAAAAATAACAAAAAGGTGGCAAAAGTAATATGAATAGAGGCTAAATGAGAACAAAATGAACTGAATTTGTGTGTGAAAACAAGTGAAAAGTTGATGTGGAAACCACACAACAAATCCCCCTAAGCTTGAATCATTGCTTGTCCTCAAACAAAAAGAGCATAGCCACACAAATGAAAGAATGTTCAAGTCCATGTGTGGATTAAACGAAATGAAGATATGCAATAAGCTCAGCCAACCATGTACAAAAATTTTATTTTCATAGCCATCATCTCAATTCAAACATCAAAGATAGAGAAGTTTTAGTTCAGCAAAGGTGGTCACAAATTAAACGAAACAATCAACTAAACAACACTAAATAGGATTTGGATAGTCAAGCCAAACAACTAGTGTATGTACAGCACAAAATGTTTAGTTATTATTGATGTAAATGATGAGATCTTAGTTAACTTTAACAATCTTAGTTGTTCTCTCCTCTCGAAAAGACATGACAATTGATTTTTGGGATTTTGGCACCCGACTTCTAATTTAGGCTTACGCACACATGGAGTGCTGGTTGGGGTGTTATTTTACCCTCTTTTGATTTTCATACCACCTAACCATCGTTGCCATATCAGACTCACACTAGTCTAGCATGATATGTGGGATGTTTGCCATCTTTTATTGGGTAAAGAGAGAAAATGATAAAAGAGATTTTGCACAACACAAGAGAGTCAACTAAAAGGTTAAATTAACATGATTTCATTCATTAATTTGCAAATTTTTCATTGAAAAATTGATTATATATGCACTAAGAGTTTGGCAAGAGTATCATGTATTCTAAATAGTGTTGTAGAGTTTATTCATTCGTTAAAATTTTTGACCAATTACATGTGTTTAGAAATCAAAGATGTGAAAATTGAGAGTTCAAGCTATAATTACAAACCAAGATCATGTACATGGGGGATTTCATTTTCCATTTGATTGATGCATGTCCTTTACTAACTCTTTCATATGGCACAAAGAAGTATAAGGTATAAGATAATTCAAGCATACAAGAGTTCATTCTATTTCAAAAGCCTCATTTCATATTAAGTTTGCCATAAAGGGAAATATGGAACATGAAACATGCTGAAATTAAAAAAAAACTGACATAACCTACAACAGCAAATGACGAAAACTAAAGACAAAAGAAAAATTAAATGAAAAAAAGACTACATTATTGGCTGGTTGTACCCCCCTAAGCCTGAAATCTATAGTGTCCTCACTGCATCAATCGAACTCATGGAAGTATCAACCAGATACCTATCATGGATGAATCAATACAAGGGGCCAGCACCCCCGTGGTATGTCTAAAAGAACTGGCTGACAAGTTCATCCTCTAGGACAGCTATCGGAATGGGCTGTGGAGCAGACTATGGCTACTGTAGTGGTGGCTGATATGGCCGGCTTCACGACGTGGTCGTGGGGACGGCAGCGGCGTGGATGGTGATCTCCTTGGCGTCGTGGAGGCGTCGGGAGGGAAGGATGATGGATCCTTTCTCACGACCTTACTTGAGAAGTATGTGGCGGCTCGAGGTTGAAGATGACGACAGATTTTTTGAAGAAGAAAAGGACGTTGGCGGCTCATTCTTGACGGTGGGACTAGCACCACTTGTCTAGGGCATGTGGTCGTGGGAGAAAGAGATGGCGGCGGTGAATCTGCTTGCTGGAAACATGTTGTGAGTAGGCTAGACACACAGAGGTGATAGCTTGCTTTGAGATCGAGATGGACACGCCCGTGAACACGGCACAATGGTGGCTTGCTGCTGCTAGTGCACACAACAGCTGTGGAGAAGGTGTTAGGGTTCTGAATCTAACACGGCTCAAATGATAGTTTGAGTGAAAATGATGGCCATGTGCTAGGTTTTAAATTTGCTTTTTCAACAAAAGATATAGCGTGTGCAAATAAAGACACGACGTGTGTCATATCAGAACTCATTTTTTGTAATAAAAGACATGGCGTGTTCCATTTTGTACATGGTGTGTGATATTCCAGAATTTTAAATGCCCAAATGCACTGATAAGATACACGTCGTGGGCAAATAAATACATGCCATGTGGATTTTCTAGAAATTTGCTTCTTTATCCTTCTATTAGGATACGCGTCATGTATAATATTGGACATGGCATGTATATCCTCAGAGTAATTGACGTTTCTTTCTCTGATGAGGAACACTGCGTGCTCAAATAAAGACACGTTGTGTTTGCTTTCCAGATTTCTTGCATCCTTCATCCTCTCCTTGAGTACATAGCGTGTGCTAAATAGGACACGTCGTGTTCTTTATTCCAGTTAAGAACATTTGTAGCTGCTGGATTGTGACACGGCATGTGCAAATATAGACACGTCGTGTACCTGGAGATAATACTTGTTCTGTTGAGTTATGAGATTGGGGACATGGCGTGTGCAAATAAAGACACGTCGTGTCTTCTATAGTTTCTATAGAAAACAGCCTTTATCAACACAGAATTTATACCAGATATGCAATATAATCGTCTAGATTATTACATTCATCCATGACAAACTTATTTATGAAACTAAAGAGTGTTTTTGAATCAAAATAATTGAAAATAAATCTATCCTAATGTGGGTTAAACCCCTATGAGGTCCTCCATTTAGAGTTTGGAGTGAGACTCTTCATTGTCATTCATGCATCTTGAAGGGAGTAAGAAGTTCCCTTGTAAACTTCATCTCTCGAAGTGTACAGCTTGGAATGTTGCCCATTTATTTTGAATGTTCCATCCTTGCCTTGCAATTCAACAGTTTCATAAGGAAAAATCTTCAACACGAGAAAAGGGTCGGACCACTTTGACTTTAGTTATGTAGGGAATATATTAAGTCTTGAGTTGAACAATAGAACATTGTCTCCCTCTTTGAAATCCTTCCTCAGAATTCTCTTATCATGCCACATCTTGGTTCTTTCTTTATAGAGCTTTGCATTTTTGTATGCACCAAGCATTATCTCTTCCAGTTCTTACAGCTGCAAAAGATGCTTCTCACCCGCTTTCTTCATGTCAAAGTTTAAGAACTTTATAGCCCATAATGCACGGTGCTCTAGTTACAGCGGAAGATGGCCAGATTTACCACATATGAGCTTGAATGGGGTTGTGCCTATTATGGTCTTGTAAGCTGTCTGATATGCCCACAGTGCATCATCTATCTTCAATGACCAATCTTTCCTTGAGCTAGACAGTGTCTTCTCTAGAATGCCTTTAAGTTGCCGGTTTGAGACCTCTACTTGCCCAGAAGTTTGAGGATGATAAGTCATAGAGACCTTATGTGTGACTCCATATTTAGAAAGAATATTATTGAATTGTTTCTCAACAAAATGTGTACCACCATCTGAGATTACATCTCTTGGAACTCCAAAGTGAGGGAAAATGATTCTTTGAAAAATCTTTACCACAGACTTTGCATCCGGTGCTTGGGTTGGGATGGCCTCAATCCATTTATAGATGTACTCAATAGCGACGAGAATATATTGGTAACTACATGAAGATGGGAATGGTCCCATATAATCAACTCCACATACTTCGAATACCTCAATCTCCAAGATAGAGTTAAGAGGCATGTCATCACATCTAGAAATTCCTCCGGTACTTTGGCATTTATCACAAGTTTTTACAAATAGATTGACATCCTTAAACAACATTGGCCAATAGAAACCTGCTTGTAGGATCTTAGTTGTAGTCTTTTCTCCTCCAAAGTGGCCTCCGTAAGGAGAGGCATGGCATTCAGAAATAATGGTATCAATCTCTTCTTTAGCGACACACCTGCAAATAAGTCCATCACTCCCATGTTTGAACAACAAGGGTCATCCCAATAGTAAAACTTAATGTCATGGAAGAACTTCTTCTTTTGTTGGTATGTCAAGCCCGGTGGTAGTTGTCCTGTAGCAAGGAAATTTGTAATATCTGCATACCACGACACTTGATTGGACGATTATGCATAAAGCTTTTCAATAGGCAAATGATTTTCAATAGGAAAACAATCTCCAGCATTTGTAGTCAATCTAAAAGGTGATCTGCAACATTGTTCTCTGTCCCCTTCTTATCTCAGATCTCAATATCAAACTCTTGCAAAAGCAGTTTCCAGTGAATGAGATGAGGTTTTGCATCCTTCTTATTGAGCAAATACTTTATTGCAGCATGATTTGTATAAACAATCACCTTAGATCCTACCAAATACTATCAAAATGTGTCGAAAGAATACAATACTATAGAAAGCACCTCCTTCTCTATGGTTGTATAATTGATTTGTGCTTCATCTAGGGTCTTGCTCGCATAGTATACGGCATGAAGCTTCTTGTCCTTTTTTGTCCTAGGACTGCCCCCACTGCATAATCTCTTGCGTCACACATCAGTTCAAATGGAGTGTTCCAGTCTGGTGGTTGAATGATTGGTGCATAAATAAGAGCGTATTTTAGCTTGGTGAAGGCAGTATGACAGTCATCGTTGAATATGAATTCAGCATCTTTGGCAAGTAAGGAACATAATGGATTTGCGATTTTGGAGAAATATTTGATAAATCTTCTATAGAAACCTACATGACCAAGGAAACTGTGGATGTCCTTGACTGAAGATGGAGTAGACATCTTTTCAATAGCTTCCACCTTGGCCCTGTCAACCTCAATACCCTTGTTAGATACAACATGACCTAATACTACACCAGATTGTACCATGAAATGGCACTTCTCCCAGTTTAGTACTAAGTTAACCTCTTTATAGTGGGATAAGATTAATGATAGGTTGCATAAATATTGATCAAAAGAATCTCCATAAACACTAAAATCATCCATAAAAATTTCCATTATGTTTTCAATGAAATCAGAAAAAATAGCCATCATGCATCATTGAAACGTCGTTGATACATTGCAAAGACCAAAAGGCATGCGACGATAAGCATATGTTCTATATGTGCATGTGAAAGTGGTTTTCTCTGGGTCGGGAGGGTAGATAGGAATTTGGAAGAACCCAGAATACCCGTCCAAGTAACAAAAATAGGAGTGTTTAGCAAGGCATTCAAGCATTAAATTGATAAACGACGACGGAAAATGGTCCTTTTGGGTTGCTTTGTTCAGACATCGATAGTCAATACACATACGCCATTCTGTGACAATACATGTTTGAATCAACTCATCATTGTCCCCTTTGATGAAAGTTGCACCCCCCTTTTAAGTACCACGTGAATGGCACTAACCCAAGGGCTATCACTTATAGGGTAGATAATACCTACATCAACTAGCTTAAAGATTTCCTTTTTAACCACCTCAAGCATATTTTGATTTAAGTGTCTAGTTGGTTCAATGGTGGGTTTAGCATCATCCTCCATATTTATTCGGTGCATATAAATAGATAAATGAATGTCTTTCAAATCATCAATTGGGTAACCAATAATGTTTTTATACAAATGCAATTCGGTAAGAACTTTACTTTCCTGTTCATTGGTTAACTCATTATTAATTATTGTAGGTGAAGTAGAGTCAGAATCAAGAAATGCATACCTTAGCCCTGGTGGAAGGGCTTTAAGTTCTACCTTTCTTTGGGCTGCATTGTCTTTGACTTTGTCATCAATAATTAGAGTGTCTTCTTCAATAGCATCTGGTTTAGTAATAGAAAATACCCTAGAATTTTCAGATCCATTATTCATACCTTCATCATCATCACAGTAATTCAGTATCAAGTTGGTAACATCATGATCTTCTTGTACAATAGAATCAATAGAAGCCATAAAATATATTTCTTCTACACGAGAGGGTGCTTTCATAGCATCATATACAGAAAACTCCATGGCTTCCTTGCCAACTCAGAGTGTGAGTTTGCCTTCACGAACGTCAACTAGGCATCCAGTAGTTCTAAGGAAAGGCCTCCCAAAAATAATGGGGTTTGAAGGAACTTCTACCATATCTAACACTATAAAATCACAAGGGATATAGAGTTTACCAATTTGTACTAACACATCCTCCACGATACCTTTTGGGTATTTGATGGAATGATCGGCCAGCTCAATGGCCATCTTTATAGGCTTTAGATCTCCAAGATCTAGCTCTTGCCATTTAATAGACGGGATGAGACTGATACTAGAACCAAGGTCTACAAGACCTTTGTCAAAAGTGGTATCAATGATCTTGCATGGTAGAGTGAAGGCTCTCAAGTCATCTAGCTTCTCAGGAAGTCAATTCTGAATGATAGAACTGATTCTTTCAGAAAGCATCACGGTCTCTACTTGGTCTACCTTCTTCCTTTTTGTAAGAATGTCC
Organism: Alisma plantago-aquatica; assembly: GCA_963693085.1. NCBI lineage: Eukaryota > Viridiplantae > Streptophyta > Magnoliopsida > Alismatales > Alismataceae > Alisma > Alisma plantago-aquatica. The sequence continues at coordinate 499,779,476 of OY856412.1, read as the reverse complement.
TTTCGGAACTTGGCATATGAAGACATCTCTACAATAACTTCAGCTAATAGAAGGTTGACATGAAGTTTATTTAAAATGTCCATAAACTTTTTAAACTTTGAGTCCTCCTTCGTGTTTGCAAGCCTTTGTGGGAATGGTGCATTTTCCTTAAAAGAAAGTGGTACCTCAGTTGTACCTTTAACTTTACCATCTGTAGGAGTGTCAAGCTTTTCATCATCAGTGATTTCTGCATTCTTCTCCTTGGGTGAAGAAGATCTGTGGATTTCAGCTCCACTTCTCAAGGTGATGGCATTAGCTTGTTGCCTTGGATTCACCTCTGGTTGGCTTGGAAGAGAACTGGATTGGGTTACTTTTGCTTTGTTAAAGCTTGTTGGGCAATTTGATTTTCCAACATCCTTGTGTGAGTGGAAATGCCCTCCACTTTTTGAGATAGTTGAGCAATCGCGTCCTTCAAGAGCTTGTCGTTACTCCTTAACTCTTCATTTTGTTGCATTTGTGTGGAGATGAAATTCTCCATCATAGCCTCAAAGGAAGAACTTTGGGGTTGTTGTTGTTGTTGGTAACCCCTATTGTTGTTGAAGCATGGTGGGTTCCCGTTGTTTTGTTGGTTGAAGTGTTGTTGTTGATGCAGTTGTTGTTGTCCATGTTGGAAATTTTGAGCGTTGCTTGTGTTCCGGTAGGAGAAATTAGGATGATCTCTCCATCCTGGATTGTAGGTGTTGGAATAGGGATTATAGTGCGTGTTCCCTTGCATCCCAACATCATTGGATTGTTCTAGGCTCCTTTCATTCATGTTAGGAGCAAAATAGGAGGAAGAAGTATGTCCTGAGTTACCACAAGCTTCACATATCACTTCGGATGATTTGATTTGCAATGTAGTCATCGTCTTGAACTTCTGTGTAAGAACATCAAGTTTAGCAGCAATAAGATCAACGGCATCAACAATATGCTTCCCTCCTTGCCTCCTGGTTGAAGAACTAGTTGTAGAGGATGACTTTTCTCTCCTATCTGATCCCCATTAGAAATGGTTGAGGGCTATGTCTTCGATGATGTCATAAGCCTCTCTATAAGACTTAGTCATCAATGCTCCATTAGTTGTAGCATCAAGTGTCAATCGGGTGTTGTCGAACAGACCATTATAGAACGTTTTAAGTAGCAGCCAGTTGGTCAACCCATGGTGGGAGCAAAGACGTTGAAGGTCTTTAAACCACTCTCATGTATCATACTAAGATTCTCCCATCATTTTGAGAGAAGTTGGTGAGCTGATTTCTTAGTTGGGTTGTCTTGCTTGGTGGGAAATACTTTGAAAGGAAAGCATTTAGAAGTTGGTCCCATCTCTTGATTGGCCTCTTTGGAAGAGACAGAAGCCACACCTTGGCTTTTTCTCTTAGGGTGAAAGGAAATAGCATTAGTCTCACTCCTTTGGCGGACACATTGTTGATTCAGAAAATATGCATATACTCTAAAAACTCAGCCACATGAAGATTTGGATCTTCATTGATTGTACCTCCAAAGCGGTTCTGTTGTATCATCTGCATCATGGAAGGAGCAATAGAGAAATTGTTCACTTCTACTACAGGCAGATCAATGGCCCCACAAATGTTTGTGGCGACCGGCATTGCGAAATATTTCAAAGGACGATCATCCTCCATGGTTGGATCACTTGGTGTAGCTTCTTAAAAGGGTGAAGAAGATGGTGGTGGTGATGATGGTGGAACACCTCTTAGCAGTGGTTGTTCTACTTTCCTTGCTCTTCTTAAGCTTGAAAGGGTACACTCGATTTCAAGGTCTAACAATGTTGATGTTTGAAGACCTCTTTGTGAGCGACGCATACAACCTAAAAATGACAAGAGGAATTGAGAACACAACTAAAAGGTATATAAAAATTCAGAAATGGAAATGGTGATCTAGTATCAATTACTAGTTAGCACTTGTTACTCTAATTAGATTGACCATAGCTCCCCGACAACGGTGCCAAAAACTTGTTGGCTTATTACACTAACGAGTTTCAATCTTATAGAAGATCTTTTACTCAACTTAACCAATTCCCACAAGTATATGGAAGTAGTCATAGTCAAGATTGAACATGAGGAGCTTAAGCAATTAATTAAACGTAGCAGTGCTAAGGTTCAACAATCTAGACTGTTTTAAAAGTGATTTGGTTGATTAAACTAAAAAATTTATGAATTAAGCAAGTAATAAATGGATTACTAAAAGAGGTCAAGATTCAGATATGGAAGTATCTCAGACTTAAGATTTCATCCACACATCATAGCATACAACAAGAGAATGAAATTTAAACATACTAAGCACTTATTTTAAAGGAGAGTTGTATGCTGCACTTCACCTCTCGGTGTAAGTACAACGATCTTAACTCAATCCAACATTCACATGTATGAATTTCATTTTGGATCACAACCCTACTCCTCAACTCCATAATTTCCACTCTCGTGGTAAAGAATGAGTTTCCAAGAGAGTACCTCCTTACTCTCACACCTATCTTCTCAGATCAAGCAAAAGAGCATAAAACGTACACATAAGGTGGCCAACCATACATGTAGAAAACAAGAAACTAGTACTCACAGGGTGGAAAACAAGCAACATAGCATTTATTATGAAATTATCATATTCCATACATGCTATGACATGGGAGCTACTCTTCCATGTCCAAGAAAATGAAACTACTCGTCCATGATCATGTATAGCAAAAAATGTGCAGAATTTGACATCATTTAGAGAAGAAAAAGCTAAGTAATCCCAAGGTGTAACCAAAGAAATGTAGAATTCCGACTTGAGGATGAAATCCCACTTCTACATATGCTCCAAACCAGACAAACCTCTCTCCCAAGAAGCTTTGTGGAGTGAAGAAGCTCTGTTGCACCTTGAAGAAGAAGTTTGGAGAATAAAAAGAAGAATGGAGTTCTTTTGCAAGAAACCACCCTCTTTTACCTCCAAAATCACCCTCCTTTCTCTAGCCTTGCTCTAGGATGAAAGAGTTTTGAATAATGACCAGTGATAACCGCCCCTTTGAGTGGTTTCTTCTTTTAAAATGAAAGGAATCGTATTTGAAAATTTGCTGAAACTGACAGGCACACGCCGTGTCTTTCTCCGAACACGGTGTGTCCTGTCTCAGACAGTTGTTTCTGTGTTAAGTACACGTCGTGTCTTATTTAATACACGTCATGTACTTCTCCAGAAAGGCTGAACTCGGTTCTATATGCCCAGGTACACGCCGTGTATAATTTAATACACGCAGTGTACTTTTCTAGAAAGGCTTGACTAAGTTCTGACTCCCCAGGTACACGTCGTGTCTTTTATGGACACATCGTGTACTTTTCTTCAGTGATCACATCAATAGGTCTTCTGGAAATGCACACACCGTGTCTAAAATAAGACACACCGTGTGCATTGCTGTTTCAGCAGAAATAAGATTATGGATGTTTACAAGGCTTGGAGAAGTCCCAAATATGCTAGAATTGAGTTGGAAAACCTCCAATTTGATTCCTTTGATCCAAATATGAAATACACATCATGGTTAAGAAAAATAGCAAAAAGGTGGCAAAAGTAATATGAATACAGGCTAAATGAGAACAAAATGAACTGAATTTGTGTGTGAAAATAAGTGAAAAGTTGATGTGGAAACAACCCAACATTGTCTATCAACCTTCCATAATGACATCTGACTAGGGACATAACAAGAATGTACATACTCTTAGCATCTGTATGATCTCATTGTTCAAGTAACGTACTTGAAGACATACGTCATTGAGTATTGTCATTCTTTAGACATTCATTCTATTCCATCATTTATCTGTTACGACCCCGCCTCCCGATAACCCCCAATTAAGGGAGACTGAAAGGTCAGAGGCGTTAACCAATAACCCAGATCAAAGGTTCGACAAATAATCATTAACAATTATTAAATTCTACCAATTATACTAATATATGGAAAAAATAAAAATAAAAAATTAAAACTTTGCATACCTTTTAAAACTGGGATTTCAAAACTTCTATCCACACAGATACTAATCTATCTAATCCTCCTTTGCACTTTAATTCTCATTTAATACCACATATGCCACTTTACTGTTTGTTCTTTTCATAGTACCTAAAATTCTGACAAACAAAACGTTGGTCAGCCGAAGCTGGTATGTGGGGAAAACAATAATCATGTAAATATGTTAACAATGTAATCCTTCAATTAATCATTTAACAACCAAGATTATGTTTTAAGCCACACTACTCAATCCTTACCTATCCCCTAACTCTGTGCTATCCTTGCAGTGGACTTGTATGCTACCTCTCTTTAGGTAGATTCTTACCCCCATGGACCTACCTTACAGGTAGCCAATATCTAGGGTATAGAGTCGCATGGCACTACCCGAATGTAGCCCAATATCTAACTCGATGTAACTTGATGGACCTACCCCATTGGTATCCATGTACTAAGTCATCTAATAAGCCATAGAGGGGACCAAGATCTGAGCTAGTAGGCACATATCTTATGTGATAGCCATATCCACATTATAGTTAGCATGAATTAAATTCATCCAACAGTAATTCAAGTCATCGATGAATACTTTGAAAAAACCTTGGAAAACTAACACGAGATATTCATAAGCGTAACCACATACCTGTATTATAGATTCAGATATAGAATTAATTCAGAACATAGAAATCCCAATCAAGCAACCAATCATGCACAGAATCCTAAAATAAATATACCAATATCTTTAACATGAGAAATTACATTTCTCACCAAAGAACCCAAAAGTTGAGGTTGTAACATCCTTCCCCTCTTATAAGAATTTTGTCCTCAAAATTCCATCAAGTCACATCGAGTTAGATATTGGGCTACATTCGGGTAGTGCCATGCGACTCTATACCCTAGGTATTGGCTACCTGTAAGGTAGGTCCATGGGGGTAAGAATCTACCTAAAGAGAGGTAGTATACAAGTCCACTGCAAGGATAGCACAGAGTTAGGGGATAGGTAAGGATTGAGTAGTGTGGCTTAAAATATAATCTTGGTTGTTAAATGATTAATTGAAGGATTACATTGTTAACATATTTTCATGATTATTGTTTTCCCCATATACCAGCTTCGGCTGACCGATGTTTTGTTTGTCGGCGTTTTAGGTACTATGAAAAGAACAAACAGTAAAGTGTCATATGTGGTATTAAATGAGAATTAAAGTGCAAAGGAGGATTAGATATATTAGTATATGTGTGTATAGAAGTTTTGAAATCCCAGTTTTAAAAGGTATGCAAAGTTTTTATTTTATTTTTCATTTTTATTTTTTTCATATATCAGTATAGTTGGTAGAATTTAATAATTGTTAATGATTATTTATCGAACCTTTGATCTGGGTTATTGGTTAACGGCTCTGACCTTTTGGTCTCCCTTAATTGGGGGTTACCAGGGACATAACAAGAATGTACATACTCTTAGCATATGTATGATCTCATTGTTCAAGTAACGTACTTGAAGACATACGTCTTTGAGTATTGTCATTCTTTAGATATTCATTCTATTCCATCATTTATCTCATAATCGATTGAGCTAGAATAAATTTGGAAGCTTGCCTTTGATATTTATCAAATCAATCATGACGCATGCCAATCTAATCATCACATGATTGGCTCTCAGGGCATACATTCCAACACTTTAGGCCCATGGATAGACGAGCTGGATGATGTTCAGGACGTGCTAAGAGAAACTCAATCAACATTAGTGTAAGGACCTTGACCCACATTTTGGGCTAACCCTATTTGTTTTGCTCAAGTGAGTTGCTTAGCTCCTTGCTCTAATCATCTAAGATGTAATGAGGGTATGTTGGAGGTTTGTGCTTCTTGTTTGAGCCTTGTTTCTTGATGTTTGTGCTTTGTGGTGAGGTTTTGGTGAAACTTGCAATTTACTCAGAGTAAGGGTTGATGTGCAAGTTTGCCACCTCGAGAGTGTTTTTTCTCTCTCTTGGCATCATCTAGAGGAGATAGAAAGTGTTGGGTGCCTTGTTTTGGCCTTGTTTGAGTGGTGACATCCTTGTTGATGTTTTGAGCACATCTTTGAGGTGTGCTTTGTTCTTTGGAGTGTTGTCTCGGGTTAGAGAGCCTAGGTGAGGCCTTGTATCAGTTTTTTCTTGCCTTGAAGAGGCTTGGTATCGGTTAGGGGTGTCTTAAGGGACATCCTATCGATTTGTGGCACCTTGAGGATCACCGTATGGGGTTGTGGTGACTCTAGGAGTGTCATATTGGCTTGTGACCTAGGGTTTCATCCCTATCAGATTGGATGGGTGTGTCAACCATGACCTAGGAAGGTGACCAAGTTGGTGAGACATAGGCTCTATCACCTTTTTGCATGGCATGGCATGTATCCCTTCTTCTTGGACAAGTGTATTCTAGGATTCTAAGGTGGTGACACCTTTCCCTTTCTCTCTCTCTCATCGTCCATGTATATATACCTCTTCCTTCTTATACAAGTGAACCCTTTTAGCAATCCTTGCTTTCTCTCCTTGGTAGCTGACCTTGAGCTTGAAGAACATTCTCCCTTGGAGCTTGGTGGGCAATCTAGAAGCTTGTGGTGTTGTCTTCCATCTTCTTCCTTGATAAGCCATGGTTTTCTAGCTTTTCTTCTCTTTTTCTTTCTTCTTCTCAGCCATGAACCTTGGTACCTTCTTTTCTCTCTTTTTCTCTCACTTAACCTTGGTCCTATCTTCCTTCTTAGAGGTGTGGTGGAGGTCGAGCTAGGAGGACTTTCTTCTACCTTGAGCTTGGGAAGCTTGGAGCTTGACCTTGAAGCTTAAAGCTTGGTGGTTGTTCTTGAGGTAGGTTATATAACTCTAACCCTACTTTGATATTATCATCCTTCTACTTGTTATCTTGCTAGTTGCTGTTAGCTTGTTTTTGTTTGCATGCTTGTAGCTTTTCTTGGTAGCTTTACGTTCTATTTTTTAGAATAGAACTATGTTAAGTTGTTGCCATAAGATGCTCCTTTCTTTGCCTTATTAGTATCGTCATCTTTAGGTAGAAGATGACTAAACTGATATGAGTTTCTCTTTGCAAAACTGATATGGTATGCTAACCGATATGCTTGCAACCTGACATGCCTTGTCTAGACCGATACACCTCTTATGATGGGGTTGTCATGATTTTGTGATGTCCAGTGAAGAAGAGTGTTGAGTATCCATGCTTCTAGTTGAGTGAGGAAGCCAACATGGGTAACCCTAATCTGATATGCTTGCAATCCGACATACCTTGTAACCTGATACACTTTAGCCAACACATCTTGTTTAGAGGTGAGAAAAACCTACCTTGTGGTTCAACTGATACCACCAACCCTAATGGCCGATATCCTATGAAGGTCTATGTGGTCGATACACAATGGGGTATGTAGGTTGATACCCTAAAGGATGGTGAGGCTAATACCCTAGTTGAAGTGGTAAAGCCAATACCTTGTAGAGATGGTATAAATGATAGACCTTCTTATGTACCTCTTGGTCGATACCCTTTGTTGTGCCTTGGCTGACACACTCTCATTGAGGTGTTTTGTCTGATACAAGGTGATGATGAACTGATATCTGTGTGATAAACTTATACAAGAGATGTTGAATCGATACATACTTTAGTGTGGTGGTCGATACCATACTTTAATGTGGTGGTCGATACCCTAAACCTAAGTGATACCCCTATGTGGTGTAGTGATGCATCTTGCTGATGCTAGGGTTTCATGGTGATGATGTGACATCCTATGGAGTAGTTGTACATATGATGTGAAGGTTATGTTTCTAAACCACATAACATGTTAATTATGATAATGAGAGACATGCTTCTATGATGAGGAAAGTGATAACCTCAGGATGGTTGATGATCCAACCTTGTAAACCCTAATCGAGTAAAGTGAAATTCTAATTGTTATAATGTAAAGTGTATGATGTGAATGTACGGCATGAGTTCTATGAGATGATGATGCTTTGCCTTCTTGTTGTCAGCTTCTAACCATGAAGGTTATACTAATTGATGTGCATATCTAGGTATGAGCTATGGTGGTTATGATGTGATGGACATGTGGTACTTGTGATGGACATTGGTCCTTGTGATGGACATGTGGTCCTTGTGATGGACATGGTCCTTGAGATGGACATATAAGTGATAACAGGCATAGAGTGATGATGTGATTTAATTTGTTCTGGTGATGATTCATACCCTATTTATGTAGATCTTATTTATAGGTTGTATGTTGTAACTTGATTGATGCTTAAAGATGTTAAATTGATCTAATTAATCAAGTGAAATCAAATAGTGTAGTTGCCATGTGCCATAGATCCATTCTAGTGCCAACTTTATTGTTGGGTGGTGAAACGAGTTTAACTCAGAGCGCATATTTTTTAATATGCAGGGTACAAGTCGAGTAATTCCTTGTATCCTTAAATACATGATGTGTGATACGACCATGCGTGAACCCATCCCAATTTGATATGGATGGCCATGTATGAGCCACTCCTTTTATTAGAATTGCCATGCATGAGCCTGTTCTTCAATCATTATACATGTACCAAGGTGGCTAGTTATGTTTATATATGTGGATAGCCATGAGTGAGCCAATCCTTGATCTTGGTTGTATGCCAATGTTGTAGTTTATTGATATGTTTTTGCGGTTTTTTCTCTTGTGTTGACCAAGAGGTGTGGTGAGGTTGTGGATTCTAGCTCTTCCATTAGACCATATGTGGCACTGACTTTGACTATATACATATAGTGGTGCAGTTGGATTTGGATGGTACGATCCAAATCCTCAGGGCATAATGAATACGTAATCATTTGTGTAGTATCATCGTATAGGATTAAATATGAAAACATTAGTTGAGGCCTTGCTTGATCTTTATACAATGTTTTTGGTAGAAAATATACATGTTCTTCATATTCCTTTATAATTACTAAGATGTTTCCTAATTCATCAGTAGTTGTCCCTCTAGTTACTTATATTGTTGTTTAGTTTATCTTATTTGTAATTATAATAAAGTTGGCAAGGAGTTATATCTCTCACTGGGATTGTGTATCTCACTCTGTTGGTTAACACCCTTTTAAGGTGGATGAGTACAAGGAGGTAGAGATCATGTAGATGAGGTTGAGAAGTAGTGATGCGATGATTTTGAGTCGCATTTATAGACCTGTTTGATATGTGTTTTATGCTTTTATTAGTCATTTTTATGGTTAATATTGCATAATTTATCCATTTTGGTCTTTGCCACTATTTTATGTCAAATCTCCTTTATTTCATCATTTTTTAGCATTAATTGTCAAATTATTTTTTATTTGTGTGAATTGATGTGATTTTGTCTTTGAATTTCAGGACAAACGAGTATTTGCTTCCGTCGATACCATCGACGGAAGTCGATACCATCGACATGGTCACAGGTTGCCAATCGGAAGGAGCAGCAAATAGTTGATACTATCGATAGGGATGACGATGGTATCGAGTCATCTTCAGGTTGTTGGTGATGAAGCAGTCGATAGTATCGACACCCCGTCGATACCATCGACACAAGGAGGCTGCAGCGACGCAAAATGACAAAGTCGTCGCTAGAGGGAGGTCGATACCATCGATCCAAGTCGATGGTATCGAGATTACAACAGGCTCTCAGACGAAAAGAAATCAAGGGCTGCCGCTACCACACGGGGTCGATACCATCGACCCGCGTCGATGGTATCGATGCCGTCAGATATGCGTTGGATTCAGATTGATCTCAATCGGACGGCTGGAGTTAATTAACGACCTAATTAGGGACTTATACCTAAGGACGTACGCCCAGACAAGGGGGGGATCTGATTAGCCATTGCACAAGTACCGAGGAGCAGTGGAGAGGAGAACGGAGGCTAAAAGCTCATACCAGTCGATCCAGACGCCGCAGAAGACGGATTTCACCACCGAAAGGCGGGAGAGCACGTGTTCCACGCAAAGGATCAACCGGTTCTTCTCCGTTCAGGGGTTTTCCCTTTCATTCCACGTTTTTCACATGATTTCCCCTATCTCTACCTTGTACTTGTGTGAGATGTCCATGCGGGGCTAATCCCCTTCATCTTTAGGACCGGGAGTAGCCCGGGGATTCATTGTATGACAGTTTTATAATAGTAATTCATATTTTCTCTCTTAAATCTGTGGTATAGTTTTGTTTTCTCCATATATTGTTATGCTTGATCACCATAATAATAACCTAATACCCTTAATCACTTTGAAAGATAGATTAACGGTTGAAAAGAGACGAAATCTACATTAATCGACAAATCCCTTGACCAAGGTGGTGTAAAATTAATGGTGGATACTGAGAGATCGTTCATAATGCATCTAGTTTAGGGTATAGGTTACTACGACAGTGGAACCGACCTAAACCTAGATAGTGAATTGTACCACGACAGTGGGCAATTCTGTTTTCAGGCCATTACCCAGATAGAGAGAGAAGATTGAGGCATTATATAAAACCTAATACAATGAAAACCCGCGGTGAAACCGCAATCCTAAAGATATCCTTTTGAATTGATTAAATTAACCTTTAATCGATTGTTTGCTTTGTTTTATTTTTATTTTCTTCTAAATTTTAGTCAACAACCCCAATTTGTTATTCGGCTTAGCTGATCGCAAATAGTTAGTAGGAGTCTCCAACATTTCCGAGTATCCCTGTGTTCGACTCGGGCCTCACAAGGCCTGTACTACTCGACGCGTACACTTGCGTTTTTAGCGCATAGTAATACACGTCATGTTTTTTGGCACCGTTGTCGGGGATACAGCGAAATTGTTGGCACTTCGAGTGCTACGAGCGGCCACTCTAGGCCACATTTTTTTTATAATTTTCATTAAACTTCAAATATTTTCTTTCTAGTGTTCGTTCATTTTTATACTCGTCAAAGCACTGTACTGAACTGAATTTTCTTATTTCAAGTGTTGTGTATGGTGCAAACGCGCAGTACTGACTACGCAAATCCCACACCTGAGGTCCCGCTGTCGGGACCTGAGGATGAAGATTTTAACGAGCAAGAACACCAAGAAGAGATAGATTCTGAATTTGAACAGGAAGAGATGGCCGACGCACAGACCATATGGGAGAAGATCAAGGCTTCTTCCGCATCAGCTTCCTAGGGGCCTATAAAGAAGCAGGCAATCAACATACCAACATATAAGATTGATCCGGCTTTGATAAATCTGGTCAAGTCGAATGCTTTTCATGGGCTCAAGAATGAGGACCCCGTCGCGCATATCAGCCAGTTTGTTGAAAACTGTGACATGGTAAAAATCGATCGGTTTCCACAGGATGCACTGTATCTCAAGCTCTTCCCGAGTTCTTTAGCGGGAGCCGCGCGAGAGTGGCTGCATAATTTGGACGATGAGTTTGTGGAGTCCTGGGACCATATGGTGGAGGTCTTCTTTGAGAGGTTCTTCCCTCCTGAGAAGACTAACGACATGATCCGGAAGATTCATAACTTCACCCAACAGGCCGATGAGACATATTCAGAGACCTGGGAGAGATTTCAGGTTATGCTGAGGAGGTGCCCGCATCATGGGTTGGACAAAGAGACGCAGGTGAAGATCTTCTATTTTGCTCTCTCTGAGCATGATAGGAGTAATCTAGATTCAGCTGGGTCAGGTTTCTTTCTGAACAATACAGACACCAGATGCTGGGAGATACTCAAGAATATGGCTAGAAAGCAGTCCTGGGGTGAGAGAGAAAGAGGCACGGTAGAGCAAGTTCGGGTTGCAGGAGAGTCCAAAGCAATGAAAGAGCTGAATGAGAAGATGGATCTTCTCGCCAAGAAGCTACTGCAAAAGGAGGAAAATGAGTCCGAGGATGAGGCTCAAGTCAAATACATGAGACAACAGCAAGGATATAGGAACAATGACTATTCATGGAGAAAATATAAAAAGTTCTCTTGGAAGGATCCAAATAATTTTCTACAGGATCCGGATGCCAAACCCATGCCAGTAGCAGAAGATAAGAACACGGAGCTGCTCAATCAGGTTATAAAGCAAAATCAAGAGCTAATGAATACGTTTGTCCAGCAAATCAAGCAGCAAGGAGAGTTCATGAATCAATTTGGGCAAACATTGCAGAGCCATGGGGCTCAAATGAGGACTATTGAGACATCTATGGCACAGATGGCAGCCGAGATCGCCAGTTTGAAGAAGTCGGCACATCCAGGTTTTCCGGGGAATACCAATGTTCCCGGGGGAAATCAGCAAGCGAAGGCTATTCTGCTAAGAAGTGGAAAGAAATTATTGAATCCAAGGGCCGAGAAGACAAGCACACCACAAACTGAAGAAGACGGTAAATCCAATGAGGAGCAGCACATACTAGTCACAGGGCAGGTTGAGGACACAGCTGTAGATGATACTGAAGAACAGGTTGCAGAGGAGGAATCTCAAAAAAAGACACCTTATGTGCCACCTCATCAAAGGGCACAAGCTGTTCCGGTCCCGTATCTAAATAGTGCTAAAGCGAGGAAGGCATATGCACAGTTCAAGAAGTTCTTAGACACTTTTAGGAAGCTTTCAGTCAATATCCCTTTATTGGAAGCTATTGAGCAGATTCCTTCATACAGGAAGTTTCTAAAGGATGTCATAACCAAAAAGAGGAAAATTCCGGATACAGAGGTTGTCGTGTTAAAGGAGCAAGTGAGTGCCTTCATCATGGGCACTTTACCGCCAAAGAGGCAAGATCACGGGTGCTTTAACATTTCTTGTTATATTGGGAAGTTTAAATTCGGTGAAGCATTATGTGACTCATGGGAAAGCATCAACTTGATGCCCCTTTCTACATTTAAAAAGCTGGGATTGAAGGAGTCACGACCAAGCAATATGACGATTCAATTAGCGGATAACTCTGTGGTAAAACCTTATGGAATATGTGAAGATGTGTTAGTGAAGGTGGATAGATTTGTCTTTCCGGCAGATTTTGTAGTCATGGAGATGTAGGATGAACATGGCAACGAATTGTTACTTGGACGTCCTTTCCAAGCTACAGGCGACATGATCTTAGAGATGGGGAGAGGTCGCTTGACCTTGGGCATAGCTGATGACCGCTTTGAGATGGTCATGCCTTCAAGTACTGCGTCATCTAAAGCAAAGGAACAATGCAATATGGCAAAACATCTGGATAGTAATATTTCACTTTGTCTTGGGAAGCAATTTCTAGACATGGCTCATGTGATAAGCAAGGTGGACAATGGAACTTTGGCTGTAGATATAATGGAGAAGACCAAAGTAATTTCTTTTTGCAAATCTGTGGGGTTCCCGAATGATGAGAATGAGGACATTCCCCTTTTTCTGGAGGATGATGTGATCTCTAATTCTATTTCTGATGCATTTCTGGAATTACCATTGGAGGCGTGTTTGTTAAACATTGCACATGATTGGATGTGGAGCAATTCACTCAAGGAGTGCGCTAAAATGCTTCAGATGCTTCCATGCTTCTATTCGAGGCACTATGAAGATTTAGGTGAACTTCTCCAACTGCTTCAATCATCTTTGATCAGCCCGCCGGATCTTGAATTAAAGTCGCTGCCACCACATCTCAAATATGTCTTCCTAGCTGAGGAAGATAAGTTACCAGTGATCATTTCTGCCTATTTGAGTGCGGATGAGGAGGAGAAACTGTTGATAGTGCTGAAGAACCACCGGGGAGCTTTTGGGTGGTCCATTGCAGATATCAAGGGGATTTCCCCTACCCTATGCCAGCACAAGATCCGGCTCGAGGAGGGAGCCAAGCCCGTGATTCAACCTCAACGACGTCTCAATTCAAGCATGATGGAGGTTGTGAAGAAGGAGGTCATTAAACTTCTTGCTACAGGTATTATTTACGCCATATCAGACTCGACATGGGTGAGTCCTACACAGATAGTCCCTGAGAAGGGGGGAATTACTGTCACCCAAATTTGCTAAATGAACCTGTCACCACCCGATTGGTAACCGGGTGGCGAGTTTGCATTGACTACCGTCGTTTGAATGCCGCCACGCTAAAGGATCACTTTCCTTTACCGTTCATTGATCAAATCTTAGAGCGTCTTGCCGGTAGATCGCATTTCTTTTTTCTTGATGGGTACTCGGGGTACAACTAGATCTCGATTGATCCTTCAGATCAAGAGAAATCTACTTTCACTTGTCCCTATGGGACTTTCGCGTACCGCCGCATGCCTTTTGGTTTATACAATGCACCGGCGACGTTTCAATGCTGTATGCTCGCCATATTTTCTGACATGGTAGAACGTTGTCTCGAGGTTTTTATGGATGACTTTTTGGTGCATGGTGCATCGTTTGATGAATGTCTCTATAATCTGGACAAAGTTTTACAGCGCTGTGAGGACTGAATGAGGGAATAGTGCTAGGACATAAGGTTTCTAGTAAAGGTTTAGAGGTCGATCCAGTAAAAATTGAGGTCATTTCCAAATTGCCCCCACCAAATTCAGTAAAAGGGGTAAGAAGTTTCTTGGGACATGCCGGGTTCTATCGACGATTTATAAAGGATTTTTCTAAAATTGCGAAACCTCTATCTGAGCTTTTGGAGAAAGATGCAGTTTTTTATTTCAATGATAAGTGTTTACATGCGTTCAAAGTGTTAAAAGAAAAGCTAATTTCTGCACCAGTTGTTCAAACACCGGATTGGACAAAACCCTTTGAACTAATGTGTGAGGCTTCGGACTTTGCGGTAGGAGTTGTGTTGGGGCAACGGGTTGACAATAAGCCCGCCGTGATTTTTTATGCTTCAAAGACCTTGAATGATGCCCAATTGAATTATACAACTACAGAAAAAGAATTACTCGCCATTGTTTTCGCTTTTGAAAAATTCCGGCAGTATTTAGTTGAATCTAAAGTAGTTGTATGGAGTGACCATGCCGCGATAAAATACTTAATGGAGAAAAAAGACGCAAAGCCTAGACTCATTAGGTGGATTTTTCTCTTACAAGAATTTGACATCGAAATCAAGGATAAATCTGGGATTGAAAATGTTGTTGTGGATCATTTTTCTAGGTTAGAAAGGGTGGATGAAAAAGATTTACATATACCCATAACAGAGACGTTTCTGGATGAACAACTTTTGAAGATTAACTCTAAAGATCCTTGGTTCGCTGAGATTGTAAATTATTTGGCTTGCGGGATCATCCCGGAAGATTGGTCATATCAGGAGAAGAAAAGATTTTTCCATTCTTTAAGATATTATTTTTGGGATGATCCACTTCTTCTTAAGCAATGCAGGGGCGGTATCTTGCGCAGGTGTGTGCCTGAAATGGAGTACGAGAGCATTCTCCAACATTGCCATGCATCACCCACGGGAGGACACCACGCAAGCTCGCGCACGGCAGCTAAGGTTTTGGAAAGTGGCCTTTATTGGCCAATGTTGTTTCGGGATGCCTACGATTTTGTGAGGCAATGTGATTCTTGCCAGCGTGCAGGTAATATCTCAAAGTGACAGGAGATGTCCCTGAATGTGTTTCAGGAAGTGGAGGTGTTTGATCTTTGGGGCATAGATTTCATGGGACCTTTTGTGTCCTCCAACTCCAATTTATACATTTTATTAGCAGTTGATTATGTGTCGAAGTGGGTGGAAGCAATACCCACAAGGACTAATGATTCCACTGTAGTGTGCAGATTCGTGAAGGAAAATATTTTCTGCAGGTTTGGGGTACCCCGAATGATAATCAGTGATGGGGGTACGCATTTTAGGAATCAAAAGTTTTCGACATTATTGAAGAAATATGGGGTCAAGCACAACATAGGCACCCCATATCACCCACAGACCCAAGGGCAGGTAGAGGTCTCAAACCGTGAAATTAAGAAGATTCTAGAGCGTACGGTGGCATCCACGAGGAAGAACTGGAGTGCCCTACTACCGGATGCGTTGTGGGCATATAGGACGGCTTACAAAACACCTATAGGCACCACGCCTTTTAGGTTGGCATATGGTCGGGCTTGTCATTTGCCAGTTGAGTTGGAGCACAAGGCCCATTGGGCACTGAGAAGGCTAAATCTGAGTTACAATGAAGCGGGGAGAAAGAGGATGCTTGAATTGAATGAGTTGGACGAGCTAAGGATGGCGGCGTATGAGAACGCACGGATATACAAGGAGCGCACAAAGCTGATCCACGATCGCCACATCGAGTTGCGCACATTCAAGAAGGGAGATAGTGTTTTGTTGTTCAACTCACGACTCAAGTTGCATCCTGGGAAGCTCAAATCCCGGTGGAGTGGACCGTTCGTGGTGGAAGAGGTCAAACCACACGGCGCGATTTTAGTGCGTTATGGTGATACCATGTTCTTGGTGAATGGACAAAGGTTGAAGCTCTATTTTGGGGAGAGTTATACGAGGAAGGTGAATGAGGTCAAACTCATTTCACTTTTGGATGATTGAGATGCCCGGAAGCAGTCTAGCCTAAGACGTTAAATAAGGGCGCTTGTTGGGAGGCAACCCAACCATCGGTACATTAGCATAGATTATTTATAATCGTAGGTTGCTTTATTTTTGTTCAATTTTTAGTGTAAAAAGATACCTTGATCCGTTTGTTCATTGTGCAGGCTGAGGCAGAGTTGATACCATCGACACACTCGTCGATGGTATCGACAAGAGTACAGGTTGACGACTACAGATTTCGTTCTGAGTCGATACCATCGATGGCCTCGTCGATGGTATCGACATACCTATAGGTGGTCGAAAAGGAAACGTCGATAGTATCGACACAGGCGTCGATACCATCGAGATCTCTGGAGAAGTTCAGACCGATATGTCACAGTCAACTCGATACCATCGACGGCCATGTCGATGGTATCGACATGGTTACAGGTTGAAATGCAAAGTGGCGGTGTCGCAATGAAGAAAAGTCGATACCATCGACCCGAGTCGATGGTATCGACCATCCATGTCACCGATCCGCGTAAACAAATCGACGGCGATCGCGGCTTCCACGTCATCAATCTGGGTGCAGCGTCAATACCATCGACCCAAGTCGATGGTATCGACACGTCAGCGATCCGTGTTTCATTATCCAGCAATCGACGACTGTCGATACCATGTGAGGGGCGGATAGCATCGACCAGCGTCGATACCATCGACCAGCGTCGATACCATCGACCAGCGTCGATACCATCGACCAGCGTCGATGGTATCGATGGGCTAACAGTGGCGCCGGCCAAGTCTATTTAAGGAGAATCATTACGTCATTTGACGTCACACCTTCAGAGTGATCTCCTCCCTTTGCACCGAGCACTTCCCCGTGCCATCCAAGGCGAAGACCAGCATCACCGAGCGACGATCGTCACCGAGCGGAGATTCATATCTCCATTCTGCACCGAGCTCTCTTTCTAATCCCTTTCTCGTCGCCAGCATGGTTCACGTCGCTGGAGCATCTTCTTCACGTGCGGACCCGGAGGAGATCCAGGAGTTTGTGCCACCTCCTCCCGGGTCGGTTTCACGTCCGCGCATGATGCATCCTTCCACAGAGGTGAAGAAGATCTATGAGGAGATCTTAAAAAGGAAGATCGAACCCACCCGGTATGTGGACCGGGAAATGATCCGAGACCTCATATTCGAGGCCAATTTGGCCTATGTTCTGCAGGGGCAAGCGAAACGTATAAGAAGGAAGCCCGATGAGTTACAGTACCATGCTGATGGCCAGCCATTTTTCGGCGAGTGGCCAACCTACAAAGAATTGGTGGCGGAGTTCATGGCGTCACTTGACGTCTGCGTCGTGCCCAACGACATCGTCGCCACCGACCGTGAATGGATAAAGGGTCGGGTGTCTTTCCGGCTGTACAACCGTGACTATACCCTCACGCTTCGCCAATTCAACAGGATCTTCAATTGGAATCATTCTCCATACGACCACCGGCAGTCGGATAACCGCACCAACTACGACGCTCTCTTCTCCGAGTTGGTGACGGTGCCACAAGGGAGGTCGGTGAGCTACCACAACGCTGCGGTAGCCGACTTCGAGCACCCGTTTGTTCGGGTATTGCACTGGATGTTGAGTTCCACCATCTTTGCTCGAAGTGATCTGGCGCTAAGCAAATTTCAGGAGACGGATCTTTTCTTCTTATATCAGCTCCTGAAGCGCCAAGAATGCAACTGGGGTGCATTCTTTCTACAACAAGTATTGGCAGTGAAGAGGAGCACGAGAAAAGCCCCGATTCATTTTGGGGGGCTTGTCACCAAGGTAGCCCTCTACTTGGGCTTGAATCTCGATCAGCTGACTCTTCTTTCTACGAGAAGCAAGGTCAACTTGCAACATCTACACCGAGCCAACCTCGTTCTTCTCCGAGCTGGCGTGGCTTTTGCGCATTGCCACATAAATCAAGAGTACCAGGAGTGCGCGCTGCCTGATCCAGTCTTCAATATCGAGGGAGCACAACACTTTCGATGGCCAATCATAGCTATCGCCGACTATGATGAAGAAGGCGGAAATGACGGCGGCGACGACGGACAGGACGACGAGGCTGAGGAGGAAGAGGAGACCTTTACACCTCTTCGAGCACGAGTAGCACCCCGGAAGCACCCTAGGATGCATCCGGGTGCGTCTTCATCGTCACATCCTACGCCGCCTCCACCACCGCCCTCGCAGCCCAGCGAGGATGCCTATTCCATGCAAGGCATGTACAATATGCTGCAAGACATCCAACAGACGCAGCATAGCCACACAGCTGCCTATGTCGGTATTCAAGGCACCACCAACCGGCTCTTCGTCAACCAGCAGGCGATCTTCGAGAATGAGCGCCTTCTTTTTGCAAATCAGGAGAACATCCATGATCGGCTGCACAAGATGGAGCAGCAGCAGCAGCCGTTTTATGATCATTACTGGAGCCAGAATTATTTTGGGGGGTATCCACAACCTCCTCTGATGCCCCAGTATGATCCGACCTTTTAGGGGCAATACCCGTCTTGGGACCCCACGGCGCCGCAATACCCGCCTCCACCACCACAGGACTGATCTGGTATCACTGTTCCAATCTTTAACTTTGTTTTTGACTATGAGGCCATAGTCGAATTCAAGCTTAGGGGGGTAGTTGGAACAGCTTTATCTTTTATTGTTTTTAGTTTTTAGCATTATTGCTTTTGTTCTTGTTATTTTTTTTCTTGTTTTTTTTTAGTTTTTGTAGGATCCACATGCTATCTAGTGTAATCGTGGATGTCATAAAGTTGTGTCATCTCTTTAGTAGTGCAAGGGAAAATCAAGGGAAATTTGAAATTTTTTTGTGTGTTTGAAAAACTTGTTTTGTTTAATCTTGGGCACACATCCTATGAAAATGATTGGTTCTGTCAACTCTAAAACAACAACTCACACCTGTACTCCTAATGATTCATGAAAGTGGACGGAAATGGTTGTTTGAGCCTAATCTGACCAAATGGTAATGAGACTTTAATTGGATGTAAGAGAGAGAACCCTCTAAACTACTACACAGGTCAGTAAGGAGGGATGCATAATATCTTTCTAAGGTTCAGTCATCTAGTCTTGTGATCGTTCCACTTCATTTTTCCATAATCCACCAAATAATTGGAAGTAAACTGCAGTTTTAATTCCTTTTGGTTGCATAGCATCTAGATAGGACTTGCATTGCAAATTTCCATATGTTTTGTATTAAAAAAAAATGAAGTATAGGGATTCATGCACATTACCCTTAGGTGCATGCCATGTAGTTGCATTCATAATTTTCATGAATAAAGTACATCATGTATCTCAATTTTCCTTAAAATAGTGAACTAAACTGTTCCATACCTTCTGAATAGTGAAAATTTTTGAGTATGAAGAATAAGCCCGATAAAATTTTCATTATCAATCGTGGATATAAAGGGTTGAAAAAAAAATTCTGAAAGAAAATCTGCATAATGAAAAAGAGTTATGTAGAAGCAATAAGAATAAGAAGGAGAAAGGAACATAATATCACCTGTAATTCAAGATAATTGAGTACATGATGTAGTTTAATTAGAAGTTCCATTTCATTTTGAGATGGATGGTTAGTACATGCATCATTCCACCCAATTTTAGGCATTAGGGCATTTTTCATGTGCATTTGCATCATATAGGACATTTTTGTTTTATGCAGGTTGAAACTGTACAATACTTCCACGTTCTTCCATGAGCCACCCATCTTCATCCACCCGTTGCTCGAATTGGTAGGCCACCGTGAATTTCTCCTCACTAATGTACATCAGGAGAACTGCTTCCATATAGATGGTAGTTAGGGCGAGCAACGTAGTATAGGAGATCACAAGATGCACCAAGGCTGAACCGGAGAGTTTTATTATGTTAACTGCCTTAGGTGACAGTGTTCATCAGTTTTGAGGTCAATTTCTTTTATGGATATTTACTGTCGCCTTTAGGGTAATTACCGTTCCATGGTTAGAGAGGGTCGGTATGTGAATGTCCGGTGGGATTCATATGGGATGTTGGGTGTTTTGTGTTGTTTTTCAGTTGACATTAGCAATTCTATTCTAAGGATTAGTTGCTCGAGGGCAAGTAACGTTCAAGCTTAGGGGAGTTTGATGCGATGATTTTGAGTCGCATTTATAGACCTGTTTGATATGTGTTTTATGCTTTTATTAGTCATTTTTATGGTTAATATTGCATAATTTATCCATTTTGGTCTTTGCCACTATTTTATGTCAAATCCCCTTTATTTCATCATTTTTTAGCATTAATTGTCAAATTATTTTTTATTTGTGTGAATTGATGTGATTTTGTCTTTGAATTTCAGGACAAACGAGTATTTGCTTCCGTTGATACCATCGACAGAAGTCGATACCATCGACATGGTCACAGGTTGCCAGCCAGTATGAGTAGCAAATAGTCGATACTATCGACAAGGATGTCGATGGTATCGA
Organism: Alisma plantago-aquatica; assembly: GCA_963693085.1. Lineage (NCBI taxonomy): Eukaryota > Viridiplantae > Streptophyta > Magnoliopsida > Alismatales > Alismataceae > Alisma > Alisma plantago-aquatica. The sequence continues at coordinate 499,758,629 of OY856412.1, read as the reverse complement.
GTCATCTTCAGGTTGTTGGCGATGAAGCAGTCGATAGTATCGACACCCCGTCGATACCATCGACACAAGGAGGCTGCAGCGACGCAAAACGACAAAGCCGTCGCTAGAGGGAGGTCGATACCATCGACCCAAGTTGATGGTATCGAGATTACAATAGGCTCTCGGACGAAAAGAAATCAAGGGCTGCCGCTACCACACGGGGTCGATACCATCGACCCGCGTCGATGGTGTCGACGCCGTCAGATATGCATTGGATTCAGATTGATCTCAATCGGACGGCTGGAGTTAATTAACGACCTAATTAGGGACTTATACCTAAGGACGGCCGCCCAGACGAGGGGGGGATCTGATTAGCCATTGCACAAGTACCGAGGAGAAGTGGAGAGGAGAACGGAGGCCAGAAGCTCATACCAGTCGATCCGGACGCCGCAGAAGACGGATTTCACCACCGAAATGCAGGAGAGCACGTGTTCCACGCAAAGGATCAACCGGTTCTTCTCCATTCAGGGGTTTTCCCTTTCATTCCATGTTTTTCACATGATTTCCCCTATCTCTACCTTGTACTTGTGTGAGATGTCCATGCGGGGCTAATCCCCTTCATCTTTAGGACCGGGAGTAGCCCGGGGATTCATTGTATGACAGTTTTATAATAGTAATTCATATTTTCTCTCTTAAATCTGTGGTATAGTTTCGTTTTCTCCATATATTGTTTTGCTTGATCACCATAATAATAACCTAATACCCTTAATCACTTTGAAAGAAGGATTAACGGTTGAAAAGAGATGAAATCTACATTAATCGACAAATCCCTTGACCAAGGTGGTGTAAAATTAATGGTGGATACTGAGAGATCGTTCATAATGCATCTAGTTTAGGGTATAGGTTACTACGACAGTGGAACCGACCTAAACCTAGATAGTGAATTGTACAACGAAAGTGGGCAATTCTGTTTTCAGGCCATTACCCAGATAGAGAGAGAAGATTGAGGCATTATATAAAACCTAATACAATGAAAACCCGCGGTGAAACCGCAATCCTAAAGATATCCTTTTGAATTGATTAAATTAACCTTTAATCGATTGTTTGCTTTGTTTTATTTTTATTTTCTTCTAAATTTTAGTCAACAACCCCAATTTGTTATTCGGCTTAGCTGATCGCAAATAGTTAGTAGGAGTCTCCAACATTTCCGAGTATCCCTGTGTTCGACTCGGGCCTCACAAGGCCTGTACTACTCGACGCGTACACTTGCGTTTTTAGCGCGTAGTAAAATACACGTCAAGTAGCCAGAGGAGGAGTAGCTTATAAGGTTGGAAGTGTTGCTGGTTGTCTTTGTTGATAGAGTCCAAGAGTCATCCCTATACACTCGGGTTGTTGGGAGCATTTTGTAGATGTTTTGTAAATGTGTTCTCTTAATGTGCTTTTTGTACATCAGATATTATGGGATCATGTATATATGTTCTAGAACAATGCCTCATTATAGGTTGACACCATGCCTTACGAATGCTTTGAGGCATGAAAGTAATCATGTGTACATGTTCTTACTATATGGCAGTCTTATGTAAAAAGGTTTTAATTTTAGTGTTTTCTGCTTAAAGTTTGTTAATCTCTTTTTCGTGGTTAGGTTTTGAGTTATCTCATTTCTCTATGGCGTGGGCGTCACCCGACAGGTTGGTATTAGAGCTTTAAGTTTGTTGAGTCTATAGGGACCTAGGACTAGGGTTTGTGTCTGTTCTAGTATCCTCTAGTCTATCTTATAGTCACTTCTACTTATGCAAAAGAAAAAGAAAATGCTGAAAGATGTCTGGAGAGCATGAAGAACATGTTGTCAAGAGCAGTGTTGCTGCACCAGGTGGTGGTGCAAAGAACTAGGCACATGAAGATCGGGTGCCTGAAGTCCCCCAATTTAACCCAGCCATGATTGAAACCCTACCTTTCAATCGCTTTTTGGGCACTTTATGGCAACAATGACTCATATGGAGGACATGATACCTACACCTCAACCTAGGGCACATGTTCCCCATGCTGAATCTTAGGGTACTGGGAAGACTTTTGAGCGACTTTGCCATGTTGGGGTAGTTGGGTACATTGGAACAGCTGACCCAACAGATGTGGATATGTGGCTGACTAAGCTTGAGAAGGCCTTTAAGAACCTATGTATCCCTCAAGAGGATAAGGTGAAGCATGTGGTGTACCTACTGAGAGGGAGTGTTGTCCATTGGTGGTCCACAGAGGAGGAGATGACACCTGGTGTGGTGGTTGGTTGGGAGGAGTTCTGACGAGAGTTTGTAAGTCAATACTTTCCTCAGACGTATCTGGATGAGAAGATCAATCAGTTCGAGAGGATTTGATAGGGGTCCATGGAGATCAACAAGTATGAGGAACGGTTTATGGAGTTGTTGAGGTTTTTTCCTCACATTGCTATGCCGGAAGATGAATGGATTCGTCATTTTGAGAAGGGGTTGAATGTTGAGGTGTCTACCCCAGCTGCTGTATTTGTAGAGTCTATTCGAAGGATAGAACGATCTGTGAAGGAGAAGTGAGAAGCAAGTAATAAGAAGCAGTCTACACAGTTTCAAGGGTAGTCATCAGGTGGCTTCAAGAAGTTGAGGTTTTCTACACCACGAGCATCGAAGTGGTTTGGTGTTTCGACACAGTGGTCACCTAGAAAGGGCATAGGTCATAGTTTTCTGCCCCAGGAGCCTAGAGTGTTGCATCAACATTAGTGACAGGACCACTTAGGCCTTGGTATGAGAACAAAATGTGTTATAAGTGTGGACAAGTTGGCCATACCAGAAAATTATGTCTAGTGAAGGATGATGAAGTGACTCAGCAACTAAGGCAGAGTCAGTAGGGTTCACAGAGTCAGTAGAATAGTAATGCAGGAGGACAAGGACGTGGCCAAGAATCCTAAGCTGGATCGTCTGCTCAGGGAAGCAGAGGACAGGGGTGAGAACAGGCAATGGCTAGATTCTACGTGATGAGTCAGCCGGAGGCGGTGGTCAACCTGTGAGTGCTAACATGTCAGATGGAGTTATTTCATTCTGATTTGTCTTCTTCTTGCTTTATATCTATTTTGGTTGACCCGCGTGCTATGCACTCTTTTATCGCACGGGGAGTGCTTAGTAGTTGTTCTTTTCCTGTAAGTCGTAGGAAGAGTAGCTTGTTGCTAGAAACCCCGTTGGTCGATTCAGCAATGCTATAGGATGTGTGTCCTTCCTGTGTTCTCTCTTTGCATGACACAACATTCAAGTAGATCTTATACCACTTGGCATGCATGGATTCAATGTGATCTTTGGAATGGATACCTTAGAGAAGTAGAGAGTGGTCTTGGATTGTAGTTCCAAGCAAGAGACATTTGTAGACGGTGGTGAGACGTGGACCTTCCAAGGAGATAGGAAGATTTCCCTGACGTGTCTCGTATCAGCTATGGTGGCGAGGAAGCTTCTGATACAAGGTTGTGAGGCATTTTTGGCACACATGGTGGATACTGAGGTGAGGAGTCTTAGTATCCAGGAAGTGTTGGTGGTTAGGGAGTTTGAGGATGTGTTCCTGGAAGAGTTTCCAGGTGTTCCCTCACCCCGTGAGATCGATTTTGAGATCAATTTGGTTCCTGGTACGCATCCCATAGCTTAGACATCATATAGAATGGCACCAACAGAGATGTTAGAGTTGAAGAGATAGTTGCAATAATTGCTTGACAAAGGCTTCATCAGGACGAGTACGTCATCATGGGGTGCTCTAGTGTTATTTGTAAAGAAGAAGGATGGGTCTATGCGGTTGTGCATAGATTATAGGCAGTTGAATGAGATCATGATAAAGAATAACTCTCCTTTGCCGAGGATAGATGATATGTTTGATCAGTTACGTGGTGCAAGCATGTTCTCAAAGATAGATCTACGGTCATGATATCATCAATTGAGGATCAAGAAGGATGACTAACCTAAGTCAGCTTTTAGGACAAGGTATAGTCAATACGAGTTTGTGGTTATACCATTTGGGCTGACCAATGCACCAGCGGAGTTCATGAATTTGATGAATAGGGTGTTCCGACCATTCCTTAATTAGTTTGTGGTTGTTTTCATAGATGACATTCTGATATATAGTCGGGACAGTCAGCAACATGAACAGCATCTGCGTCAGGCGTTGATAGTATTGAGATAGCACCATCTCTATGCTAAGTTTAGCAAGTGCGAGTTCTGGTTGAGGGAGGTAGCTTTCTTAGGGCATGTTATATGTTCAGAAGGAGTACGAGTGGACCCTAAGAAAGTAGAGTCTGTGATTGAATGGGAATAGCCAAAGACACCGACAGAAGTGTGCATTTTCCTAGGTTTGGCGGGCTACTACAAGAGGTTCATCAAGGACTTCAGTTCTATCACCCAACCCCTAACTAAGTTGACAAGGAAGGATGTGTCATTCGTCTGGGATGACAGATGTCAACAAGCCTTTCAAATGTTGAAGGAGAAGTTGAAAATGCACCAATTTTGCTTTTGCCTGAGCAAGGAAAAGGATACATCATCTTTTATGATGCATCCAGACATGGTTTGGGGTGTGTGTTGATGCAGGAAAAGCAAGTGGTTTCTTTTTCTTCCTTTACAATTTAAGAAACATGAGGAGAATTATCCAACCCATGATCTGGAGTTAGCTGCAGTGGTTCATACCCTGGAAATTTGGAGGCACTACATGTATGGGGAGAAGTGTCAGATCTTCACAGATCACAAGAATCTGAAGTATATCTTTTCATAGTAGGAGTTGAATATGAGGCAACATCGCTGGATGGAGTTGATCAAAGACTATGATTTCATGATTGATTATCATTCGAGAAAGGCAAATGTCATGGCAGATGCCTTGAGTAGGAAATCTTCATATGTGGATAGAGGAGAGTTGAGTTCTTTGATGTGTCACAAGCGAGACATGTTGGTATCTTTGCGTCAGATGAATGTCAAGTTGGAAGTCTCTTTGTTAGCCGGTTTGTTGTCACACTTACAAGTGAAGCATGTGTTGAGACAACATATCAAAGAAGCTCAAGAGATAGATATTGTGATATAGTAGATTAGATCAGAGTTTGGTAGTGAGAAGTGTGATAGTTTTCAAGAGACGAAAGAAGGGATAGTGTGTTATCATCACAAGATAGTGGTTCTTGATGTCGATGATTTGAGAAAGATGGTGTTGGAAGAGGCTCATACATCTAGGCTTTAAAAGATTGCTTGGGTTGGTCAAAATAATTCTCTTCTAGAAGAAGTGTGTACTTAAAAATTTAGGACCATCAACCTCTCCCTCAAATTTCATTACATTTCATTAGAAGCCCCCATAATAATAAATATATGTTTCCCTCATGGTTATCTTCTTATTGAATGTACATGGGTCTGCTTCCTACAATAGAAGGAGATCTATGATATATTTTATTCCATCACATAATGTCATTTCCATACGAGAGACTATGTGGGCCTAGGTGGTGGATGAAATAATATCAATATCAACATCTAAGCTACGTATTAAGTGGATCGAGTTGTTTCTATCTATCACATGAACCATCGGGGATTGTTTGGTTCGGGATCTCATTTGGACTAGGTGTTGTCTTTTTGTGCCACATAGGCGTTAATCCTGACTAACCCAGATGGGATCTAGTCTTATTTTGTTTGGTAAAAACCAGACTGACGGGGTCCGTTTTGGATTTCGTAATCCCTTAATCAAAATCAAGTCAGTCATGGTATCAGCAAGATTTCAGAATCTCAATCCGGATGTGGTTCTGTCTTTTGTGATATTTTGTTTTATATGTCAAACTGAAAAACACAAGTTACAAGGCCAATCTAATTTAACGAGTACTTGTAATAGGATTGGGTTGCCAAATAAAAATAGGATCGAATCCAAATAAACTAATCTGAATCTATCAACTAACCCAATGTTCATTGGATTTCGTAATCTCAATCTCAAACCTAACAGGGGCTTGATTACCAGCCTACAAGGCCTGATACCGGGGTCGCACATGTATGCGATGCGTTTGGTTACGGTTAACGAACAGTATGGCTGATTCGTTTAGATCCGTAGATACGTTTAGGTTTTTTTTAGAGAAATGTATATTTTCCTGTTAATCTGCTGGCCAGGTCATAAAAACTCAGGCGGTGGGGGTCATCACTGCCTCCAAAGCATAGTATCTTTATGCTACAAAACCGTGGAGATTTTTTCTCTATTTTTCTGATTTATTCATGATATTTTAATTTATATTATATAAGAAAAAGTATGGGAGGTATTGTTGTTTAATTTTGAAATAGTTTTTTATTATAATAAGATGTCTGATGCAAAATTAAAAAAATTGGAATTTTATATAAATTACAAATTAGTCCTTGCTTGTTCCAACAAGGCTTGTTAAAAGACTAAGGAGAGGAGTTTGTAAATTATATCTTTAGTTTTTCAAAATTTCAAATGATTATCTAACCATGTGTATGAAAAGGTTGTGGAAACGGTTGTAAACAATTTTTACCTTTATTTTTTTAGATTACTAATAAGATGTTGGGCATTTCAATAAGGTTGTGGGTGCCACGCAATGAGAGATGATTCCTACCAATTTCCGCAATAGTGTCGGCTCTTATGAGTGCTAGAGTTAGAGTGTGGTGCAACCAAAGTAAGAGGAAGTAGAAAACATGATTGATCTAACATATTACCTAGTAGATCCATGCCATGGCATTGACAACACTAAGTAACCATCATTATTATTTCTATTCCTTGTTTCATTTTACTGATTTTTTTTATTTCTATGTGATACGACATTAGTGAAAATAAGTTCAGAACCAATTTACCTTACTCACAATATAATTATCTATTACTTTTAACATTATTTTTTATTTGACTATATTAAGATGATGCAACAAAATGCTTACAATTTAAATTGATCTAAATATTTTCAGTCAACATAGAACACACAAGAGTTATACAATTATAGTGATGCACTGTGCGCAAATAAGTATTGTAACAACTTATATTTTTCTGCCGGTAGCTGAGAGTAGCGTAGATGCTCCACATTTGCTTGTATAGTACCCCCAATCAACCATCCAAAGATGAACTACCCCGAAAGGGCTAATCTTTCTGTTCCACACTTACCCCCAATCAACCATCCAAAGACGAGCTACCCTGAACTACCCCGAAATGGCTAATCTTTCTGTCCCACTCTTTCGATTGTTGCTTGGTGTTTTCTTTAGGTAGATGTTGTTTCCTTATTGTTGATCTCTCTTACTTTTGGTTGTGAGTCTTTTGTTGTTTTGACAACTCTTTTGTGAGAGATTCTCCTTCCTAACGCCATGTTTGGTATGTGGTGAATGAAGGGGAGGAAAAAAAAAGGGAGGGGAGGGGAAGTGAGGGGATACGTATATTAGTCTGTTTGATTAACACGGGGACGGGAGGGGAAGGAGAACGTGACCAACAATGTAAATATACAAAATTTCTAGTGACACAAAACGTTGGTGATTTAAATGAGACTACCATTATTTTTTTATATTCATTTTGATTATAGAAATATCTACTTCATATTTGTACAAAAAAAATATTTACCTCATCATATCCATAGTGCACTTACATTTCCTACAATTATCATTTTTTCTTTTACTTTTTATGTTTGTGTAATAATATCAAAATTTAAAAATCCTAATAAAAGTATAAAATGTTTTAAAAAATTTAAGCAGAAAAATTTACTTTATTACCTTTAATTTTATTTTATTAAAAAAAATCTAATTATTTTTAAATAATCATCCATCATTTCATGTCTCTCCAAGTGATGTAACATAGGTGACATACTTGTTGTATTTATACAAATTTGGAATGACCGCGTACCAAACCTAACTTCAATTTATTTGAGGGTTGTCCTTCTGAATTTTGTGCGCTGCACAATCAAGTCCAAAAAAAACATAATGGGGTGAGAGAGGCTCGAACTCTCGACCTCAGGATCGCTCAATAGCTATGAGACCTACGCGCTAGCCAACTGCGCCACCACCCCTTTTTTGTATGAGTCGATACTTTTTCACTCAATAGTACTATACGCCTCTTATTAAAATATAAAATAGGAAAACCGCGATATTAGACCACGGCCATCCATATTAAAACGGAGGCACAGGGTGGGATAAACAAGATAAATGCCGTACACAAATACTGTGAGCCTGGGTACGTACTTCGTCAACAATATAGCTTTCCTGCGATCAGCTTTTGATGTTTCTATTTCGTTGTAACTCACAAGAACCGCATTCAGTTCCCTGAACAACCCACAATTGTAAACTACATGAATGCGTTTCAGATAAACAACCAACACAACATTCTATTTTCTTTTTCTCTCAGAGAAAGTGAAAATACTGCTATCAGCAACGAAGTCATACGATACCTCACAATGCAATCCAGTAAGGAGCAAGCGAGCTCCGTCATGGAGAATAACATAGTTAAAATTTTGGTACGCATATCCTTTAATCAACAACTTCAAATACGTAGTTATAGGATATACAGAAGCTTGCAAGCCAGGAACTAGTTTATTCAAATACAAAATTAACCGAAGTGGAAGCAGACGACGAACATTATCCATGGTGTCAAAAATGCTACTGTTAACACTATTTGGTGTTGAGTTCTACTAGAGAACACTGTTTCTGTGAGTTTATTAGCACAACAAACGAAACTGAGCTGCTGGTGCGGTCAGCTGGAACTGGGAACTCATATATACCATTGTGCGGGTAGTCATCAACAATTATGTATCCCAAGATGCTAAACGAGGCCAGTAAAAAATCCTGAACTGTCTGTGATCCTGACAATTAATAGCAACTCAAAATACTGTTGGAGAGCAGGGCTGCAAGAAGATGAATATTAGAGGTTAGGAAGAAAAAAAGTGAGAAAGAATTAAATATCATAGAGCTGAATATCGTATGAATGTGTCAACAATATTAGAACGTGCTATTTCTATAACACCCAACATACAGAAAAGTGTGTGCGGTTTGCATGCATAATAATAAGTGCCAGACAGGACATGTTACTATTTCCTCACTAAGAAGCGTCACACGTGGTAGGGTATAACGAACAATACTATTTTAGTTGATCACATAACAAACAACAAATGTATGTTCTGGGAACAAGGCCAAGCGGCCGCAGCAGGGCTAATCCTGGTGTCATGGTGTGGATGAGGTCATGAGGAAGACGAGCTGCATTTACACCAAAAATGCATGCAGGAAGGTGTGAAACCTTGATGAAAATACCGAAGGGAATATAGTTTCCACTTTCGACGACCCCAATCAGCGCTATAGTTTGTGCTAAAGCTCAGGAAGGTGTGAAACCTTGATGAAAATACCGAAGGGAATATAGTTTCCACTTTCGACGACCCCAATCAGCGCTATAGTTTGTGCTAAAGCCATACCGACGCCCGAAACATACTGCTATTCAGAAAATTTCGTAGGAAGTCCTACCTCATGTGGCAAGAACTTAAATTAGGAAAAGCACGTGACAGCAATGTTAAAAGCATTTTATAGCTAATTTTTATCAATCACGAAAACTGCACGAGTGGAACTTCATTTAGCTACCACAGAACAAAAGGAGGATTGAAGAAAAAGTAAATATAAGCTGCTAAAATAGATTCCCAGTTGTATTAAGCACTGCAAGCAACACGCGAGAGATTTAATGCACAAATTACACCCCAACGATCTTCATTGGATGGAGTTTGTCATACCATTATGCAGATTCATCCTCTGAGTCACTTCCTAGAAATGAACCGAGCTGTTTGCGTAGAATGCTGAAAGACTTGTCATCCTGTAATTGAACAAATTACAGATGAGACACAAGTTTGGACAATGTAGGTCAGATGGATACATGTTAGATGGTTATAGAAAGGAATGACATATAAAAATGGTTCAGGAGTGTGCAACGATTGAACAATTTTTCAGCCAAACTTTATTTTTTCAATCAACACTTTTTTTTGGTCGTATTACTTAAGGTGCAAAAAGTAGCCAATAAACTTAAACTTGAATGTGAGACTAAAAAACTAACTCTTGCATTAATGACGGCTTGACAAGTATATCCTCTCAGATACAAACATAGCTCCATCTGGCATTAGGGATTGAGTTTAATGCTGCTCCAAAATATAGTAGCAAAAACACTTGTATACCTGCTTCTTCTTTTTCAGTGACTCTTCTGCAGCTGCTATCTTTGTTGAAACTGTTTTCTCTAGGTCTGCTAAGGTAGACTTTTCCTTCTTGCCTAGAGAGCATGCAATTTATTTTTCATCAACAGGTCAGAAAAATCAAACAAACAGGTGATCTTTTGGTAACCTACGTAGCTGCTCATATTTGGTATGCAGCTTATCTTTCTCATCTTCAAATTTGGTAAAAACATCTGGAAGAAACATAGAAAAAGGCCTAATCAGATGAGAAATCTAACTGAAACGGTGGCACAAAACATGTTATTCAAACACATTAAAACGTAAGGCTGCCAGAACTTAAAGCATCAAATATAAGGCACTTATATATTATGAATATAGTGAGCCTTCTAAGAGCTCGTCACACTTAGTTCTCAAGCAAAACCTTAAGACACGCATTGCAGAAGTTGGTAAGGATGTTTTGCATTTCACTAAGACAAAATATCATTCAACATGTCTGCAGATCTTATAGAGATATTAGGTTGTTCAGCACCCTGTCTGGGCCATATATAAGAAACCAAACCACAATATCCAAGATCATGGAAGAGATCAAACAAACAAACAAAGTGAACAGGATTATGAGGTTCAGCTGGTAACTTCACATTGACGATTCGAGTCATTTATGCAGGGAGATAGATAGCTCATGATATTAAAGAAATGTATAGAGAAGAATACACGCAGTACGCTTGAAAGCGGACAGTTGTGGAAAGATGTTAGCAGTCAATAAACAAACAGACACGCAAGTAATTATCTGAGTAGTAGGCCTACAACCTTTCAAAATCTCAAGATGTGCCGTCCTTTCCTTGCAGAATCTCTCATATATCTCTTGAAACTTAGTGCATTCAATCTTCATTGAGTTTTCACACTGCAGAGTATCTCAAAGGATAAAACGAACTCAACGACTAAATAACTTGTGCACGTATGTCGGCCTAAATCGAGTAACTATTTCCATACCTCCTTAGTGACCTTTGATAAGCCCTTCATAAAAGCCTGCCTGTCAATCATAAGATCGAAGCATAAAGACAATGCAAACTGAAACTAACTGTTTAGGAAAGATTTGAGCCGTGAATGCTGTTACACTCAACACCAGATTTTCATCATAGTTGCCACCACGAACGGTAATACTCAACTACATGATACTATTTTGCCAGGATTCTACACCTCGTACTACATTTCGAAGAGTCACACATAGATCATTGAAGTATAATTGTGTGAGCTTACCTCTCCTTTTCAAATCTCGATCTAGCGTCATCAAGCATCGCTTTGAGCTCAGAAGCCACACTGTCATTGATAGAACATCAAGTCATATGGAGACAGTGGAAGCGCTAAACCGTTAAACGGCAGATGTGTATATCACGCCATTATGAACTCGAAAATAGTAACCCCTGTATCATACTTATGAACTAGACTGGTTCACAGGCATGGACAGTGCAAACGAGTGAATCGTTGCTGCAGATGCTAGCGAACTAAACAAATAGAGCAAGGAGAACGGCATCGTATGCTCAGCAATATTTCTTTCATAGACGGAAAGACAGATCGAAGAACGAAGCACGAAACGGGAGCGTATCAGGCAGATCCACCGCGCACATCACTCAAACTCGTACTGATCTACTCTCACGATCAAGTCAAGGAAAATCGAAATATCTCAAGATCTCACCTCCCAAGCGTCTCCTCCGTCTTCTTCTGACCATCCCGCTGCGCCTTCTGCTTGATGTGTTGCAGCGCGCTCAATATCCCCTTGATGTCGCTGGGAAACCACAAAAACCCCAACCGCAGACGGATTTACTCCAGGGAAATGCAGAACGCTGAGGCGAGACGTGAGATAGAGAGAAATAAACGGAATAAGTATGGGATATCACCTCGAGATGTCGAGATCCTGTTCAAAATCGTCACCGCCCAGCGCCGGACGCTTCTTCTCCGACTTCGGCGTGGATTGCGCGTCCTTGGCCTTCCTTTTGGAACCGCCGACGGCGCCGCTCGCTTTAGTCGCTGACATTGAGCTTCTCTGAGGAGCGACGACGAGTGTTATTTGGATCGGAGTAATATCAGAGTGGAAGATGGCGAGGAATCGAGGAAGTGAAAGTGAGAGTGGCGGTGCGAGGTCCCGGTGCGAGGTTATCGCCTTTTGGCTCCGTCGACCTCTGTTTTGTGGCGCGCTTTTGGATGGCAGTATAAATGTGGAATGAAAATTTTGGGGCCACACTTAAGGCGCAATTGCAGGAGTCCGGTCCAGTCCATGTACGGCCTTTGAATAATCCGTCAAAATGTGCTTCTCTTATGAAGTTTCGCATGAGAAATATGCATTGCGGCACATCTAGTTTTGAGCACATTGGGGCTTCCTTCCATAGGCTCAACTACGTGGCCTCCTACTACATTATTCTTAGAATTATACTAGCGGAAAATACGTACTAGCTTAGCACATGGTATACAATTGAAGACGTGATGTGAACGGCAACCCACGTTGATTTGACACGTGACGGGAGTGACCAGACCACAACCTCTCATGTCTCGAGAGTTGACCATGTTATATTTGTCAAGGGTGGATTCTCAGTCAAAAAAAACATACTAATAAGATGAGCATGAACATATATCCTGGAATTTAGATAATGATGATCAATTAAAAGAAATGAAAAAATAAATAAAAATTAAGCAAGCAAACAGCCTGATCTGCCACTAGCGGGATCATTCCAATATAATAATAGACACAATAAGTGTCTACGTTGCTACTTCTATAAAAAATGTTATCAATATATTACTTTTTGGAATAGGTCCATATAACAAATAAAGTTCGGTTAGTACGCGATCCAAACTCACCAACTACGATTTAAGCGCATCGTCGATGAAATTAGACTAACCGTGCTCTTTGATTTCTAATTGAAACATTTGTCTTTTTTCCTTGTTCAAACATTGAGATTTATAGAACAATCATACGAGATTTAATTTGGTGAAGGAAACTGTCGATATCTTTGTCTAGTTATTATAACATATTTAGCAACAAAAGTTGACTAGTTTTGGCATTCAAGATACATATGTGTAAGATTATGTGAAACATCTCTCATTTTCATTCTCACATGTGCAATACAAGAGAAGGAAGAATAAGAGATGGTTGACTAGTTATCTACTCCTCTCTAAACACCTTTGTGAATCTATTCTTACTGATATCTTGATTCTGGATCTTGATTTCAATGGGTACGTGTATGTAAAAGTTTGGTTCAGTTGAGTGTTAGTATCTAGCTGAATCTTACCAACTACCCATCATGATCCAGATATATTTAATTAATTAAGTTATATGAAGGAGAATACAAAAATGATAGTGAGATGATGAGTTGAATAGGAAAATATTATAAATTATGCACGAAGCATGTAACTGGAAACAAATACAAGTAATAAATTATTGAATATGATCTATATCTCTTGTTCATTATATTATACCTAGAACCCACATAAAGTGTATCACAACATATGAAAGTAACACAACAAGATAGTATTTGATGTAACAACACATACATTTTAATATAGAAATAAATATGATTAATAGTAGTTTTGCCCCCATAAAGTTTATTATATTTAATAAGGTGAAACTTTAGCTTGACCTAATTTGACTTTCATGCATTCAATTATATAAGTTGAAGATCATGGATACCTGTTATGCTCGATATGATTTAATATGCTTCCAATATATCAATAAACCCTCAGATGATACATGAATATGATAATGATGCCATGATGTGCATCATAGTCAAATAATGTACAACATCGAGTCCTAATTATGCAATGATGAATAATTAGGATTTTAACAAAAATTGACTCCACAATCATGGATAAAATGTTCCCTTGATTTAGGTATGGATATATAATAGGATATCAACACTTTCTTCACATTTTGATAATGTGACACCCATTCAATAAATTTTAATGTATTAGTTACCCTAGTGATGTGGTATTGCAAATCACATGATTCTCTAGCTCAAAACTAAAATTTGAATAGATATTTAGGTTCATGATTGGTGAATTAGGTAAGATACCAAATTTCATCAAACTTGAATAAGCCTATATTTGCTAATTGATATTAGAATGAAAGTGTTAAATTTGGTACACTTATTACGTAGATACCTCTTTAATGCATTTAATCTACATCGGTGTACTAAGTCACAATGATTTTCCTAAGTGTGGGTGCATCATGTGATGGCTAAGTCAAGCTGCTATGCAAGTTTATCATAACCGCTAGATAATTATCAGATGGCTCAGACCTCATCTCCTCCCCTAATCTTCTTGCATGTCCAAGGGTTGAAAGCAGTAACAAACTTTCTCAATCTCCATCTCCCTCTCTCCCCTATGACTCCCTATTTTCTTGCCATAATCTGCCTCGTGAGGTTGTTTTAACCACGTTGACCCCCTACTCGAACCCTAATTCCCATTGAAGAAAAAAAAATGCCCAAACTACCTTCCTTCCTCCGGAAGGTGTAGCTATCAACCTTACGAATATTCCAAATGCAAACACGCTCCAAGAAACCCACAAAGGATAAACAACCAACACGAGACCCTTCTTCACTTCTAGTTTATTCACAGTCAGCCCAGGGTGGCACTACCTGACTTGATCTTCTTCTCCATCTCTGACAAGCTCAAGCTAGGATCTTCAGCCATCCTTTTCAAATTAATTTCATAGTAACCTTCCATACCTCACATTGTTTCATTTTATCATGCTTTTAGGGGATGTGTTTTCACCCATATCAATCCCCAACTCTGACTTGTTCAACAATCGATGGTGAGTTTGTTTGTCCATGGTTTTCTTGTGAAACCATTTGCCTTAGTTGTGGTAGGATCCTTCGAAGCTAAAGGTATACTTGCCCTAGTATTTCACCACCACAATCTCTCCTTCCCACTTTTGAACTCACAACTCTGATTACTATAAACCAAAACTATTTTCCATTTCGGCTCATGTGCATTACCGGTTGCCTAGTTGCCTCGTGAGTGCCATGACGAACTCTGTAAATGCATTCCTTCCATAGCTTTACCCTCAAATCATGGTGTTGTTTTTCTCTATTTGCCATTCATGGATGCAAGGTGAAAGTGATACTCACTAGAACCCCAAACCCCTAAGATGTCTCCTCAAGATCGTCCAAGCATGGTGTTTCCAATTGAGTTCCTCTCTGCCCCTCCAACCACCCTTTTTCTCTTGCATTTGAGTTTGGATCGGTATCATAGAATCCCAATGGATCTTGTTGCACCGTGAATGAAGAAGGAAAGGATCAACATGTTACTTTAACATATCTACCCCCCCCTCTCTATTAATATGTCACAACCCTAATGGGTAATATTGTATTTTAGACACATGTTTTGACCATTACCACACTGACTTAAGTTAGGATATTTGATAACAATATCCAGTCATGCAACCTAGTTTATGCCCATAATGTGAGGTTAGACTGGTCTTTTCATATGTAATTTACTCAATTTTTTGAAATTATTTCGGTTGGTTTCTCTCGTCTCTGATTGGTCAGAATTTTACAAATCTGTATCTAATTATTTGGATGTCAAAACATGAACTATAGATACGCGTTGGAAATATTTGAATGAAGAACATCCCTGATCCATGATCAAACCCTTTCTGCCAACCCAATTCTCCTTATTTCGATTACAAACCCTAAATGTATGTTAATGATGTGTAATTAATTGATGATCATGCTACATACATGGTAATTAGGGTTGGGTCAAGAGTAAGGACATCATTAGTATACCTCAGCCCTAGGCCCAAGTGAGTGGTCCTTCACATTGAGTATTAAATTAGGATTCAGAGTTTATTTTATATACTTACACTACTACAGAAAATGCTTTTTACAACGGGAAAAACACAACAATTCTATTGGTTGTGTTGTAGTTAGCATATCTTTTACAACAAGTCTATTTATGTGTTGTGAATTATATATTTTATACAACACAAGTTATATACAATGGGCCAAACTCATTGTAGTATATATGATACTACAACAGGTGTTAAATTGTTGTAGTAGACTGTAATATCACAACATACTCAAATCCGTTGTAAGAGACCATAATTACACAACATGCTCTAACCTGTTGTAATAGTCACGTATGCTAACTTGTTGTAATAGATCATCATTACACAACATACTCTAAACCATTGTAAAATATCATAATTACACAACATGCTCTAACATGTTGTAATAGTCATGTATGTTAACCTGTTGTAATAGACCATCATTACACAACATACTCTGACCCGTTATAAAAGATCATAATTACACAACATGCTCTACCTGTTGTAATAGTCACATATGTTAACCCGTTGTAATAGGCCATCATTACACAACATACTATAACTCATTGTAGTATACTATAACTCTCTGCTAGAAGCACTGTTATTGCAAATAGAAGAATAATACTGAGCAGTGGAATTATAAATATTTAACAGCAGTCAAATCAATAAATAAACTAAGTAGAGCAGTATTCTCTATGCAATCATTTCAATTATAACTTGATTGAATGACAAGGCATTTAATCGATAAGGAATATGAAGAATATGTATACTAGTTTATTCAACTAGAACATTATAAACAATGTGTCATCAATCATTGTTTCTCATAGTTCAACCTAAGCAGTTATGCTATACGGCTGATTACATCTTTAAAACATATTTATGCCCTGAGGAGATGAGTTACACCTCTCATACTCCAACCGACCATTACTAAATCACAATCGGTACCATACATAGGTCATTAGAAGAGTCGGATTCCTATGACCTCATCCTCCTCAGTCAGTGTGAGGAACAACATGCAGGACATCTTGTGTCTCTGCCATAATAGCTTTCTAGGGTATTCTAGCAACTTCGCTATTAGAGTTACAGTGGCGTTCTGTACTCTCTTCGCCATCGAGGGATTTCTTGTTTATCTCTCATCGATGCGGCATTAACAACATCATCGGGAGATTAGTGATACATCATCCCGGCATAAACATATAATGAAGGATTGAGAGATTAGAGGTCCATATCACATCAAATCCTACATTAGGACGTAAGGATATTCGCATCTATAACCCCCACATACTCAAAAGTATGCTCTCCAGGAGTTCCCTTAGGAAAATCTGTTTCACCATCATTTAACTTCTGACAATGATGGATCTATGGTCAGGGCTCTACATGATATCATGATACTTGATTATTTAAGTACATTATGGCATTCTTTTAGCATCAGGCATGTTTTCAAACATAAACCATTAAAATAATTGCTATAAAGAAAGAGTACTAATTGTACCAAGTTCATTTCATATCCAATTATCATTGGGATATCAATCCCTAACCATCTCATCATTATGATCTAGGAACATGGGTGTTCAAACCCTTAGATTATCAAAACACTTGTTACCAAGTAACATATTGTCATTAAGTCATTTTAACAGTTATGACCTTGATTGTAACAATGCAGATATTTCTCATGGCTATCACAGCCTATCAATCTCATATGTTACCTCTCACTAGGCAACATAGCATATCATTACTTTCAAAGCTTATAAAGTGATTTAATAAATATGACATCATAGTCCTTACCTGACTATGTTCACCATTTCATAAAAGCCTGCATAATTAATACATTTGATAATAGGCAATTTATCTCTATATCAGCATATTGCAAAACAAAGATAATTTTACTATTCAAGGATTTCACCACTAAGCCCTTACTAGGGTTAGGGTTTCCCTTCTCAATTCAATTAGGATTAACCAACACCTTTAGCTTAATTAGGAATAGTAATTCCTCATTTCATAATTTAATCATGGAGTTTCATGCTTAAAAGCATAACTCAGAATTAGGGTTTACTGTTCATATCATCACATTACCCTAAATTAGGGTTTACTATTCATATTGCATCACATTCCCCTAGATTAGGGTTTACTATTCATATTCATTAGGATTACTTCCATTAGTATCCTCAGATTAGGTTAAGATTCATTAACCATCATAATTAGGGTTTCCATGATCTCACTATGAAGGATCATACCCTAATTAGGTGTATTCATACATATTGGAAGTTTATTACTTGATACTCATTCATATAGGGAGTCTTATCTCTCCTCTTTCTATAATATGATGTTTACATCACTCTTGATTAGGCTAAGTTAAATCAACATTGACATCATGGTTCATGTCATTACTATTATGGTCATTAAGGTTCACTTGATCAAAGGGTATTAGTCACTCTATCTCATCAAGGTACCTTTGTAATGATCACCACTAATCATGACATACATTAAACAACTAATTACTTGGTCCCTTAATCACTTTAGGTATCTATAAGGTTTAGGTTAATCAACCACTAAACCATCTTGGTCACTAAGGCATCAAACGATCTTAACCTTTTTAGACCTCAAACGGTCTTGCACCATAAACCCCCAAACGGTCTTGGATAAACTTTGAAACCATTTGGTGGTGTTAAACGTTTGGTCCCTTTGACTTTTGAAACTGTTTGATAAAGTACATACTCAAGACCGTTTGCCCAAGATGGGGTGAAGACCGTTTGGTCTTATTGACCGTTTGGCCAACTTTGACTTTGAAACCGCATGGGCAAAATTGATCTTGAAACCGCATGAGCACCAAACGGTTTGGGATCAATTGGTCCCAAACGGTCTTGAGACCGTTTGGACTCAAACGGTCTTGAGACCGTTTGGATCCAAATGGTCTTGAGGCCGTTTGGACCCAAACGGTCTTGAGACCGTTTGGTCCAAACCACCTCAAAACCGCATGGACCAAAAAGTGTCTCAACCACTTCAATTGAGTTAGGTATTCCAATGTTGAACCCCTCAATCAACCATGCACTTGTTAGCCACTCATCAATTGAGTCAATTAGGTCAACCCTCAACTGATTTGACACTCAATTGATCATCAATTGATCATCAATTAGGGCTTGGAATCGATTATCCTTCAACATATATCAACATGAGTCTAATTGACATTGAAACCATTGAACCATCATTCAATTTGGTCATGACCTGACCCCAAACAGTCTTGGGATCGTTTGGATGACCTCCAAATGGTCTTGAGACCGTTTTCTCAAGTCAACACCAAAAACTAACTCAACCCATGAAGGTTTGATTCATTGAATTGATCATTAGGTCACTAATCCATTACACTTCAACTTGTTACCTTTAGATTTACAACCACTTGACCATAGTCAACCCTAGACCTCCAAATGGTCTTGGGTGATCACCAAATGGTCTTGAGACCGTTTGGGTGATCCCCAAATGGTTTTGAAACCGTTTGGGCCACTCAACCCAAACTTTAACATGATTGTATTATTGAAATCAGCAATAGACCCGATTAGGGTTTAGGTGACTGATGGGCCTTCAATTGGTGATTCTCTTGGAATTACTTGATGATTTTTGGTGGGTGATTAGTCCATATTGTTTACAACAGGTCTCTAAATGGTGAACGCCTGGTAAACCCATCCAAATGGTCTTGGACCGATTGCTCCCAAACGTTCTTGTGAAACTGTTTGCTTTCAAACGGTTTGGCAAACCGTTTGAGCAAGCTTGGGAGATTGTTTGCTAAAGTAGAATTTTGGATAAACATTGGTATTAACGTCATCATCTTCTACCTCAAGAACAGGGGATGTTCTTTATGGGTTTTCTAGCAAGAACACACAAAGGTGTCTAAAGAATAAGAACAAGCAACGATTCTAGGAGAAGAAGATGCATTAACAAAACTTAAGGGTTAGAGTTATAAAACCCACCTTAAGATCTGATCCAGAGCTCCAAGCTCCATGGATTTAATGGTGGATGAAGCTCCAAAGGTTTCCCAAGGTCCGTTCTTCAAGATTTGGATGAAGAAGATGGCTAGAAAGAAGAGTTGTGTAAGGAAAACTATTAAACCAACCTTGTATTTAGAGTTTCCACCATGAATTCGAGCTAGGTGATGATCCATACTTACCAACTTAGCTTGGTCGTCCTACTCTTTTCCAGAGCTTCTCCTTAGTTGTCCAAAGCAAGAAGATGAGAAAAGAAACTAAGGGAAATGTTCCCTTGCTTTGTGGAAAAAGGGTGCTTATATATTTTTGGATATTATCAAGGCAAAGAAAAAGATAGTTACTTCATTTATTTCTTAAACCCATCCACTCATGCTCACTCCAACCTTGGCCACGTTTCTTCCTCTTTTTCACATGAAAAACCTCTCTCTTATCCAAGGTTAAAGGAAAAGAAGCCATATATCTTAATAAGCTATATATATGAAAGGCCATTTTGCTTAAAACTTGGTTATTTAAATATGAAGGTTATATTTCTTATTTGATCATTCAAATGAGGCGCCCCTCTCAGTTTCTTTGCTCTACTTTATTCCAAGAAACATGTGAGATCCTATAGAAGGTATATTTTACATATTGCACCCTGGATTTTGGGTAAATTGCACTTTACACCAAAACTAGGTTTTAAAGCACAAGGATTGCTCTACAAGCTATATCTTGATACTCATGCTTGTGGAATCCATATCACTACATCATATTCATTCTTATGATGTCTCATTATCATAGGAACATCTTAACATGTGAAATTTGCAAGTTAACCCCTCAACTTGGGTAATTTGCACTTTAGTCCATATTTAACAAAACAATATGGCAACATTATGTAAAAAGGACTAAAATTGAAATATAAGTTCCTCAAAAGCTTTAATTACATTTCAAAAGATAAACACAAGCATCTAATCACTTAATTAGGAAAAACACCTAGGGTTAGTTCATAACCCAGGTCAGGGATGTTACAAATTATCCACCCCTTACAAGGATTTTGTCCCCGAAATCATCTACAAAACATATTAAGAGAAAAGAGCAGGATATTTCCTTCTCATCTCTTCCTCTAGTTCCCATGTAGCTTCTTCAACACCACGGTGATTCTAGAGGACTTTCATAAGATTTATGTCTTTCTTTTTCAGCTTTTTAATTCTTTTATCAAGGATTGACTCAGGTCCTTCCTCATAAGACTCATCATCATTCAACTCTATATACATAGATTGCAGAATTGATTTTGTATAAGGGTGACATTTCCTAAGCATGGAAATGTGGAACACAGGGTGTAACCTTTGTAGTTCTGGTGGTAACTTTAGCTTAGAAGCTACTCTTCCAATCCGTTCAATGATTGGATAAGGCCCCATAAACCTTGGAGCTAACTTTCCTTTCCTTCCAAATCTCAGAACTCCTTTCCAAGGTGAGACTTTGAGGTACACTCTGTCTCCAACCTGGAACTCTAAAGGTCTACGACTCTTATCAGCATAAGATTTCTACCTATCATGTGCAGTCTTTAACTGTTGTTGTATTATTTTAATCTTCTCGGTGGTTTGCTACACAAGATCAGGACCTAAAAGTTGATACTCACCAGTTTCATACCAACATAAGGGTGATCTACAACATCTACCATACAAAGCTTCATAAGGTGCCATGTCAATGCTATGTTGACATGTGTTATTGTAGGCAAACTCTATCAAGCTTAGGTGCAGATCCCAACTTCCTGTAAACTGAAGAACATACGCTCTAAGCAAGTCCTCCAAAGTCTATATGGTTCTTTCAGACTGTCCATCAGTCTGAGCATGAAAGGTTGTACTAAACCTTAACTTTGTGCCTAAGGCTTTATGAAGTCGTTCCCAAAAATGACTCGTAAACTGGGGACCTCTGTCAGAAACAATGGCAACTGGAACTCCATGCAGCCGCACTATCTCATCAACATATAACTGTGCTAACTTCTCAGCATAGTAGGTTGTTTTGACAGGTAAGAAATGTGTTGTCTTCATCAACCTATCAACTATTACCCAGATGGAATCATGTCCTTTGGCTGTCCTGGGTAGACCAACCACAAAGTCCATGATTACATGATCCCACTTCTACTGTGGTATGGGTAAAGGTTGCATTGTTCCTGTAGGCTTCTGGTGTTCAACTTTAACTTGCTGACACACAGGATACCGCATAACGAACTCAGCAACGTCCTTCTTCAAACCAGACCACCAATACATATCTTTCAAGTTTCGATACATCTTGGTGCTTCCTGGATGCATAGCATACATCAAAGAATGAGCTTCTTCCAGGACTAACTTCCTCAAGTTATCCACATCCGGTACTATCATCCTACCATGATAACAAGCTACTTGATCATCAGAGTCATGAAAACCATCTCGTTTCTCACTACCATACTCCGATCTGATCTGTTGAACTACAGCATCAACTTGTTGTGCCTCCTTAATCTACTGTCTCAAAGTAGGTTTTATGTGCATCTCAGCTAACAACCCGGCTAACAATGATACTTTTAACTGTACATTGTCTTGCCTTAAGGAGATAAGCATATCTCTCCTAGAGCATACCAAAGAGTTCAGTTGTGCTCTATCTAGGGCTGGTGTTGCTGATTTCCTACTCAAAGCATCTGCAACTACATTGATCATAGTCCTTGATTAACTCCATCCAACGGTGTTGCCTCATGTTAAGCTCATGTTGAGAAAAGATATACTTAATATTCTTATGGTCTGTGAAAATCTGGAACGTTTCTCCATATAGATAATGTCTCCAGATTTTCAAGGCATGGACTACAACAACTAGTTCTAGATCGTGTGTCAGATAATTCTCCTCGTGTTTCTTAAGCTGTCGAGAAGCAAAAGAAATCACTTGTTTATCCTGCATCAACACACATCCTAATCCATTCTTAGAGGCATCACAGAAAACTATATATCCTTTTCCTTGCTCAGGTAACACAAGTACAGGTGCACTTGTCAACCTTTCCTTCAACAACTGAAACGATTGTTGACACTTATCACTCCAGGCAAAAGGAACATCCTTCCTGGTCAACTTAGTCAAGGGTAAAGCTATAGAACTGAAGTTCTTAATGAACCTTCGATAATAGCCTGCCAACCCTAGGAAACTATGGATCTCCGTCAGTGTCTTCAGCTGTTCCCATTGCAGGACAGATTCTACCTTTTTAGGGTCAACACGAATACCTGAAGCAGATATTACGTGTCCAAGAAAAGAAAATTCTGGTAACCAGAACTCACACTTGCTAAACTTAGCATATAACTTATGCTCTCTTAGCAAAGTTAGAGCTTGTCGAAGATGTTGTTCATGCTACTGAGCATCTCTACTATAGATCAGGATGTCATCTATAAAGACAACAATACACTGATCGAGAAAAGGTCGGAAGATTCTATTCATGAGTTCCATAAATGCAGCTGGTGCATTAGTTAGTCCAAACGACATAACCGTGAACTCATAGTGACCATACCTTGTTCTGAAGGCAGACTTGGGTATGTCACTATCCTTAATACAGAGTTGATGATATCCCGACCTCAAGTCTATCTTTGAGAAGACGGTTGCACCACGCAGCTGGTCAAAAAGATCATCAATCCTCGGCAGAGGGTACTTATTCTTTATTGTTACTTTATTTAATTGTCTGTAATCAATGCACAACCGCATTGATCCATCTTTCTTTTTAACAAAGAGGACCAGAGCACCCCAGGGTGAAGTACTCAGTCAGATGAATCCCTTCTCAAGCAACTCTTGTAGTTGTTTCTTGAGTTCTGCCATCTCAGCAGGCGCCATCCTATATGGTGTTTGTGCTATAGGTTGCGTGTCTGGAATTAAATTGATTTCAAAATCAATCTCCCGTGGCGGTGGTACACCTGGAAGTTCTTCAGGAAATAGATCTTCAAATTCCCTGACTATTGGAACTTCGGCAGGATTAGAACTATCCATGGTAGTATCTACCACATGGGCCAAGAATGCATAACATCCTTGCCTCATCAGCTTCTCAGCAACCATAGCTGACACGAGACAGGTTGGAAGAATCTTTCTATCTCCTTGAAAGATCCATGTGTCACTATCATCAGCGAACATAGCTTGCTTGGACTCACAATCCAAAACGACCTTATACCTTTCTAAGGTATCCATCCCAAGGATTACATCGAATCCATGCATCTCAAGTGGTATAAGATCCACTTGAATGTGATGTTCAGAAAAGAAGAGGGTGTAGGGAGAACACACCTCCTGCAACACAGCAGATCCCATTAAAGGTGTTTCTAACAACAAACTATCTACTCTATGACTTGTAGTCAGGTTGCAGTCAAGAATCACTCTTTGAGTGATAAAGGAGTGTGTAGCACCCGGATCAATTAAAACAGATACAATGCAAGATGTAGACATATCATAATATAACAACTCCATCTGACCTGCCACAACCCGAGGGTTGATCACTGCATTAGGTGGATTCATTGCATAGAATCTTGTCGTCGCCTGTGGTTGATTCGGTGCTTGATGACTAGGTGTTGATGATCCAGCTTGAGACGCTTGTCCACGTCCTCTAGAACTTCCTAGAAACTGTTGCCTTTGGGATCCTTGTTGACTCTACCTTTGAGGTTGAGTTACACTCACTTCTCTAGCTCTGCAATCTTTCATTAGATGTCCCATCTTTCCACATATATAACAACTTCTATTCAGTTGTTGTGATCTGGGTGGTCCTGTAACCGACATAGATGTTGAACCGTCAGCTCCTTCTAGTGGTAGGCTTCGTCCTCTACCTCTATTCGACATCCACTGCGTCTGGGTATTGGATCTAGGTGGTGGTGTAGATACAGAAAACCTTGGTTTCTTGAAACCTTTAGATGAAGATCCTTGGAACTAGGGATACATATTCTTGTTCTTGGTCTATCTCTTCTCTGCCACAGACCTTTCTACCCTTCTGACAGACTCTATAAAGGTAGAAAACCTCTCCCTGTTCTCCAGAGCAGACACAGGGGTGGTCAACTCAGCGTTTAACCCTTTCTCAAAACGCCTAATCCTTTCTTCATCTATAGTTGCCATGTGCGGACAGAGCCGCAACATCTCCATGAACTTAGCCTCGTATTCGCTAATGTTCATTGGACCTTGTCTTAACCTCTCAAACTGAGAGATTTTTTCATCCAGAAACGTCTTAGGGAAGTATCTCTTGATAAACTCCCGTCGAAAAACTTCCCATTCAATCTCCACACCTGGCCTTTTCTGTTCTTCCATGGTCCACCAATGACCAGCACTCCCCTTGAGAAGGTACACATCATTTCTAACCTTCTCAGCTTCTGGGATGTTCAGGATTCTAAAGGCCTTCTCTAGTTCAGTTAACCACAAGTCAGCATCTGCTGAGTCAGCTGTTCCAGCATACTCTATGGCTCCAACTCAGTGAAGTCGTTCAAACGTCTTGCCGATTCCTTGTCCTTCAGGATGGGTAGGTGCCCTAGGTACATGTATAGGCATCCTATCAGTCATGTGTGTCATGGCAGTCATAAACTGCCCAAACATGGCTTGAACGGCTGGGTTCCCCGTGTCAGTTGGATTAAACTGGGGTGGTTCAGGCATAGGTTCTTCTCTATCTGGGTCTCTTGCACCTCTTCTGGGTGCAGCAACACTACTCTCTGCAACGTGTTCTTCATGTGATCCAAACATCCTTAGTTTTATCTTCTCCTCCTAAATGAGCAGAAGACACTATCAGACATACTGGAAGATACTTAGAACAGACTCAACAACCTAAGTCCTATGTCTCTGTAGACTCAGCGAACCTAGAGCTCTGATACCACAATTGTCACGACTGATTTGCTAAAACAAGATCAACAAATGCAGAAGCGATTAATTAGCAGCAGAATTATTGAAAATCACAAAATTTTAAAACTTTTTGCAAAAAGGTCCACAACATGTAAGACTTTTTCATAAAAGAATAGGATAAGTTATTTACAAACTAATCCATCATTACATCTCTGTAAAATCTGTCTCGAGGATTACAATCATCAATTGCCCTGTTAACTGTTCAAGGCAAGATAAAAAAAATCCCGAGGCATTACGCCAAAATCTCAGATCTATATAAAACATCTAAAGACTCCTAGGACCTGAGAGTACAGAGACGACACATAGGACTTTCTATCTACAAGACTTGACAGACAGTGTCTCCACCTGAGGATCACTATTGTCCCAGATGTTGCTACTGCTGTTATTGCTGCTCACCCACTGAAGGGTTTCTTCCTCTTCTTCGGCGATTACCTAAAAAAATTTAATCCCACGGGGGTGAGACAATTGAATAATTGTCCCAGCGAGAGTTATAACTCTCTGCCAGAAGCAATGTTATTACAAATAGAGGAATAATACTGAGCAGTGGAATTATAAATATTTAACAGCAGGCAAATCAATAAATAAACTAAGTAGATCAGTATTCTCTATGCAATCATTTCAATTATAACTTGATTGAATGACAAGACATTTAATCGATAAGGAATATGAAGAATATGTATACTAGTTTATTCAACTAGAACATTATAAACAATGTGTCATCAATCATTGTTTCTCATAGTTCAACCTAAGCAGTTATGCTATACGGCTGATTACATCTTTAAAACATATTTATGCCCTGAGGAGATGAGTTACACCTCTCATACTCCAACCGACCATTACTAAATCGCAATTGGTACCATACATAGGTCATTAGAAGAGTCGGATTCCTATGAACTCATCCTCCTCAGTCAGTGTGAGGAACAACATGCAGGACATCTTGTGTCTCTGCCATAATAGCTTTCCAGGGTATTCTGGCAACTTTGCTATTAGAGTTACAGTGGCATTCTGTACTCTCTTCGCCATCGAGGGATTTCTTGTTTATCTCTCATCGATGCGGCATTAACAACATCATCAGGAGATTAGTGATACATCATCATGGCATAAACATATAATGAAGGATTGAGAGATTAGAGGTACATCTCACATCAAATCCTACATTAGGATGTAAGGATATTCGCGTCCATAACCCCCACATACTCAAAAGCATGCTCTCCAGGAGTTCCCTTAGGAAAAACTGTTTCACCATCATTTAACTTCTAACAATGATGGATCTATGGTCAGGGTTCTACATGATATCATTATACTTGATTATTTAAGTACATTATGGCATTATTTTAGCATCAGGCATGCTTTCAAACATAAACCATTAAAACAATTGCTATAAAGAAAGAGTACTAATTGTACCAAGTTCATTTCATATCCAATTATCATTGGGATATCAATCCCTAACCACCTCGTCATTATGATCCAGGAACATGGGTGTTCAAACCCTTAGATTATCAAAACACTTGTTACCAAGTAACATATTGTCATTAAGTCATTTTAACAGTTATGACCTTGATTGTAACAATGCAGATATTTCTCATGGCTATCACAGCCTATCAATCTCATATGTTACCTCTCACTAGGCAACATATCATATCATTACTTTCAAAGCTTATAAAGTTCTTTAATAAATATGACATCATAGTCCTTACCTGACTATGTTCACCATTTCATAAAAGCCTGCATAATTAATACATTTGATAATAGGCAATTTATCTCTATATCAGCATATTGCAAAACAAAGATAATTTTACTATTCAAGGATTTCACCACTAAGCCCTTACTAGGGTTAGGGTTTCCCTTCTCAATTCAATTAGGGTTAACCAACCCCTTTAGCTTAATTAGGAATAGTAATTCCTCATTTCATAATTTAATCATGGAGTTTCATGCTTAAAAGCATAACTCAGAATTAGGGTTTACTGTTCATATCATCACATTACCCTAAATTAGGGTTTACTATTCATATTGCATCACATTGCCCTAGATTAGGGTTTACTATTCATATTCATTAGGATTACTTCCATTAGTATCCTCAGATTAGGTTAAGATTCATTAACCATTATAATTAGGGTTTCCATGATCTCACTATGAAGGATCATACCCTAATTAGGTGTATTCATACATATTGGAAGTTTATTACTTGATACTCATTCATATAGGGAGTCTTCTCTCTCCTCTTTCTATAAGATGATGTTTACATCACTCTTGATTAGGCTAAGTTAAATCAACATTGACATCATGGTTCATGTCATTACTATTATGGTCATTAAGGTTCACTTGATCAAAGGGTATTAGTCACTCTATCTCATCAAGGTACCTTTGTAATGATCACCACTAATCATGACATACATTAAACAACTAATTACTTGGTCCCTTAATCACTTTAGGTATCTATAAGGTTTAGGTTAATCAACCACTAAACCATCTTGGTCACTAAGGCATCAAACGATCTTAACCTTTTTAGACCTCAAACGATCTTGCACCCTAAACCCCCAAACGGTCTTGGATAAACTTTGAAACCATTTGGTGGTGTTGACCATTTGGTCCCTTTGACTTTTGTAACCGTTTGATAAAGTACATACTCAAGACCGTTTGCCCAAGATGGGGTGAAGACCGTTTGGCCAACTTTGACTTTGAAACCGCATGGGAAAAATTGATCTTGAAACCGCATGAGCACCAAACGGTTTAGGATCGTTTGGTCCCAAATGGTCTTGAGACCGTTTGGACTCAAACGGTCTTGAGACCATTTGGTCCAAACCACCTCAAAACCGCATGGACCAAAAAGTGTCTCAACCACTTCAATTGAGTTAGGGTTTCCAATGTTGAACCCCTCAATCAACCATGCACTTGTTAGCCACTCATCAATTGAGTCAATTAGGTCAACCCTAAACTGATTTGACACTCAACTGATCCTCAATTGATCATCAATTAGGGCTTGGATCAATTGGATTAGGGCTTGGAATCGATTATCCTTCAACATATATCAACATGAGTCTAATTGACATTGAAACCATTGAACCATCATTCAATTTGGTCATGACCTGACCCCAAACGGTCTTGGGATCATTTGGATGACCTCCAAATGGTCTTGAGACCATTTTCTCAAGTCAACACCAAAAACTAACTCAACCCATGACGGTTTGATTCATTGAATTGATCATTAGGTCACTAATCCATTACACTTCAACTTGTTACCTTTAGATTTACAACCACTTGACCATAGTCAACCCTAGACCTCCAAACGGTCTTGGGTGATCACCAAATGGTCTCAAGACCATTTGGGTGATCCCCAAACGGTTTTGAAACCGTTTGGGCCACTCAACCCAAACTTTAACATGATTGTATTATTGAAATCAGCAATAGACCCGATTAGGGTTTAGGTGACTGATGGGCCTTCAATTGGTGATTCTCTTGGAATTACTTGATGATTTTTGGTGGGTTATTAGTCCATATTGTTTAAAACAGGTCTCCAAATGGTCAACACCTAGTCAACCCATCCAAACGGTCTTGGACCGGTTGCTCCCAAACGTTCTTGTGAAACCGTTTGCTTTCAAACAGTTTGGCAAACCGTTTGAGCAAGCTTGGGAGACCGTTTGCTAAAGTAGAATTTTGGATAAACATTGGTATTAACATCATCATATTCTACCTCAAGAACAGGGGCTGTTCTTTACATATTTTCTAGCAAGAACACACAAAGGTGTCTAAAGAATAAGAACAAGCAACGATTCTAGGAGAAGAAGATGCATTAACAAAACTTAAGGGTTAGAGTTATAAAACCCACCATAAGATCTGATCCAGAGCTCCAAGCTCCGTGGCTTTAATGGTGGATGAAGCTCCAAAGGTTTCCCAAGGTCCGTTCTTCAAGGTTTGGATGAAGAAGATGGCTAGAAAGAAGAGTTGTGTAAGGAAAACTACTAAACCAACCTTGTATTTAGAGTTTCCACCATGAATTCGAGCTAGGTGATGATCCATACTTACCAACTTAGCTTGGTCGTACTCCTATGTTCCAGAGCTTCTCCTTAGTCGACCAAAGCAAGAAGATGAGAAAAGAAACTAAGGGAAACGTTCCCTTGCTTTGTGGAAAAAGGGTGCTTATATATTTTTGGATATTATCAAGGCAAAGAAAAAGATAGTTACTTCTTTTATTTCTTAAACCCATCCACTCATGCTCACTCCACCCTTGGCCAAGTTTCTTCCTCTTTTTCACATGAAAAACCTCTCTCTTATCCAAGGTTAAAGGAAAAGAAGCCATATATCTTAATAAGCTATATATATGAAAGGCCATTTTGCTTAAAACTTGGTTATTTAAATATTAAGGTTATATTTCTTATTTGATCATTCAAATGAGGTTCCCATCTCAGTTTCTTTGCTCTACTTTATGCCAAGAAACATGAGAGATCCTCTAGAAGGTATATTTACATATTGCACCCTGGATTTTGGGTAAATTGCACTTTACACCAAAACTAGGTTTTAAAGCACAAGGATTGCTCTACAAGCTATATCTTGATACTCAAGCTTGTGGAATCCATATCACTACATCATATTGATTCTTATGATGTCTCATTATCAGAGGAACATCTTAACATGTGCAATTTTCAAGTTAACCCCTCAACTTGGGTAATTTGCACTTTAGTCCATATTTAACAAAATAATATTACAACATTATGTAAAAAGGACTAAAATTGAAATATAAGTTCCTCAAAAGCTTTAATTACATTTCAAAGGATAAACACAAGCATCTAATCACTTAATTAGGCAAAACACCTAGGGTTAGTTCATAACCCAGGTCAGGGATGTTACAGAATATGTTGGCACAGATGACCCAGCAGATGTAGATTTATGGCTTACTGAGATAGAGAAAGCCTTTAGGATCCTTGATATCCCAGAAGCTGATAAGGTTAAACATGTTGTATACCTTATGAAGGGAAGTGTTGGCCATTGGTGGGCCATCGAAGAAGAGAAATGACCGGGTGTTGAGGTCAGATGGCAGGAATTCCGACAAGAGTTTGTCAATAGATACTTCCCTAAGACTTATCTTGATGAGAAGGTTTCACAGTTTGAGTGGATTATACAAGGAACGATGAAGGTTAGTGAGTATGAAGCCAAGTTTAGGGATCTTCTACAGTTTTGTCCGCACATGGCCACCACATATGAGGAGAGAATTCGACATTTCGAGAAGGGTCTGAACGCTAAATTGACCACACATGTATCTGCTTCAGAGAATAGAGAGGGGTTTGCTACCTTTATGGAGTCAGTTAGACGGATAGAAAGGTCTGTGATAGAGAAATGAGAGAGGAAAATAGTAGGAAGGCACCTACGAATCAGAGGTTTGGTAGTTTTCAGAAACCGAGGTTTTCTACAACTGTGGAACCACAGAGGTTCAATACTCAGACACAGTGGACATCTAGCCGAGGTAGAGGCCATAGTTTTCTGCCAGGTGGAGCCCAGAGATCATCATCGATGTCAGTGACAGGACCGCCTAGGTCGTAGTGGGATAACAGAGTTTGCTACAGGTGTAGGCAGACATGGCATGTGATAAAGAACTGTCCAGTCAGGGACGTGGAAGTAACCCAACCACCGAGGCAGAGCTAGCAGGGCTCTCAGAGACAGCAGTTCAGTAGTGGTTCTTGAGGATGTGGGCAAGCGTCTCAGGAAGGATCATCTACACCAGCCAATAGAGGACGAGGTCAGCAGCAAGCAACGACAAGATTCTATGCTATGAATCAGCTGGAGGCAGTGGTTAACCCACGAGTTGTGACAGGTCAGATAGAATGATTTCATTCTGATATGTCTTCATCCTGTTTTGTATTTGTTTTGATTGATCCGGGTGCTACACATTCTTTTATCACTTGAGAAGTGATTCATGACTGTAATATGATTGTTAATCCTAGAAAGGATGATCTGTTGTTAGAAACTCCATTAGTCAGATCTGTGATGTTGCGGGAGGTATGTTCTCCCTGTGTTCTTTCTTTCTCAGAACACAACATTCAAGTGGATCTTATACCAATTGAAATGCATGGGTTTGATGTAATTCTGGGGATGGACACCTTAGAAAAGTATAAAGTTGTCTTGGATTGTGGTTCCAAGCAGGCTATGTTCACATGTGGTGATAAGACATGGGTTTTGCAAGGGGAGAGAAAGATTCTTCCAACATGTCTAGTATCAACTATGGTAGTAGAGAAGTTGATGAGACAATGATGCTTCACATTCTTAGCGCATATGGTAGATACCAGTTTAAAGAACCCTAGACTCTTTGATGTTCTAGTTTTCAAGATATTCGAGGATGTGTTTCTTGAGAAAATTCCAGGTGTTCCTCCACCTCGAGAGATTGATTTCGAGATTAATCTTGTTCCAGATACGCAACCTATAGCCCAAACCCCTTATAAGATGGCACCAGCTGAGATAACAGAACTTAAGAAACAATTACAAGAGTTGCTTGAGAAAGGTTTCATATGACCAAGTACTTCACGGTGGGGTGATCCAGTTCTTTTCATTAAGAAGAAAGATGGGTCTATGAAATTATGCATAGATTACAGACAGCTTAATAAGGTAACTATTAAGAATAAATATCATTTACCAAGGATTGATGATTTGTTCGACCACTTGCGTGGTGCAACAGTGTTCTCTAAGATTGATCTGAGATCAGGGTATCATCAGTTATTCATCAAGGAGAGTGACATACCTAAATCGGACTTTAGAACAAGGTATGGTCATTATGAGTTTGTAATTATGGTGTTTGGACTAACTAATGAACCAACTGTATTCATGGAGTTGATGAATAGAATCTTTCGGCCTTTCCTTGATCAGTTTTTAGTAATTTTTATAGATGACGTCTTGATATACAGTAGAGACAGCCAACAACATGAACAACATCTTCGTCAAGCTTTGACCTTGTTGAGACAGCATAAGTTATATGCTAAGTTTAGCAAGTGCAAGTTTTGGTTATTAGAAGTATCTTTTCTTGGACACATTATATCTGCTTCAGGTATTTGTGTTGATCCTAAGAAAGTAGAATCTATTGTGGAGTGGGAACAGCCTAAGACACTGATTGAGGTTCACAATTTCCTAGGTTTGGCAGGATACTACAGAAGGTTTATCAAAGATTTTAGTTCTATAGCATTAATGTTGTGTGATTTATATATCATCTCTTCACATGCTATCACACACAAATTTGGTTCATTCTGATATAATTCAGTCTCTTTTCATATTACTTTTACCATCTTTTTGTTATTCTACTTATTTCATAACTTGCATTGCAGATTTTCCCCAAAAAGAGATGAATTCAGAGTTTAATTCTGCTGAAATAGCAGAATGCACGACGTGCAGGATAGATGCACGGCGTGCACCATTCCAGAGAAAATTTTGTTCGCCCATCCAGGAGAACGCACGACGTGCACGGAAAAAACGCACGGCGTGCGAGTTTCCAGAAGTGCACAGAAAGGCAAACGCACGGCGTGCATACCGATGCACGACGTGCACCTGGAACGTAAACAGCCAAAGAAAGTTCTGGAAAGTCACACGACATGCATATCCTCTGCGCACGCTGGGCGCAGTTCAGTCTGATGCAAACCGCACTACAGGTGCACGACGTGCACCTGGCAGTTTCAGAAATACGAAAATTCAAAATTCAATTTTAAAACAAGGAGGGAAGGCAAGGGGTGGTTATGTTCGGTCATTTGAGGAGTTTTCTCTCATCCCAGAGCTAGAGGAGACGAGAGGAGGGAAATTTTGGAGAGATCCAAGGTGGTTTCTTACATAAGGAGACCATTTCTTCTTCTCTACTTCTCCATTGTCTTCTCCAAGGTGCAGCCAAGCTTCCCCAACTTCGAGCTGCTTCTTGGAAAAGGAGCTAGTCCGTCTTGGAGCAGCTAAAGAAGGAGAATTTCGTCCCCAAACCGGAATTCTTCCTTCTTGTGGTTACATCTTTAGTTCTCTTTGTCTTTTCCCTTCTAAATCATGTTTAGAACTGAAATCTCTATAACAAATCTGCAAGGCATGGTTATGGACGAGTAATTATGCTTTTCTTGGGCATGGGAGAGTAGCTCCCATGTCATAGCATGTATGGAACAAGTAATTTCTTACTAAATACTATGTTTATTGTTTCTCAACCATGAAAGTATCGATTTACCCTTTTCTTTCATGTATTGCTGGCCACTTTATGTGCATGTTTTCTGCTTTCTTGCTTGATCTGAGAAGATAAGTAGGAATGTATGGAGGTGCTCTTCTTGGCAACTCTTCCTCTTCTATGAGAGTAGAGAGGAATGAGTTGAGGAATAGTTTGTGATCATAAGCGAAATTCACACATGAGAGTGTTTTTTTAAGTTGTGATCGTTGCATTTACACCGGGAGGTGAAATGTAACACAACCTTTCCTTGAAATAAGAACTTATGTATGTTTGAATTATTGTGTTCCTTTGATTGCTATGATGTGTGAACGAAATCCTAATGTCCAAGATTCCCAATATTTCTGAAATCAAAATTCTTTTAGTAGTTCTTGCTTGCTAGTTAAAAACTAATTTTTCTACTGTTAAAATCTAAATTCTCTGCATTTAGACAAATGTTTTCATTTCCTTAAATCCGATCTAGATTGTTGAACTTTAGTGTTGTTGCGCTCAATTAAATTAGTTAAGCTCCTTGTGTTCGACCTCGACTATACTACCTCCATATACTTGTGGAGATTGGTTAAGTTGGGTAAACTATCCTTTGTTTGGATTGAAACTCGTTAGCCTAAATAGCCAACAATTACCCTTAACCAGGTTGACCAGGAAATAAGTTCCTTTTGTCTGGAATGACAAGTGTCAGCATTCTTTCCAGTTATTGAAAGAAAAGTTGACTAGTGCACCTGTATTCGTTCTACCTGAGCAAGAAAAGGGGTATGTTGTTTTCTGTGATGCTTCTAAGAATGGTCTAGGTTGTGTGTTGATGCAGAATGATCATGTAGTTTCTTTTGCTTCTTGACATCTCAAGAAACATGAGGAAAATTATCTGACACATGATCTAGAACTAGATGTCATGGTTCATGCGTTAAAGATCTGGAGGCATTATCTCTATGGAGAGACGTGCCAGATCTTTACAAATCATAAAAACTTAAAATACATCTTTTCTCAGCATGAGATGAATATGAGACAACGTCGCTGGATGGAGTTAATCAAAGACTATGATTGTACTATTGATTATCGTCCAGGAAAAGCCAATGTAGTGGCTAATGCACTCAGTAGGAAATCCTCGTCTTCATCCTCAAATAATGCACAGTTGAATTCCTTAGTATGTTGTAAACGGGACATGCTTGTCTCTTTGAGACCGATGAATGTGCAGTTAAAAGTATCTTTGTTAGTAGGGTTGTTAGCTGAGATGCATGTGAAACCCACTCTGAAGGAACAGATCAAAGAGGCACAACAGGCTGATACTGTGATTCAGCAGATTAGGTCAGAGTTGGGCAGTGAGAAACGAGATGGTTTCCATGAGTCAGAGGATGACTTAGTTTGTTACCATGGTAGGATGATAGTTCCTGATAGTAATAACTTGAGGAAGTTATTTATGGAGGAAGCTCACTCATCCATGTATGAAATGCATCCAAGGAGCACTAAAATGTATCATAACTTAAAAGATATGTATTGGTGGCCCGATTAAAAAAAAGATGTAGCTGAGTTTGTTATGTAGTGTCCGGTGTGTCAGCAAGTTAAAGAAGAACACCGAAAGCTTGCAAGAATGTTACAACCCCTACCTATACCTCAGTGGAAATGGGATCACGTGATAATGGACTTTGTGGTTGGTCTGCCTAGCACAGCCAAAAGTCATGATTCCATCTGGGTGACAGTTGATAGGTTGACTAAGACAACACATTTTCTTCCTATTAAGACGACCTACACTGCTGAGAAGCTTGCACAGATCTATATAGATGAGATAGTGCAGTTACACGGAGTTCCAGCTACGATTGTATCTGATAGAGGTCCCTAGTTTACAAGTCATTTTTGGGAACCATTACATAAAGCCTTGGGTACTCAGTTTTAGTACGGCTTTTCATCCTCAAACAGATGGACAGTCTAAAAGAACTATACATATCTTGGAGGACTTTCTTAGAGCACATGTTCTTCAGTTTGTGGGAATTTGGGATCTACACTTGAGCTTGATTGAGTTTGCTTATAATAATAGTTATCAGGCCATTATTGATATGGCACCATACAAAGCGTTTTACGGTAGACGTTGTAGATCTCTGTTATGCTTGTTTGAAACCGGAGAATACCAACTTTTGGGTCCTGAGCTAGTACAACAAACAACCAAAAAGATTAAAGTTATACAACGACAGCTGAAGGCTGCACAGGATAGACAAAAGTCTTATGCTGATAAACATCGTAGACCTTTAGAATTCCAGGTTGGAGACAGAGTGTATCTCAAGGTCTCTCCTTGGAAAGGTGTTCTCAGATTTGGGAAGAAAGGTAAGTTAGCCCCTAGATTTATGGGACCTTACCCAGTGATAGCACGGATTGGGAAAGTAACTTATAGGTTGGAGTTTCCACCTAAGCTACATAGACTACATCTAGTATTTCATGTGTCTATGCTGAGGAAATGTCATCCCGATACAGAGATGGTGTTGCAACCTGTAGAGGTTGAATTGAATAAAGATATATCCTATGTGGAAGGCCCTATGATGATTCTTAACAGAAGAGTCAAGAAGTCGAAGAAGAAAGATATAGTTCTTGTCAAAGTTCTCTGAGATCACCATGGTATTGAAGAAGCCACGTGGGAGTTAGAGGGAGAGATGAGGAAGAAATGCCCTTCTCTTTTCTCTTGAGATTTTGGGGATGAAATTCTTCTTTTAGGGGTTGATAATTATAACACCCCTGACCTGGGTTATGGCATAACCCTAGATTTTTTGCTTAAGTAAGTTGCTTACAAGTTGTTTTTATCTTTTAAAAAGTAATTAAGGCCTTTGTGATGTATTATTTTCAAAATTTGAGCTTATATGCAAACTATGTGTGCATTATATGATAATCTAAGTGAAAGGTGCAATTTACCCAAGATGAGGGGTTATGTTACAAATGTTACATGATGAATGTATTCCAAGTGTTTTGAGTGTCATGAAGGAGAATTTGATACTAAGTGGTGGTTTGTGCAAAGCCTAAGTCTAAGTAGGAACTTGTGTAAACAATGTTAAGTGCTTGATGAATCAATTGTGATATATGCAAAATGTAGGGTTCATGTGCAAATTACCACCTCTAGATTGTTTTTAATCTTACCTAGTATTATCTAGAGGATATAGAAAGGAGGAGACAATATGTTTGAAACATCTTGAAGTGTTAGTACTCTTAATAAATGAAGAAACCAAGAAAATACATAAGTTGAAGCTATGCACATGAGCCCTGTCGAGTTGTGGACTTAGAAGGAAGTCCCTATCGACCATAGAGCCATAGGGAGAGCATCCTATCGGTTTTTGGAGCTTTGGTTTGGCCCATGACGGGCAAGGCACTTCAAGAAAGAAATAAAGGATCGATTTGCTTTTGCCTTGGAAATGATGGAGTTGAATATAATAATAAGTTAAGGAGACTTGCTCTAGAAGACAAAGAGTCGCCCCTTATTCCCTACATTATCCATGGACTTTTATTTTTGCATGGTAATATAGTAGTGGCATGCATGCAAGAGTATGTGTCGACCTTGCATGGCTAGGTGGCATGAAGTACCTTAAGCTAATGACACCTATGATACTCTTTTCTATAAACCTCAAGTATAATACCTTGACCTTCATTTGTTGGCAAGATTTTCGGATCTAGCAAGTACCTTTCCTCTTGTATCGTGCAACACCTTTCCTTGTGTAGCCCATAGTGAAAAGAGTGGAAAGGTGAGGCTTGGTATCGGCCAATAAGGAGAGATATCAGCCAAACTAGGTTGAAGCAACAAAGTGAGGTGATATCACCCAAGGTGATTGGAGATATCGTGCAAGAGCTTGGAGCTCAAGTCTTGGAGCTTGGAGAAGGCTCATCTTCAACCTTGGAATGTGTGGAGTTGAAGCTTGAAGCTTGGAAACTCTTTGAGAGGCAGGTTATATAACTTAAACCCTTCAATATTATTATCCTTCTTCAATGTTGTTCAATTTGTTGATTAAATACAAAATTTGGATTTCCTTTGATCAATTGATATAAACATGAGTTCCAATATGTAATTAGGACTATTATTCATAGGTTTGAATTAATTAATGATCTTGAGGATGGTAATGATGACGTCGTCATGGACAACCTGATATGGGTTTAGGATTCTTACAACCCGATATGGGTTGAAGGTCTTTGCAAACTGATATAAAAAACTGATATGGGTGTCTATTCGATATGAAGGTAGGTCATACCCTATAACACAAGCCCTATGAACGATATGTAAGACTCCTATTTATAACCTTGTACACGATACAAAGGTAAAAGTAATACCCTTGCCTGATATGAGCACAACCCTAGAACAATGAATGGGAACCCGATATGCTTTTGTCCTTTGAAATTCAATATACTTCCTTTGTGTTGATGAACAACTTGGTATTCACTTTGTCATGTTTTGAGTTTAAGGTTCTTATCAATAATGGGCACACGATATGGTCATGAGATATCACTTAACATGGGTACCCGATACAGTGCCCAATACCTATACCTGATATGGTGCCCAATACACCGACCCGATATGGTGAACCCATGAGGCAAACTGATACGATGCCCAATATACATTGCCAATATGATACCCAATATACATGACCGATATGGTGCCCAATATGTATATAACCCGACATGATATCTAAGGTAGGTAAACTGATATGGTGGATAGCGTAGAAACACAATATGACAATCATGATACCACTTAATATAGGATGACATTAAATGAGGATGCACCATATGATAACCCAATATGGAGCCCGATATGGGAATACAAGAGCCTACCCGATATGATGAGAGACTTTTATGGAAGTTTAAGAATGAATGTGATCAACCAAATTGAATAACAAAAATAATATTGTTGTATGAGATATGGTATAACCATAATGTAATACTCAATATGATGTACTCTAGTACCCGATATGAGGACCCAATACACTCTCATACCCAATATGGGAATAATGATGTAACCCATACATGATATGAGATTGACTTCAGATGAGAAAAGATAAAGTGATACCTAACTATTGGTTACACGATATGATGTTAAGGGATATTCCCTATACCCGATATAAGGTTGTGGTTTCACCACATGATAAATTGAATACTTGTTAAGATGATATATGCATCTCTAAATACAATAAAATGACATTATCAATCATGCTACTTGATATGGTAGGCATTCCTTAACTATTAAGCTTGTCTAAGTGATGAAAATGAATAATGCAATATTGAGACACAATGAGTGTAATTCAATTTGTTAATGATGTGTTAGTAGACCTTAAAAAATGAGAATCAAGTAATTTACACCTTTGTAGGGATGAGAGAGAAACTATGATTGAAAATAGTAGTATGTAATTAGCATACACTAATACTTCTGAGATGAGTGGAGTATGAGTTAGGGTTTAACCCTTTCTAATGTGATCTTGAAACCCTAATCGGTTTATTATAACCCTAATTCATTAGGAAGACGTGTTCCTTAGTACTTCATGGTTAAAGACATATGTTGAAATTATTGATAACATGATATGACAATTGTGCAAGTATTTTAAAGTAATAAGTATGGCTAAGTAAGAGCTATGTGTCTATGTGATACAAAGTCAATAAGCTATGTGGCTATGTAATACAGATTCAATGAGCTATGTGGACTATGTGAACAAATATATGGGTCTGATGACCTAGAGGTAATGATCATTTGCTAAGTAATGACAGTACTCAATGATGAATGAAGGGTTTGAATACCCAAGTATGATGATGACAAGAGATTGAGAATCTAAGTGATCTATGTGTTTCAGTGAATATGAAAGTATCTGATAAATGCAATTATGCTTTTCTTTGCAGCATTTAATATAATTCTTGCTTGTAACTTGGTTGATGTTAAAAGATATAGTAATATACCTAATTAAGCAAGATAAATATTACCATGTAGTTTCCCAGACCATAGATCCATTCAGTGTCATCATTTGCTGAATGGTGAAATGATTTTTACTCGGAACACATATTTTTGAATATTTGATAATATAAGGGTGCTCAGTGGACTCCCAAACTAAATAAGGGTGCTTAGTGGACTCCCAAACTAAATAAGGGTGCTCAGTGGACTCCCAAAATACATCAGGTTGCTTAGTGTACTTCCTGATAAAATCAAAATAGGATTGCTCAATGGTCATCCTGATAATCTGGGAAAGCTAAGTGGTCTTATCCCAAAGAGAGTACATGCTAAGATAGTAACTCTATGGCGAAGATGCCACTATACCCCGACATAGCTACTTATAGTAGACACAAGATGTCATGCTAAACCTAAGTGTTACCTAAGTGTTCTCGTACTGACCGAGAAAGGTGAGGTCTTGACAGCCAGCTCTTCCATTGACCTTGTATAGTACCAATTTTGACTTACCAGTGGTCGGTTGGAGTATGAGCGGTATATCTCATCTCCTCTGGGCATAATTGTGAATCTGAACATGTAAACAACTGTGTAGCATATTTGTTTAAGGATCAAATACGGAAACATTAGTTGATGCCTTATTACTTTATATATCTGAGTAGATAAATGTTATACATGTTCTTCATATTCCTTTTCAAGCAAAAGATTATTTATAGATTTGTTATCAATATCTATGCCTTGTGCTTAAATATATATCTATTAATCAATGGAATACCTATAGTTCAATTTTATATTATATTTTGTGATAATAATATTGTTGACAGAGAGTTATATCTCTCACTGGGACAATAGTCTCACCCCGTGGGATCCACAATTTTTAGGTGGACGCGGACGAGGAACTAGGAACCGTACTACAGAAGAAGGATCGTTTCAGCAAGGACAACAATAGTTTCAGGTTGAGTACGATGTCTGTCAGGGTTTTGTAGATTGAAGTCTATATGTCGTCTTTGTACTCTCAGGTCCTTGGGAGATAGTCTTAGTGATTTTCACGAACGGATTGAGATTTTGGTTTGCTTATCTCAAAGTTTTTATGTTGTTGTTGTGTGCATTAAAGTAAAGCAACAAGTACTTATTATCTTCGAGAAGAGACTATATACTGAATGTATAATGTGAACCATGTGTATATGAGGCCTTCGTTCTTTGTGTAAAAGCTTTCTGGAAGATGGACCTATGTGCAAAATGGTTTTAATTTTCAGTGGTTTTGTTAATTCTATTGTTTATGATAATTCCACATTTTTACTGGTGATGACTTGATTTGTAATCGGGTCGTCACATTATCCTAGTTGTATCCAAACATAAGATAGGAAAATAAACAACTCATTCTACTGATATACTCTCCAATCCTTTTAATGTTCACATCCTATGCTAATCCTTTTCGACAAACCAAATGGGGCCTTAGGGTTTTTGTTCAAGTACTCATAAGAGTTCAACATGTGTTATCAAAATCTATCTTACCAATTTCTCAAAAAGAACATGTTCATCATCATGACTTTCAAATGAGATTATTACTAAATTTGTATTCCGTCATTGCATTCGATATCATTCATGGTCTAATTCCTCCCCCAAAATTCTACCAACGATAACCAACTAAATACATTTCTTTTCATCTAGATCTAAAATTAAGCATTGTATTCATGATTATTTGAGCTAAAATCTCAATGCATCGTCATATTAAGTTCATAATTTCAAACTTATATCTTTCATGTATGGTATTGTTTCATATTAGGTCCAGCTTATGTGAGTGACTTATTGTATATATGTCAAATTTTAACGTGAGTGAGATATTTCATGTATCAAGCATCATTTGAGGAATAACATTATCATCAACATCAAGGTTTTGTACATATCTCACGTGTATCTCAAAAGAGCTCTACAAGCTCGAGCCACTCAGGATAAGACCTATCTATGTCAAGGAAAAATGTGCTAACCACCAACATCTATGCATACCAAACTTTTATCCAACATACCAAATGAGAGAAACCACTAGATTACATTACATCAAATAACTAACTCGAGTATGAGGCTCATCATGGAGATCACATGTCGTACATATCATCTTAGGGTCTTGGGATATCTCCCTCACCTATATAGCAAACACCATATGTTCAATTGCCTCTTTCTCAAGGGTTAGATTCTTTCATAAGAAATCTAGGGTTCAACATTTTTAAGGGGAACATACACTAGGTGACTCAACTCATATACTTAGAAGTACTCTTGCTAGGGACTCATTATCATGCAATTCATCATTCATATTTTTCAACATTTTATACGTGTTGGAGGTTAGGTACTCTAACCTTCTCCTATGTCAGGTTGAGCCATATGAAGAGTTCACCCTTTTCATATGTCCCATGGTAGATGTCCTCCTTTGTAATGAGATTGGAGCCTATGTCAGTCCTAAACCGTATCTCACATATTGTATCTCAACATGTACAAGACTAGGGACAATCAAGCATGCTAACCTATTAGCTATATTTAGCACATCAACCAAGTCATATGTTCCATACATGGTGCTAGGTTTAGCTATGGTTGCATGGTCAAACTCATTTCATATCATCAAATGTACTTGAATTCCTCCAACATCAAACATAGGTCATCATGAAGTAAACTCATATCATCAACATTGATGTCATTATCAACATCATCATCATTGTCAACATCATCAGCAGTGTTGGCATCATCATCATCTTCGTCGTCATCATCATCATCATCATCATCATCATCATCATCATCATCATCATCATCATCATCATGATCATCATCATCGTCATCATCATCATCATCATCATCATCATCTTACGTCATCTAGGATACTAGTAGACTAACCTTTACATGGATCTAAGCAACTCTAGAGGCTACAATTATCATCAAAACACTCTCATCTAGACTGATGTTACATCTCTTTCTCTTAGGTCACATGGATACTCACTTCCTTTCTTTGTGTGGTAACATTTTCATATGTACATATACTAATACTTGAAATAGGTTCTCTTCAACGTTGAAATAGGCAATGGAAAGTAGCATACTCCATTTGAATAAAACCAAAACCAGTTACCACACTCATTAGACAATCTATTACCATGACATCTAGAGAACTATCAAGAACATGGTGTACACCTATGTAGCTACCACCTAAGCACATGCCACAAGCATATGTCTAGGGTTGTAATAAGATCTCCCTTTCCTCACTATTTTGAAACTAAAGACCATACTACATGATAGACGGAGGAGAAAAGAAAGATTCTATGGATCACAAGTTTGTACCTAGTTCTAGAATATCTAGGTTCTAACCTAGAGACTAAGTCAACTTAGTCCACTAAGGATAACTCATTAAGTTTCTAAGCTTGAGTTGTAAGGTTATGTTTAGTTTGTGTTTCATGTGAGTAGTTTTTGTTGTAGTTATTGTTCATGCTCTGATACCATCTGTCACGAAATCGTTTGTTACCCATTTCCTAACTCCAAATGACTATAAAGTCAATGGAGATAGGACCTAGGCGTCCATACCCAACATGGTATTACCAAACATAAATGTGGAAGAGAAAATCTCAGAATGCATGAACATATAACAAGATAAAAGCACCAATCATAATCTCAACATTCAAAAAGTTCTATTAAAAAATATCCTTTTATTACAAGATTTCAATTACAATTTTAGAGTCAAATATACATAAGTCTGCTCATGTACACTGGGGATCTTACTACAAGTACGTCTGACATAACTCACCAAGCCCATCAACTTATAGCCATCTCTGAACCTATAAAAGTACATGAAAAA
This sequence comes from Alisma plantago-aquatica, assembly GCA_963693085.1. Classification (NCBI taxonomy): domain Eukaryota; kingdom Viridiplantae; phylum Streptophyta; class Magnoliopsida; order Alismatales; family Alismataceae; genus Alisma; species Alisma plantago-aquatica. The sequence goes on along the minus strand of OY856412.1, from coordinate 499,714,993 downwards.
AGGTGGGTCAACGCACACAGTGTAAGTACAAGGCTAAAAGATACATATACATAAGCTTTGCATAATTTGAAAACAGTTGTAGAAGTAGACAAACAAGAATAAACAAGTTAAGTATTTAGCAAAGTGAGAGCCCTTGCTTTATATCATTTTACTCCAGTTATACCAACAACATCACATACCATAAGGGCCTTTTGACTAACTTCCAATTGGAAGAGTCTGTAAGGGTACTCAAGATTAGCTAACCCTTTTCTACATAAGGGACCTCAAGGCCATCGCCAAGAGCTAACCCTTTTATCAACATGGTCTTCCCTATCTTGAAAACTCAAGTAGGATGTCAGCCTCGTGTCCTTACCCTGAGAATACAGGAAGGTGCACAAGCTTTTTTATAATGGAGTTTCTATATTATGTTTGCAAGTTATAAAACAATGACATGAGACAAGCATCGAGTACAATACTTGTAACATCTCTGGCCTGGCTATGGCTTAACCCTAGAATTTTTGCTTAAGTAAGTTATTTACAAACTTTTTCTAATATTTGAAAAGTAATTAAGACTCTTTGTGAAGTTTATTTTCAAGTATGAGCCTAAATTGCAAACTATTTGTGCATTATATGATAGTATGAGTGTAAAGCACCATTTACTCAAGATGAGAGGTTATATTGCAAAATGTCACATGATTAAAAGTGTGTTAAGTGTTTTAATATCATAAGAGAGAGACTGATGCTAAGTGGTGGCTTATAGAAAGCCTAAATTTCAAGTATGAGCTTGTTTGAATAATGATAGTGCCTTGTACACCAATTTTTGTACAAATTGCAATTTACCCAAAATATAGGGTTGATATGTAAATTATTACCTATAGAGTGTCCCTACTCCCTCTATGTATTATTTAGAGGAGAGAGAAAGAAGTAGGCACTATTTTGGAATCATATTTGAATGATGGTACTCTTAGTGATGAAAAGACCAAGAAATGTGTATAGTTGAAATCCTAGATAAGTTGTATCGAGTTGTAGACTTGGTATGGGAGTGCCTATCGGCCAAGGGGCCATAGAGGGGATTCCATATCAGTTTGTGAACTCTTGGAAAAGGCCATAACAGCCTAAGCACCTCAAGGAGGTGATCCATGACGGGTTAGACGCTCCTTGCAAAAAGTGTATCAGTTTTCATAATTTGTGAGATAAAGATGAGATATCCTATCCAACAAGATAAGGGATGACCGAAATATCATCTCTAGATTATCCTCTAGACTTTTGCATGTCAAGATAAATATGAGTGCATGCAAGGACAAGTGTCAACTATGCATGGACACGTGGCACCTAGTAGCTTTAAAATGATGACACCTCATAAACACACTTTTTCATAAACCTCAAGTATATATACCCTTCCTTTCACCTATTAGTGGAATTTTTCAAATCTTACCACCCCCTTGCTCTTAGATATCGTGCATAGAGACTTGGTATCGTGCATAGGTGAAGTCAGCCAAGTGAAGTGATATCGGCCAAGTGAGGGATATCGGCCACAAAGTAGTGATGTATCGTGCATAAGTACTAAGGAGCTCAAGTCTTGGACCTTTGATAAGCTCATATTCAACCTTGGGAACGTGAAGCTTTGGAGCTTGGAGCTTTGAAGTTATTCTTGAGGCGGGTTATATAACTTTAACTCAATTATGTTATTATTTACCATCACTCTTGCCTTAGATAAATGATTTACTTTCAAATAGAATTTTCTTGCATAATTGATGAACCCATGAGCTCTAGTAGTAACCTAGGACTGTTTTCCATAAACTAGAACAGTAAGAACAAAAGTCTAGAGGTTGATGATGATGACATCATCATGGTTCAACCTGTGTTGGATTGAAGCACCTCTAACCCGATATGGTGTTGAAGGATACACATCTTACCTGATATGGTGTTGAAACCCTAGATAGTGATGGTTATACACCTTTAGAACGATATAGTAATGAGCATAAACCTCATGCATGATAGGGTGATACACACATACACCTCAAGGTTGATATGGTGAGCACACATACACCTTATATCCGATATGGTGTTGAAACCCTAGATGGTGATATGAAATTTGATATACCTTGGAACCCCACACCCCTATCATTTTGTGTAATGGGTTAATTGGGAAGGGTTCAACCAGTTGTCTAGCCTATCACTCAACACATGATAGGATTGATCCCATGAAGGTATGAAAGAGTATGTGCATAAGGGTTTAACCAGATATGCTAACCCGATATGGTAACTTGACATGATAACCCGATATGATGATATGAACACAACCACTAGCATGATGTAATGATGAATTTATACCTCATGGACGATATGAGTGACACATACACACACCTTGTGCACGATATGGGGTCAAGTACACACCTTATTCTCGATATGGTGTTGAGCATATGCCCTAACCCGATATGATGTTTAAACTCAACATGGTATTGTGAAATCCAATATGCAAACCCCTATGGTTGAGTAATCCAATATGGATGCATGATATGGTGATGAGGATACACCTCTATACCCTATATGGAAGCATACCCACACCTCTATACCTTATATGGAGGAAACACCTCAATCCAATACACTTGATTGAGTGATACATGTAGTATGTTATGTCAAGTGATACTTTAAGACATGAAGGGTTTAATGCATTCTGATAAATATGGACCAATGTACCTTGAGAGAAGGATTGACCCAACCTAATGGAGTATGATGTAATCAATATCCTAGTGAGGATGAAAGAGAAACTTATACTTGTTTAATACTCCTATAAAGAGTATACATTGATACTCCTAATATGTGTGGAGTCTGAATTAGGGTTGTGATTCTTGATGAATGTACTTGAAACCCTAGTCGTCTTAAGAAGGGAAACCTTAACCCTAGTGAAGGGTAATGATATGATTTGAAACTACTATTGGTTAATAAAGGGAAACCCTAACCATATTGTAACCATGTTGATAGCATGAGATAATGAGCATAGCTAAGAATGAGCTATGATGTTCCATATAATACCAATTATATAGGTCTTATGACCTAGAGATAGTTGTTGTCTAGTGAGAGGTGACAAGATGTCTAATGGGCCTTGTGAGCCATATGAATAGTTGTTGCCTAGTGAGAGGTGACAAGTTGTTTAATGGGCCTTGTGAGCCATATGAATAGTTGTTGCCTAGTGAGAGGTGACAAGATGTTTAACGGACCTTGTGAGCCATGTGAATAGTTGTTGCCTAGTGAGAGGTGACAAGATGTTTAACAGACCTTGTGAGCCATGTGAATAGTTGTTTCATAGTGAGAAGTGACGATGTTTAATGGGCCTGGTGAGCCATGTGAATAGTTGTTGCCTAGTGAGAGGTGACAAGATGCTTATAAAAGTCTCATGTAAGAAATGGTAATGGAAGCCCAGTAACATCATAATAATAATAAATGGTTATAATAATAATGAAATATTGGTCATACATACTTTATGCTTATAACCAAATAAGGGCTATAGTGTTTTGAATATGCTTAAATGAGATAAGAGGAATACTTGTATTACATAAAGAATGTGAATAGGTATGATGGCTTGGCCAAGGTATAATGCCTAGTAAAGATGATGTGGTATTCAATGATGAATTTAAGGGAATGACATCCCATAATGAAAGTGAAAGGGAAACATAAAGGTATCCCAACTACTATGGGATCCTTAGCAAAATGGCTACGATATCAGGATTGGTACCATACAATACCTGGCTATGATCTCAGGACTAGTATAATCCAATACCTGGCTGAACTCTATCAGGATTGGTACAATCTAATACCTAGCTGAACTCTATCAGGATTGGTATAATCCAATACCTGGCTGTGATCTTAGGATTGGTACAATCCAATACCTGGCTAAGCTCTATGATATTAGAATTGATACAATCCAATACCTGGTTGAACTCTATGATCTCAGGATTGGCACAATCCAATACCTGGCTGAACTCTATGATCTTAGGATTGGTACAATCCAATACCTGGCTGAACTCTATGATCTCATGATTGGTACAATCCAATACCTGGATGAACTCTATCAAGATTGGTACAATCCAATACCTGGCTGAAATCTATTAGGATTGGTATAATCCAATACTTGGTTGTGATCTCAGGATTGGTACTATCCAATATCTGGCTGAACTCTATCAGGATTGATACAATCCAATACCTGGTTGTGATCTCAGGATTGGTACAATCTGATACCTGGCTGAACATAATGATGTATATTCACATGATTGGTACAATCCAATACCTGGCTAGCAGATTGGCTGTGGCCAAGAGATAGAAATGAGAATGATTCATGGATATCATACCATGATAATATTATCACAGGATAAGCTTGAGATGTTGGTATAATATGATGGGAAAACAACACACATGTTCTTCATATTCCTCATAAGGTGAATAGATGATTTACTGCTCTATCATGAACAGTTACAATACTTTAAGAGATGAGAATGTTCTAATCTGCTTATCCATAGTGATTAACCTTGCTTTTTGATATAAAAGAACCTCTGCTCAATTTCATGCTGCCTAACTATGATAATAACATTGTTAGCAGAGAGTTATATCTCTCGTTGGGACAATTGTCTCACCCCGTGGGATCTACAATTTTTAGGTGGATGTGCACGAGGAAGTAGAGACCGTTCTGTAGAGGAAATACAACTACAGTAGGGACAGTAGTAATAACTCAGGTTGAGTGTACTGTCTGTCGTGTCTTGTAGATAGAATTCCTATGTGTTGTCTCTGTACTCTCATGTCCTCGGATTTAGTACGTGATGATTTTATGAACAATCTGAGATTTTGGCTTGTAAGCCTCGAGGTTTTATGTTGCTTCAATATATGTTTTGACAAAGCAATTGTTTTATGTTATCCTCAAGATGAGATGGTACAATGTATGTACAATGTGAACCTTGATGTATATAAAGTTTTGGTTCTTTCATTAAGAGTTTTCCTGGAATGGATCTCTTTACAAAATGGTTTTAATTTTTAGTGTTTTTTTGTTAATCCGCTGCTTATGATTATTCCGCGATAATTAGTAACGATTTGGTTGTTAGTTTGGTGGCGGTCGTTACAAGTTTGGTATCAGAGCTTAAGGTTCACTGAGTCTACAGAGACATAGGACTAAGGTGTCGAGTCTGTTCTAAGTGTACCCCAATATATCTTATAGTGACTTCTGCTTATGCAGAAGAAGGGATATAACTCAAAGATGTCCGGAGAACACAAGGATCATGTTGCTGAGAGCAATGTTGTTGCACCAGTAGGAGGTGCAAGGGATTAGGCAAGAGAGGAATCAGTTCCTGAGAATCCCCCTTTTGATGAAGCTATGATAGAAAACCCAACCTTTCATGCTCTTTTTGGGCAAGTCATGACCACATTGATGCATATGGCAGACTGAATGCCCACACCAGCACCTAGGGCACCAGTTCCCAATGAGAGATATGGTCTAGTAAGACTTTTGAACGGCTATGTTGTGTAGGAGCTATAGAATATTCTGGAACAACTGACCCATCAGATGTTGATTTATGGCTCACGGCTTTTAAGATCCTTAGTATCCCAGATGTTGAAAAAGTCAAACATGTTGTATACCTTTTGAAGGGTAGTGCTAGCCATTGGTGGGCCATAGAAGAAGTAAAAAGGAATGATGAAGAGGTTAGTTGGGAGGAATTTTGTCGAGAATTCGTCAATAAGTATTTTCCATGAACATACTTAGACAAAAAGATCTCACAGTTTGAGAAGGTTTGGCAGGGAACCTTGTCAATAAATGAATATGAGGCTAGGTTTATGGAACTTTTATGATTTTTTTCTCAAATGGTTCCTACTAAATAAGAGAAGATCCGACGTTTTGAGAAATGGATTGAATGATGAGGTGTCTATCTCAGCATCTGCATTAGAAAGTAGAGAAAGATTTGCCACATTCGTGGAATCCGTCCAAAGGATAGAAAGATCTGTGACAAAGAAACAAGAGGCAAACCTTAAAAGGAGGTCTACACAATCACAAAAACAGTGGATTGGTTGTACTAAACAACCAAAGTTGTCGGTAACACTGGTTCAACAACAATTTAGTACACCAATGCAGTGGTCACCAAGAAGGGTCCGAGCTTGTTATAAATGCGAACAGATAGGACATCTGAGGTGGCAGTGTTCAAGGAGAAATAATGAGGTGACCCAACAGTCAAGGTATAATCTGCAACACCCACAAGGACCACAGTTTAGTGGAGAAGAAGGCTGAGGATGAAGACAAGTGTCGCAGATTGGTCCATCTACTTTTGGTGGTAGAGGACAAAGGCAATAACAGATGACAACGAGACTCCATGTGGAGTCAGCTGAGACACTAGATAAACCATAAGAGGTAACATGTCAGATAAAACTTTTTATTTTGAATTACCTTTCCATTTCCACTCTCTGCCTACTAATTATAAGAAAGGTAGTTGTTGTTAATTAGTCCTATGAGGACATGAGGAAGTGATAAAAATGGTGAGAACCTATACTCAGTCCAATATTGTCTTATGTGTTTTGAAATTTCTCCCTTCATGAAGAAAGGGAAGAGATGTAAAAGAAACACCCAGAGAAAATTAGAGATACTAAATAGTAAATATAAAGAGATGATAAGAGTAAGAAACATAATATAAAACAAAATGCATACTACCTAACTTTAGTTCTTGAATACCCTGGCCAGTTATTCATATATGAAGGCAAGGTAAGTATGACACTCTTAGATTGCTATCTTTCTGATTACTCTGATCAAGTAGTCATTTTGAGACAATCTAAAGAGCATAATGAAGTAGAAGATGTGGTATGGATATTTCTACCACATCCTAATTAGTATACAGAGGAATCTAAGTTAATCACAAATCAACTTATAAACAAAAGAAGATGTTTAGTATAATGTATACCTTGGTCTGAGGACCTAGAGGTAATAGTTACCTGATGAGAGGTAACAATATTCAGTAAGGAACTAAGGATTTGAATACCCATATCTAGTAATCATGATGATGATAATGCTAAGGGATGATGACATGTAGTCATCTCTATAAATCCTATGTTGTTGGCAAGGAACCTAAGAGGAAACAAGATTAAATGACTCATGAACAATTGAAAGTTCATGCAGTAAATAGAGGATATGATAATATCTTCTCTTTGATAAACAAACCTGGATAATGATGGGGCGATAAAAATGACTATGTTTCCTTGTGTTCTTTCTTTTCAAGGATATGAAAATCAAGTAAGTCTTATGACACTTGATGTGCATGGATTAGAAGTAATCTTTTAGATGGATATTTTGAAAAGTATCAGCTAGTCTGGGATTTTAGTTCTAAAGCAAAGTATATGTGTTAAGTAATGTCCCGAGATGAAAGAAAGGTCCTATTATATGTTTGGTTTTGTTAATAACAATAGAGGATGGAAATGATGAGGATGTGATGTGTTTTTAACACATGTAACTAATACCAAGGTAAGGAATTCTAGTATCCAGGAAGTTTTAAAGGTATGAGATAGGGAGGACATGACTCCTAATAAGATGATTAATGATTGGTTACCTAGAAAGGCCAACTTTGAGATTAGTTTAGTTACATATGATAGTATGGACATCATATGTTAGGGTTTTATGCTCTGCATAAACATAACATCGATAAGGATGTATTAATTGAAGGGACAATAGTAGGATCATCTTGGGAAAATCTTATCAGGCTAAGTATAATTTCTTAGAATATCCCCATCTAGATCTGTTAAGACAACTTATACATATAACATCTATAGTCACCTCTGAGATAGGTCTTCTTGATAAGTAGCCTCTCCTTATGACAAGAAAATAAATAGCTAATAGATAGTTGGTACAAGTCATAAGAAAGTTAAGTGTTTTTTCAGCAGATTAGAGTGGCACAATAGATGTATGATAAGACTTGTAGTTCCAATCGAGTGACAGAATGTGACTCTGGTCTTTCCTTAAGGGTGAAATGCTAAACTAAGTGAGGAGTATGGAAGACTCCCAAGGTCAAGAATTTTATCACATAAGTTGTAAGTTGAGAAGGTGACAAATTAGTAAGGTTTGACACCTGAGTTAAATAAGGTATGTATAATGCTTCTCTGATTAAGAAAAGTGTTACCTGACACACAATTGACATTACAATCATTAATGAAAAGGACAGTGGAATATGTGTCATGTATGACAGATTCTATGATAACCCTATATGGAGAAACTTTATGATGGTCAAAGTTCTATGGCATCTCCATGACATTAAAATGTTATGAGGAGGCTTGATTATATGATGCATGAATAACAATTGTCTTCCTTCATCTGGGATTTCAGGGACGAAATCCTTGTTAGGGGTTTATAACTTGTAACATCTCTGACTTGGGTTATGGCTTAACCCTAGAAGTTTTGCTTAAGTAAGTTATTTACAAACTTGTTCTAATCTTTTGAAAAGTAATTAAGACTCTTTGTGAAGTTTATTTTCAAGTATGAGCTTAAATTGCAAACTATTTGTGCATTATATGATAGTATGAGTGTAAAGTGCAATTTACCCAGGATGAGGGGTTATATTGCAAAATGCCACATGATTAAAAGTGCCTTAATTGTTTTAATATCATAAGAGAGAGAACAATGCTAAGTGGTGGCTTATAGAAAGCCTGAATTCCAAGTATGAGCTTGTTTGAATAATGATAGTGCCTTGTGCACCAATTTTTGTACAAATTGCAATTTACCCAAAATAAAGGGTTGATATGTAAATTATTACCTCTAGAGTGTCCCTACTCCCTCTATGTATTATTTAGAGGAGAGAGAAAGAAGTAGGCACCATGTTGGAATCATATTTGAATGATGATACTCTTGGTGATGAAAAGACCAAGAAATGTGTATAGTTGAAATCCTAGATAAGTTGTATCGAGTTGTAGACTTGATATGGGAGTGCCTATCGGCCAAGGGGCCATAGAGGGGATCCCATATCAGTTTGTGAACTCTTGGGAAAGGCTATGACGGCCTAAGAACCTCAAGGAGGTGATCCATGATGGGTTAGATGCTCCTTGCAAAAAGTGTATCGGTTTTCATAATTTGTGAAATAAAGATGAGATATCCTATCCAACAAGATAAGGGATGACCGAAATATCATCTCTAGATTATCCTCTAGACTTTTGCATGTCAAGATAAATATGAGTGCATGCAAGGACAATTGTCAACCATGCATGGACATGTGGCACCTAGTAGCTTTAAAATGATGACACCTCATAAACACACTTTTTCATAAACCTCAAGTATATATACCCTTCCTTTCACCTATTAGTGGAATTTTTCGAATCTTACCACCCCATTGCTCTTAGATATCATGCATAGAGACTTGGTATCGTGCATAGGTGAAGGAGTATTGTGCATAGAGCCTTGGTATCAGCCATAGCAAGGTGATATCGGCCATAGCAAAGTTGTATCGACCAAGTGAAGTGATATCGGCCAAGTGAGGGATATCAACCACAAAGTTGTGATGTATCGTGCATAAGTACTAAAGAGATCAAGTCTTGGGCTTTTGATAAGCTCATATTCTACCTTGGATACGTGAAACTTTAGATCTTGGAGCTTTGAAGTTACTCTTGAGGCGGGTTATACAACTTGAATTCAATTATGTTATTATTTACCATCAATCTTGCCTTAGAAATGATTTACTTTCAAATAGAATTTTCTTGCATAATTGATGAACCCATGAGATCTAGTAGTAACCTAGGACTGTTTTCCATAAACTAGAATAGTAAGAATAAAATTCTAGAGGTTTATGATGATGACATCATCATGGTTCAACCCGTGTTGGATTGAAGCACCTCTAACCCGATATGGTGTTGAAGGATACACCTCTTACCTGATATGGTGTTGAAACCCTAGATAGTGATGGTTATACACCTTTAGAACGATATAGTGATGACCATAAACCTTATGCATGATAGGGTGACCTACACATACACCTCAAGGTCAATATCGTGAGCACACATACACCTTATATCTGATATGGTGTTGAAATCCTAGATGGTGATATGGAATCTGATATATCTTGGAACCCCACACCCCTATCGTTTTGTGTAATGGGTTAATTGGAAAGGGTTCAACCAGTTGTCTAGCCTATCACTCAACACATGATAGGATTGATCCCATGAAGGTATGAAAGAGTATGAGCATAAGGGTTTAACCCGATATGGTAATTTGACATGATAACCCGATATGATGATATGAACACAACCACTAGCATGATGTAATGATGAATTTATACCTCATGGACGAGATGAGTGACACATAACAATTTTTTGATGGAGTTTGTTTTATGCAACACCACTAAAAATCCTAGAGATGATGAGTCTCTAAGTTTAGCCTTGCTAGTACTATGGTAAGAACTCCACCCACATGTGCTAAGACATGTGGAAGTCTTATCGTAGTATAGTTAAGGGTCGAATCCTCGGGACAACGGTCTTGACGAAGTCAAGATGGAAAACGTTTAGCCTTTACTTAACAACTTAAAGATTGATATTTAGATCGAAAGTTTGATTTGGTTGTTTTAAACTAAGTACAAAGAAAGTAAAGCAAGAAAGTAAATAAAGCAAGTAAATCTTAAGAGTTAACAAATGATGATGAATCACTGGGGTTAAGCAGGTATTTACCACCGCTACACATGCATTGTATATGTACTAAGCAAGACTTATAAGCTAGATGCATGGATGTTTCCACAAGACCGATGCCTTATAAGACAAGAGCGATGCGTTGCATCCAAGGGTGTTCCACAAGACCGATGCCCACATAAGACAAGAGCGATGCATTGCACCCTTCGATGTTCCACAAGACCAATGCCCATATAAGAAAAGGGCAATGCATCTCATCCTCCAAGGGTTAAGTAACTCTCATGCGGTACATCACTACGCGTCACTGAAGGATGTAGTCTCCGAAGAGAGAATCTTACTCAACCTCAAGAAACGTGCATCTAAAACTAACAAGCGAGCGATAATTACCAAATCGAATAGCGTCCTTGTAGGCCTAGTCTCCTATTCGGATAACCTAGCTACGAGAAGTGCGGGAATGATGCAACGCCAGCCATTCCCGAACAAATGGTCACATGCTTTACATCATTCCCCTCGCAAAGTGTGTTCCTCGACTTACCAAAGGTCTCTCCCATACAGATGGGAGTGTGCCAAATGATAGTGAGTTTACTCCACTCTTTAAGATACACTTCTAGACACCGAAACGGATGCGTGGTGGATACACACACCAGAAACCAACACTAAATCGGTATTCAAGCCTCGATAGCGGTCGTAGACAAACCACAACGAAAGACAATAAATGCATACAAGAACGTGGCCATCATTCAAGCATGTGTGAAACGATTTAGTATTAAAACGAAATGATAACATCTTTTTTTACAGTACAAAATACAAAACATGGGCAGCGGGGCTAGTCCCCGCGCCCCAGTGGATGGAACTACTCGCTCCACATAGAGGGAGCAACAAAGAAGGAGGCAAGAAGAGATAGAAAGAACATCATCTCCACTGAGGAGAGAAGGTTGAACCCTTGGTGGAGAGAGCAACGATCTCCACCCCTTGTAGCTTGCTTGATGACGGATCTTCTCCTCTCACCTTCCTTGTTGATGAGAGAGAAAGTAGCTTGCAATGGACGTGAGTCTCAGACCGGCAGCCTCGAGTGATGGATGGAGTTGTTCTGGTAGTGGAGAGACAGCCTCTGGACGTCTGGACTCCCCTATGAACGGCCCTGAGGTCTTATTTATAGGCTTTGAGTGAGATCCAAACGGTTTGGAGACCGTTTGGGCTCAAACGGTCTTGGGACCGTTTGGCGTCAAACGGTCTTGAGATCGTTTGGCGTCAAACGGTCTTGAGATCGTTCGGCGTCAAACGGTCTTGAGATCGTTGGGCGTCAAACGGTCTTGGGACCGTTTGGCGTCATGCGGTCTTGAGACCGTTTGAACTCCATGCGGTCTTGGGACCGTTTGGCTTCATGCGGTCTCGGGACCGTTTGAACTCCATGCGGTCTTGGGACCGTTTGGCTTCATGCGGTCTCGGGACCGTTTGAACTCCATGCGGTCTTGGGACCGTTTGGCTTCATGCGGTCTCGGGACCGTTTGAACTCCATGCGGTCTTGGGACCGTTTGGCTTCATGCGGTCTCGGGACCGTTTGAACTCAATGCGGTCTTGGGACCGTTTGGCTTCATGCGGTCTCGGGACCGTTTGAACTCCATGCGGTCTTGGGACCGTTTGGCTTCATGCGGTCTCGGGACCGTTTGAACTCCATGCGGTCTTGGGACCGTTTGGCTTCATGCGGTCTCGGGACCGTTTGAACTCCATGCGGTCTTGGGACCGTTTGGATCTACTCGACCCTTGGGCTGGTTTGTTCTTTTGTTATTTTTTTGTGCTTTTTCTGCAATTATAAAAGGAAAAGTTAGTTTGATGATGTATTTACAAAAAGGGGTAAAATTAGGTTTAAGTACAATATAAATGTAGAAAGAGTAAGGAAAACTAAAGAAAAAAAGACTAAGATAAACTACTAAAATAGGAGGTTATCACCCCCCCTAACTTAGAGTCTAGCTTGTCCTCAAGTTAGATAGAGCTGAGGCATGAAATGGCGCGGCGATCTTAATTAAAATTTCCGTACTCTTGCTTCAATTCTTGACCTGAGTTCCCCAGGGGTCGTATCTAGGCTTATTGCATGCCTTGATCCTTTTGGATTTCGAGAGTTGCTTGGATTTCAGGTTTTTCCGTATCTCAAAGTTTGCCTTGGGACCACATTTATTTTGTGCATGCTGTTGACTCTAATCAACTTTATACCTCTCTGGAAACCTATTGGAAGCTAGAGAGGGTATGAGGGTTGGCTAAAGGCTTTGAAGTGTAACTCCCCTTCGAGTGGGGGAGGGGCTGTCTATGCTTTTTAGGATCTCACTACCGGACACGACACATCTGCCTTTATGAGGGCAGCTGAATGTACCGGCCGGGCAAGTCCTTTATTAGCCTTTTCATATACTTGGAACTTTTAGGGTTTCACTACCGGACGCGACGCATCTGCCTTTGTGAGGGCAGCGGAATGTGCCGGCCGGGTGAGCCCTTTATCAGTTCTTTATATAGGTCCTTATTCGTGGCACAACTCTCATGATTTTATTCGTCTCTCTGGCTTTTATTCAAAAACTCACAGGCTTGGGTTTTGGGATGAGGATTTATTTTGGGCGGCCAAGCCTCTTTTATTTTGAAGAGAGGAAAGTTGTTCTTAAAGTTTTTCAGCATGCACTTATTTGGTTTGTGGTCCACTTGCAGAGCTTTTTGACTTGGAAGTTGCCTGATTTCCCTCTCATCCTTGAGATCTCGGCTTATTTCTGCCCTGATTTTGACCTATGGAGAGTCAGATAAAGAATTGGAGCAAAAATATAGGATCCATAGTGGATGGGGGTCGATAAATCGCCATTTGATGTCTAAGTGCTAAATACTTGTAGAGACTAACATGATTCTAGAGTTAGTTGAGGTGATTAAAAAGAATTTGTAAAAAGAATCTTGAAAGAATAAAAAGAATTTGTAAAACAAAAGAAATGTATGGAAAGTGTTTAGAGAAAAAGAAGGGAGTATGGAAGTTGATACCTAGCCCTTGTCTAATGTATCCCCCCCCTAACTTATCACACACTCTGTCCCCAGAGTGGCAAAGTGATAGGTTGAGAAAACATTAGAACAAGGGCTGCAGGTTAAGGTAGATTGTCGGTTGCCCCTGGAGAACGCAGTAGTGTAGATGCGAACTGCCCACGTAAGGCGTGGTAATCCACGTCCGTCATTTCCTCCACTGGTCTTTGGAGAACGATTATAGTGTACATCCAGTAGAGGACGTGGAAGCCGCAGTCGTTGGATTGTCGTATTTGCTGGGGGCATTTATGGCAGAAGGCGGGGCGGCTGAAGTGCTCAGTGTTGTATGCCCTAGTGTGCTGACTCAGAAGTTCGATTAATTTCATAGCACACTCCTTTGCCATTTCTTCTGTCGGCGTCTTGGGCGTTACGACGTATTGTCGTTGTCGGGCATTGAACTGGCTGTCGGAACTGTTGTATATTGTAGTGGTTCCGGTGTGGAGATTGGTTGCCAGAAGGAGCCAGTGCTCTTGATGTAGGATCGGTAGCATGATGAACTTCGGCGTTGTATGTTGAAGATATGCAATCAATGCTTCTATTGTGCCGAAGTTTTTCAGTTTGAGCAGATCGTCTTTCATGTACGGGGACGCCATATATGTATCGGGATTGTGTTGGCCAATCTGAGATTGGTAAGCGGCCATGAGGCTGCAAGAAAGTTGCCCCTTATCTTGTAAAGTCTCTCGCAAAGAATCAGCCATTACGATAATGTCTTGAGACATGAATACGATGCCGTCTTTTTCTGCGGAGAGTTTTGCCATGATTATGCGTATTTCAAGGTCGTTTAGACCCTTGCAAGAATCGCGATCGAAATCAGGAAAAGTTGGTGTAGTTGTGTACGCGGGGTCTTTCTTGCTGGTGTCTTCTTTGGGCAACTTGTTTTGTTCTGACTCTTCCAGAACTTGGCGGAAAGGTCGCCGCTGTCGACGTTGCACAGCTGAGTAAAGATACCGTGGAACATCATCTGGTGACATAGTCGGATCGTTGAAAAATCTTCTGTCACAGATGAGTTCCATGGCGTAGCGTCCTCTTAGCGAATGGAAGTCTTCAGCTGCCAAGTCTGTGAATGGGATTTCCTGGTTAAGCGCTTGAATATGTCTGATGGTATAGAAGGTGATGTCCCCGGATCCCGTGGTGGCTTGAACTGGAGGGTTAATGATTCTAAACCATGGTTGGCTCCAGTCTTGGCGAAGAGAAGGGCGTACAGCCCAGATTACTTTAAGCAGCCGGAAGGGTATACACCGAGCTTCACCTGCTGCGTCTCCGATAAAGTTAATTATGCCGGATGGTAGCTCGGCGGTATTGAAGTTGTAGACTTTGGCGTCCCTTGCCGCGGTGTCCACTATCATAAAGAGCCAGTGTCCCGAGACTTGGAAAGGCAGCGTGATATAGCATGCCCGACGTGCTAATCCGACACGTAGCCGCTCAATCGACCTCACCTGCAGGCTTTTGTGTAAAAGGCCAAGAGACAGTGCAGGTGAGGCGTTGAAGGCTGGTTGTATCCGTTTTTTACTTTTATATATTTCTATACAGTTGGCGAGGAGGACACGAAAAATTGACAGTGGCATCGTAGACCGGGGTCGGAGGATGCAACGGAAATCTTCGCGTGTCAACGTACGCCTGGTTTTTGTATTAATGTAAATTGTATCGTCCCCCGCTTTTGCATCGTCTACTATAGTGTTCAGGATGAAAATGTCCTGAGCATCTAAAGTAGAGATGGCTGTCCTGTCAAGATTATGCATTTTTTGTGGAAGAGGGGGGGGGGCGGGGGGAGGTTTTGTGGTGGAGGGGAGGCGTGTTGTTCGAAGGCTTCTTCATGGCCTTTGATATTGTCATCCTGGTCGGTGGCGGAGTCAAGATCTTCGTCTGTATCTAGACTCACTCGGTCCGCGTCGTCCAGGTGAGGGGGAGAAGGTGTTGAATAGGGAAGAGGAGTTTTCGGCGAGGTAGCGCTGGCTCCTTTTATGCACTGTTGGAGCTCAGCGAATGCTGCATCTTTGGCGGCTTCTCCCATTGACCCCATAGCGGAGTAATCAAAGAATTGGTCCCCATAAGAAATGTTGACGTTATCGTGCTGTGGGGACTTGGGGTGATAGTCACTTTCCTGGTGACCTTTATCGGACCCTTTATGGGAGGGTCCTGCAGCATTCCCTGGATCTTCGCCATCATCATGCTTGTCTCCTGGAGGTGTGTCTTTATTGGAGTCAGCAGATGAATCGAAGTCTTCTTCTTCTTCATCATCATTGTCGTTGTCAGCCGCAGCTTCGTCTGTTTTCTTCTTATTAGACGGCTTGTTACACCGCCGGTGAGTGGCATGTAGCTCATCGAAAGCCACCTGCAGATGCTCGTGTTTTTCGAGCAATGCGTCGTGGGCTTCTTTGAGATCTGTATATCTGTCCTCGGCGGAGAGGAGGTGTGCAGTCAGATCTGTGACTTGGGCACGTAGTTGTTGTATTTCATTGATGGTAGCCTCCTCTTGATGACGGTGGAGCTGCGTAATTGTTTCGTCGATGGTAGCCAGGCGCGAGCTTAGCTTGTCTTGGTTTTGCTCAAGCTTGCGGAGATTCTCTTGCAGAGGGTGAGTCTGGGTCGAGATCTCATCGACTTTTCTCGTCGTAGCTTCTTGCTGACGTGTTGCCTCAAGGATCAGGTCCGGCAGGTTGTTGGTGTGGCTGTTGATATGTTCAACTTGCCTAGCCACTTCATCCTGTCATTGCTGAATACCTTGTAGGACGACAGGAAGAGCTTGATGCTGATTGTCGATCCTGGTTACCTGTTTAGTTAAATCCTGTACACAAAAAAAAAAGAATGTAATAAGTTAGAAGGATCGGTGAGGAGGTGTCGGACAGCGTCAAATTGACGGCCGAATTCCTCACCGATGTTAGTAAAGGGGGCCCCAGAGGCGGAAGGGTGATGTGGCTGGGGCCTATGTGGGATGGTGGTAGTGTCTTGCAGAAAAGACACTGATGAAGGCCCGAACTGTGTAGTGACTGTTGATGAGGTCACCAGCGGTGTCGAGGTGGTGGCGGATGTGAAGAGTGGTGGAGTTGATGATGAAGGGGTGGGGATTGTGGATGGTAATGGAGAGATGGTGAAGTCGGGCATGGAGGTGAAGAAAGGTAAGCCCGATGTTGGGGTGGGTGAAAAAGTGGATGTAAATGCTGATGTGGATGCGGAGGCGAAGGTGGTGAAATCAGGCATGGAGGTGGGGAAGGGGAAGCCCGATGTTAGGGAGGGTGGAAAGGTGGATGTGAATGCTGGCGTGGAGGTGGAGGGGAAGGCGGTGGTGGGAGCAGTGGAGAGCTGCTCGTTTAGACTCTGGATGAAAGAGTCAAGGGAGGATGTTGTGAGAATTTCATCGTTGAAATGCTCATCCTCCGGGTTGGGGCGGGATGTTGGCGTCTCCGACAGCTGCTTGGCCTGTAACAACCTTCTAGAGAGCCGTTTGACAGGGATTTTTGTAAGTCGTGCTGTCGGGGCTGTAATACTCATCTCGGTTGGACCCGCAGTTTTTTCTTTCTCGGCGGGTTTGATCGAAGTTAGCAACTTAGTAAGCTCGTCGTCAGAAAATAGGAGCTGTGTCATGTCATAGTGTGCTAGCTCTGGTAGCAGAAGGAGGGTTCTTGAAGATTTAACCATCGGGCAGAATACGTAGTGTATTTTCCCATCCTTTTCTTTGATTATGAACGAGTTTTTCAGAGATTGCTCGTTCGTAAGGATGTCGCCCTTGATTAGCGTGCATTGGGGTAGTAGCCTGTCCATCTTGAGGAATTTTATTATGGAAGTGACATGGCCCCCCAAGCAGATCTCTTTCCCTATTAGGGCAGCAGAAAATTTTTGGACCATCAATCGTCCAATGTTTACTGGCTTGTCGTTGAGGATAGACCAGAGGACAAAGAGGTCAGATATTGTGACGTTTCCTCCTTCCGATCTTGGAAAAAGCGTGCCAGATAGGATTTTGTGCAAAGTGCGCACAAATCCGGAATGTATGTTGGACGCTTTACAGGTTTTTGCGTCGTAGGTGGGAAGTCCGGTTAAGCTTTTCCAGAATGTATGGCGGTTGAATTCTGGGTGATCGGTTCCCACTAGCTTGGCCTTTTGTAGCTGCTCCGTGTCGTCGATGAACATAGAATTCAGCATATTTTCTGTCAAGACGACATCGCTACCAAAGATCTGGGTGACAATTCTTCTGTCACCCCCATCCCGTGACCTATCAGCGATGTCAACGGGCTCCTTTCTCAGAAAGGAGAAGAATTCTGCCGTAGGTTCAAAGTATGACACTTCAGGTAATGAGCACAACCTGGCGAGGTTGGCTTTCTGTAGTACGCTGAAGATGCGATCTTGAATTCCCATTTTGACTAGTATGCTGGAGCAAACATACTTAGTCGGTTTGAGGGTTTTGTCAATGGAGATGGAAGGTTGTATGTATAGGTTTTGTGGTGGTGGAATTGGAGCAGTAATGGGAATGAAGGTGGTAGGGATAGTAGCTGCAGGGGTGATGGTGGAAGCAGCGTATGTGGATGGTTTGGCGAAGGGTTGGTCCATGGCGGATGAAGGGTGGACCTGTTTTCTTGCCCTTTTTGGAGGCTGCCCAGATGCAGCCTTTGCAGCCTTGCGTTTCCCCTCTGTCTCTTGGGCAGAGGAGTCCTCATCGGGGTTCGGCATGTAATCCGAACCTTCATCGTCGTCCGAAGAGATATGCTCAATCTCTTCTTCAGGAGCCTCACCCAGGCATTGGGTAAGGCGGGTTATTTCGCATAGGACGTCGATGATCTTGATTTTTGGAGGGACAACTCCAGTGGTGTTATAGGTGTCCCTGATTTGCACGAGCTTTTCTCGCTCCTCCATCATCTGCTCCCTTGTCAGAGCAGGGGCAGATCCGGAAGTCTTGTTTGATGCCATTTCTGAAAAAGATACAAGTTTCTTAGTTAGAAAAGAGGATTGGAACAATTTAGATTAAGAAACAATTTAGAAGTTTCTTAGTTTCAGGACCGTTTGATTCCAAACGGTTTGAGGACCGTTTGGTCCCAAACGGTTTGAGGGCCATTTGGTCCCAAACGGTTTGAGGACCGTTTGGTCCCAAACGGTTTCAGGACCGTTTGGTCTCAAACGGTTTCAAGACCGTTTGGTTCCAAACGGTTTGAGGGCCGTTTGGTCCCAAACGGTTTGAGGGCCGTTTGGTCCCAAACGGTTTCAGGACCGTTTGGTCCCAAACGGTTTCAAGACCGTTTGGTCTCAAACGGTTTCAAGACCGTTTGGTCTCAAACGGTTTCAAGACCGTTTGGTCTCAAACGGTTTCAAGACCGTTTGGTTCCAAACGGTTTCAAGATCGTTTGGTCTCAAACGGTTTCAAGACCGTTTGGTCCCAAACGGTTTCAAGACCGTTTGGTTCCAAACGGTTTCAAGATCGTTTGGTCTCAAACGGTTTCAAGACCGTTTGGTCCCAAACGGTTTCGGGATCGTTTGGAAAACCGTTTGGAAAATGAAGAGTCGCAGGTTGCCGGCGCAGGGGAAGGCGAAACGGCGCGAAGGTGAGCGCGCCAGCGACCTCGACGATGACGAAGACGATAGGAAAAACGGTGACGGCGGTGGAAGCGGTGGAAGAATCGGAGTTTCTTTCGACAGCGACGGTGGTAGCGGAGAAAAAGACGTTGCGCGATGGTCGAGGAGACGGCGACTGGTTCAGTGGTGGTGGCGACACAAAGGCGCGGTGACGAAGGCGACAGAGGAGTCGGAGAACTTCGTTCGATGACGGCTGCGATGGCGGTGTAGGAAACGTTGGCGTGAGCGGCATGTTTGGAGTCGCCGGACTACCTTGCGGAAGAAGGCCGAACGAACGGGTGAGCGGCTAGGGCGAATGCAACAGTAGCAGGAAGAAGACTCTTCGCACGAATGCTCTGGAGAATTCGAAGATTCGAAGAGAGAAAGATGGAGCAGGGATGGTATATATATATAGTGATTGGTTGGTGGTCTTTCGTATTCCAAACGGTTTTGAAGACCGCTTGGTCCCAAACGGTTTGAGGACCGTTTGGTCCCAAACGGTTTGAGGACCGTTTGGTCCCAAACGGTTTCGAGACCGTTTGGTCCCAAACGGTTTGAAGACCGTTTGGTCCCAAACGGTTTGAGGACCGTTTGGTCCCAAACGGTTTCAAGACCGTTTGGTCCCAAACGGTTTCGAGACCGTTTGGTCCCAAACGGTTTGAGGACCGTTTGGAGGTAACAAAAGGGGTTATATATTTTTATGTTTTTGAGTATATATACATTTGTATATTTTTTTGTATTTTGGTTTATGGATTTTTATGTTGTTTGTTTTATATATTGTTTTTGTAGTTTTTATTATGTAGATTTTTTTTTTTTGTATTTTTAGATTTAGTAATAAAAGAACTTAAAGAAAGCAAAACAAAATTAAGAGAGAAAAAAACTAGAAAATAGAGAAATTGATGTTCAGGTCTTGGGTTGCCTCCCAAGAAGCGCCTTGGTTTTACGTCGCTGGCTCGACAAGATTATTGCTCCGGCTATGCTGACTGTTCAGGGTTATGACGGGGGTTTGCCTCTGGTTGCCCAGCAAAAGTGCCGGCTTGAGGTTTCAATTGAGCGGCAATCTGTGCCAGTTGAGCTTCTACGGATTTTTGCTGAGCTTGTTGATTTGTAAGCATGGTTTGTTGCGATTGAAGCATTTGTCTAATCAAGGATATCTCATCAGATGATTGGGGAGGAGCACCCCTTTGTTGATACTGAGTAACTTGCTGTCCTGGTTGTTGTAAAGGTGCAGTTAACTGTGGCTGCAGGGGCTGCTGCAACTGGGGTTGCTGTGGCTGCTGCAGCTGGGGTTGTTGCAACTGAGGGTGCAGTCCCGAATGGGTGTATTGGTAAGACGGATTCCTGGGATAGGTAGGTCTTTGAAAACCTTGTCTGTAATTCCCTTGACTGAAGTTATTCTGGAGTCCCGGTGGTTGTCTGTTGAAAGATCCACCTTGTGCCTGCTGCTGTGGGTTGGCAGTCCCTGCAGGATTCCCGTATTGGAAACCAGGATGGTTCCTTGGTTTATCTGGGTTGTAATACATTTGGCCAGGTATTGAATGTATGGAGTTGACTTGCTCTGGCATTTGGTCTTCGGGATGCTCGATGATGGGTTCATATTGCGGCATAGGTGGTTGTAAATCCATCATGACATTGTACAACAATCCACATGATAATGTGGGATGATCGGATGCATGACAGGCTTCACAAGTTCCAGTAGCTGCCTTAACTTGTTGAACCTGGGAGCTTTTCTTCTTATCATATTCCCCAAAAGAAGTTTCGAGGGCTTGTTGCTTGCTAGCAATAGTCTTCAAAGCCTCAGCAATGGCTTTGAGTTCCATAGATTCTTCCGCTTTGTAAACCTTGAGAACGCCTTTGGGTTGGTTAGATGACCTTCCCCAATTGGATTGGTTCTCGGCCCCCAACGTAACTATATTCCAGGCGTCTTCGTAGTTCTTTCTCATAAAGTTTCCTCCAGATGAGGAATCTAGGAATTGCTTGATATCATCACTTACTCCTCTGTAGAATGTTTCTATTAGTTGATTTTGAGAAATGCGATGGTGAGGACACTTTCTCAGGAGTTCTTTGAATCTTTCCCAAGCTTCAGAAAGTGTTTCTCCAGGCAATTGGGAAAAGTGATTAATCTGTCCCCTGATCTCATAGGTTAGGGAAGGTGGGAAGAATTTCTCAAGAAACTTCTCTTCTAAGGGAGTCCAGGTAGTGATGATAGGGTGTCTATCCAAAGCGTTGTACCAGCTTAGTGCTCTTCCAGATAGGGTGAAGTGGAAAAGGTGTAACATGATTGCTTCCATTGCAATGCCTGCTTGGGGTACAAGTCGGCAGAGTGACTTGAACCTCTTAAGGTGATCCATGCAATCATCTCTGTGTGCTCCGGAGAAAGAGATGCCTTGCATGATCTGGATCCATTGCGTCCGAATTTCAAAGTGTGGTATGTTGATAATCGGTGGTCGGACAGGATGATCATCTTCATAATTCTTTGGGACTGCATAGTCCCGAAGTTGCTTGTTTCTTAACGCAAGTTGAGCAGCAGCCTGCTCTGCTTGGATGCGGGCTTGTTCCTCAGCTCGGATCTCAGCTTGCACCTGAGCACGAGTGTCAGCAATGAGTTGTGCTCGTTGTGCTGCTATGGCGGCGTTGACTCTTTCTGCAATAAGGCGTTGCTCTTCGGCCATCTGTCTGGCTCTTTGGCGGTTAAGTCTATTCCTTCGGTGAAAACTTCTTTCTACCTCAGAATCGTATTCTGGTTCAGGGGAGAATCCGATGCTATGCGGGGGTTGCATACACGTTTTCTACATGAGTAGAAGGAAAATCTCAAGTTAGGAAAAATGGAAGGAAATGAAAAAGATCAAGAAATATTGGATTGGTTATTAAGAAAAAGTGTAAAATCCTAATCAACCAAGAAATTGGTAAGTAAAAACTAAAAAGATTTCCGTTGTCCCCGGCAATGGCGCCAATTTTTTGATGGAGTTTGTTTTATGCAACACCACTAAAAATCCTAGAGATGATGAGTCTCTAAGTTTAGCCTTGCTAGTACTATGGTAAGAACTCCACCCACATGTGCTAAGACATGTGGAAGTCTTATCGTAGTATAGTTAAGGGTCGAATCCTCGGGACAACGGTCTTGACGAAGTCAAGATGAAAAACGTTTAGCCTTTACTTAACAACTTAAAGATTGATATTTAGATCGAAAGTTTGATTTGGTTGTTTTAAACTAAGTACAAAGAAAGTAAAGCAAGAAAGTAAATAAAGCAAGTAAATCTTAAGAGTTAACAAATGATGATGAATCACTGGGGTTAAGCAGGTATTTACCACCGCTACACATGCATTGTATATGTACTAAGCAAGACTTATAAGCTAGATGCATGGATGTTTCCACAAGACCGATGCCTTATAAGACAAGAGCGATGCGTTGCATCCAAGGGTGTTCCACAAGACCGATGCCCACATAAGACAAGAGCGATGCATTGCACCCTTCGATGTTCCACAAGACCAATGCCCATATAAGAAAAGGGCAATGCATCTCATCCTCCAAGGGTTAAGTAACTCTCATGCGGTACATCACTACGCGTCACTGAAGGATGTAGTCTCCGAAGAGAGAATCTTACTCAACCTCAAGAAACGTGCATCTAAAACTAACAAGCGAGCGATAATTACCAAATCGAATAGCGTCCTTGTAGGCCTAGTCTCCTATTCGGATAACCTAGCTACGAGAAGTGCGGGAATGATGCAACGCCAGCCATTCCCGAACAAATGGTCACATGCTTTACATCATTCCCCTCGCAAAGTGTGTTCCTCGACTTACCAAAGGTCTCTCCCATACAGATGGGAGTGTGCCAAATGATAGTGAGTTTACTCCACTCTTTGAGATACACTTCTAGACACCGAAACGGATGCGTGGTGGATACACACACCAGAAACCAACACTAAATCGGTATTCAAGCCTCGATAGCGGTCGTAGACAAACCACAACGAAAGACAATAAATGCATACAAGAACGTGGCCATCATTCAAGCATGTGTGAAACGATTTAGTATTAAAACGAAAAGATAACATCTTTTTTTACAGTAAAAAATACAAAACATGGGCAGCGGGGCTAGTCCCCGCGCCCCAGTGGATGGAACTACTCGCTCCACATAGAGGGAGCAACAAAGAAGGAGGCAAGAAGAGATAGAAAGAACATCATCTCCACTGAGGAGAGAAGGTTGAACCCTTGGTGGAGAGAGCAACGATCTCCACCCCTTGTAGCTTGCTTGATGACGGATCTTCTCCTCTCACCTTCCTTGTTGATGAGAGAGAAAGTAGCTTGCAATGGACGTGAGTCTCAGACCGGCAGCCTCGAGTGATGGATGGAGTTGTTCTGGTAGTGGAGAGACAGCCTCTGGACGTCTGGACTCCCCTATGAACGGCCCTGAGGTCTTATTTATAGGCTTTGAGTGAGATCCAAACGGTTTGGAGACCGTTTGGGCTCAAACGGTCTTGGGACCGTTTGGCGTCAAACGGTCTTGAGATCGTTTGGCGTCAAACGGTCTTGGGACCGTTTGGCGTCAAACGGTCTTGAGATCGTTCGGCGTCAAACGGTCTTGAGATCGTTGGGCGTCAAACGGTCTCGGGACCGTTTGAACTCCATGCGGTCTTGGGACCGTTTGGCTTCATGCGGTCTCGGGACCGTTTGAACTCCATGCGGTCTTGGGACCGTTTGGCTTCATGCGGTCTCGGGACCGTTTGAACTCCATGCGGTCTTGGGACCGTTTGGCTTCATGCGGTCTCGGGACCGTTTGAACTCCATGCGGTCTTGGGACCGTTTGGCTTCATGCGGTCTCGGGACCGTTTGAACTCCATGCGGTCTTGGGACCGTTTGGCTTCATGCGGTCTCGGGACCGTTTGAACTCCATGCGGTCTTGGGACCGTTTGGCTTCATGCGGTCTCGGGACCGTTTGAACTCCATGCGGTCTTGGGACCGTTTGGCTTCATGCGGTCTCGGGACCGTTTGAACTCCATGCGGTCTTGGGACCGTTTGGCTTCATGCGGTCTCGGGACCGTTTGAACTCCATGCGGTCTTGGGACCGTTTGGCTTCATGCGGTCTCGGGACCGTTTGAACTCCATGCGGTCTTGGGACCGTTTGGATCTACTCGACCCTTGGGCTGGTTTGTTCTTTTGTTATTTTTTTGTGCTTTTTCTGCAATTATAAAAGGAAAAGTTAGTTTGATGATGTATTTACAAAAAGGGGTAAAATTAGGTTTAAGTACAATATAAATGTAAAAAGAGTAAGGAAAACTAAAGAAAAAAAGACTAAGATAAACTACTAAAATAGGAGGTTATCACACATACACACACCTTGTGCATGATATGGGGTCAAGTACACACCTTATACCCGACATGGTGTTGAGCATATGCCCTAACCCGATATGATGTTGAAGCTCAACATGGTATTGTGAAATCCAATATGCAAATCCCTAAGGTTGAGTAATCTGATATGGGTGCACGATATGGTGATGAGGATACACCTCTATACCCGATATGGAAGCATACCCACACCTCTATACTCGATATGGAGGAAGCACCTCAATCCAATACATTTGATTGAGTGATATGTGTAGTATGTTATGTCAAGTGATACTTTTAAGACATGAAGGGTTTAATGCATTCTGATAAATATGGACCAATGTACATTGAGAGAAGGATTGATCCAACCTAATGGAGTATGATTTAATCAATATCCTAGTGAGGATGAAAGAGACACTTATACTTGTTTAATACTCTTGTAAAGAGTATACATGTGAATAGTGGTTTCCTAGTGATAAGTGACAAGATGTTTAATGGGCCTGGTGAGCCATGTGAATAGTTGTTGCCTAGTGAGAGGTGACAAGATGTTTATAAAAGTCTCATGTAAGAAATGGTAATGGAAACCCAATAACATCATAATAATAAGAAAATGGTTATAATAATAATGAAATCTTGGTCATACATAAACCAAATAAGGGCTATAGTGTTTTGAATATGCTTAAATGGGATAAGAGGAATACTTGTATTACATAAAAAATGTGAATAGGTATGATGGCTTGGCCAAGGTATAGTGCCTAGTAAAGGTGATGTGGTATTCAATGATGAATTTAAGGGATTGACATCCCATTATGAAAGTGAAAGGGAAACATAAATGTATCCCAACTACTATGGGATCCTTAGCAAAATGGCTACGATATCAGGATTGGTACAATGCAATACCTGGCTGTGATCTCAGCACTGGTATAATCCAATACATGGCTGAACTCTATCAGGATTTGTACAATCCAATACCTGGTTGAACTCTATGATCTCAGGATGGGTACAGTCCAATACATGGTTGAACTCTATCAGGATTGGTATAATCCAATACCTGGCTGTGATCTTAGGATTGGTACAATCCAATACCTGGCTGAACTCTATAATCTTAAGATTGGTACAATCCAATACCCGGTTGAACTCTATGATCTCAGGATTGGTACAATCCAATACCTGGATGAACTCTATGATCTCAGGATTGGTACTATCCAATAGCTGGCTGAACTCTATCAGGATTGGTATAATCCAATATCTGGTTGAACTCTATAATGTTTGGTATAATCCAATACCTGACTGTAATCTCAGGATTGGTACAATCCAATACCTGGCTGAACTCTATCAGGATTGGTACAATCCAATACCTGGTTGTGATCTCAGGATTGGTACAATCCAATACTTGGCTGAACATAATGATGTATATTCACATGATTGGTACAATCCAATACCTGGCTAGCAGATTGGATGTGGCCAAGAGATAGAAATGAGAATGATTCATGGATATCATACCATGATAATATTATCACATGATAAGCTTGAGATGTTGGTATAATATGATGAGAAAATGATATACATGTTCTTCATATTCCTTATAAGGCGAATAGATGATAACTGCTCTATCATAAACAATTACAATACTTTAAGAGATGAGAATGTTCTAATCCGCTTATCCATATCGATATACCTTGATTTTTGATATAAAAGAACATATTCTCAATTTTATACTGCCTAACTGTGATAATAACATTGTTGGCAGAGAGTTATATCTCTCGCTGGGACAATTGTCTCACCCCGTGGGATCCACAATTTTTAGGTGGATGTACACAAGGAGGTAGAGATTGTTCTGTAGAGGAAGGACAACAACAGTAGGGACATCAGTAATAACTCAGGTTGAGTGTACTATCTGTCGTGTCTTGTAGATAGAAGTCCTATGTGTCATCTATGTACTCTCAGGTCCTTGGAGTTAGTACGTGATGATTTTATGAACAATCTGAGATTTTGACTTGTAAGCCTTGAGGTTTTATGTTGCTTCAATATATGTTTTGTCAAATCAACTGTTATATGTTATCCTCGAGATGAGATGGTACAGTGTATGTACAATGTGAACCTTCATGTATATAAAGTTAATTAAGAGTTTTCCTGGAAATGGATCTCTTTACAAAATGGTTTTAATTTTTAGTGATTTTTTTGTTAATCCGTTGCTTATGATTATTCCGCAATAATTAGTAACGATTTGGCTGTTAGTTTGGTGGCAGTCGTAACAAGTTTGGTATCAGAGCTTAAGATTCGCTGAGTCTACATAGACATAGGACTAAGGTGTCGAGTCTGTTCTAAGTGTACCCCGGTATATCTTATAGTGACTTCTGCTTATGCAAAAGAAGGGATATAACTTAAAGATGTCCAGAGAACACGAGGATCACGTTGCTGAGAGCAATGTTGTTGCACAAGTAGGAGGTGCAAGGGATCAGGAAAGAGAGGAATCAATGCATGAGAATCCCCATTTTGATGAAGCTATGATAGAAAACCCAGCCTTTCATGCTCTTTTTGGGCAAGTCATGACCACAATGATGCATATGGCAGACCGAATGCTAGCACCAGCACCTAGGGCACCAGTTCCCAATGAGGGATATGGGTCTGGTAAGACTTTTGAACGACTATGCCATGTAGGAGATATAGAATATTCTATAACAATTGACCCATCATATGCTGATTTATGGCTCACTGAGTTAGAAAAGGCTTTTAAGATCCTTAGTATCCCATATGCTGACAAAGTCAAACATGTTGTATACCTTTTGAAGGGTAGTGATGACCATTGGTGGGCCATAGAAGAAGTAAAAAGGTATGATGAAGAGGTTAGTTGGGAGGAATTTCATCGAGAATTCGTCAATAAGTATTATCCATGAACATACTTAGACAAAAAGATCTCACAGTTTGAGAAGGTTTGGCAGGGAACCATGTCAATAAATGAATATGAGGCTAGGTTTATGGAACTTTTACGATTTCATCCTCAAATGGCTCCTACTGAACAGGAGAAGATCCAACATTTTGAGAAAAGGATTGAATGTTGAGGTGTCTATCTCGGCATCTGCATTAGAAAGTAGAGAGAGATTCGCCACATTCGTGGAATCCGTCCGAAGGATAGAAAAGTCTGTGACAAAGAAACAAGAGGCAAACCTCAAAAGGAGGTCTACATCGTCACAAGAATAGTGGATTGGTTGTACTAAACAACCAAAGTTCTCGATAACACCGGTTCAAACACCAATGCAGTGGTCACCAAGAAGGGTTCGAGCTTGTTATAAATGCGGACAAATAGGACATCTGAGGTGGCAGTGTCCAAGGAGAAATAATGAGGTGACCCAACAGTCAAGGTATAATCTACAACGCCAACAAGGACCACAGTTTAGTGGAGCAGAAGACCGAGGACAAAAATAAGTGTCGCAGATTGGTCCATCTACTTCTGGTGGTAGAGGACAAAGGCAATAACAAATGACAACTAGACTCCATGTGGAGTCAGCTGAGACACTAGATAAACCATAAGAGGTAACATGTCAGATAAAACTTTTTATTTTGAATTATCTTTCCATTTCCACTCTCTGCCTACTAATTATAAGAAAGGTAGTTGTTGTTAATTAGTCCTATGAGGACATGAGGAAGAGATAAGAAGGATGAGAACCTATACTCAGTCCAATATTGTCTTATATGTTTTGAAATTTCTCCCTTCATGAAGAAAGGGAAGAGATGTAAAAGAAACACCCAGAGAAAATTAGAGATACTAAGTAATAAATCTAAAGAGATGATAAGAGTAAGAAACATAATATAAAACAAAATGCATACTAACCTAATTTCAATTCTTGAATACCCTGGCCAGGTATTCATCTATTGAAGGTAAGGTAAGTATGACACTCTTAGATTGCTATCTTTCTGATTACTCTGATCAAGTAGTCATTTTGAGACAGTCTAAAGAGCATAATGAAGTAGAAGATGTGGCATGGATATTTCTACCACATCCTAATTGATATACAGAGGAATCTGAGTTAATCACAGATCAACTTATAAACAAAAGAAGATGTTTAGTATAATGTATACCCTGGTCTGAGGGCCTAGAGCTAACAGTTACCTAATGAGAGGTAACAATATTCAGTAAGGAACTAAGGATTTGAATACCCATATCTAGTAATCATGATGATGATAATGATAAGGGATGATGACATGTAGTCATCTCTATAAATCCTATGTTGTTGGCAAGGAACCTAAGAGGAAACAAGATTAAATGACTCATGAACAATTGAAAGTTCGTGCAGTTTATAGAGGAGATGATAATCTCTTATCTTTGATAAACAAACATGGATAATGATGGGGCGATAAAAAGGACTATGTTTCCTTGTGTTCTTTCTTTTCAAGGATATGACAATCAAGTGAGTCTTATGACACTTGATGTGCATGGATTAGAAGTAATATTTTAGATGGATACTTTGAAAAGTATCAGCTAGTCTGGGATTTTAGTTCTAAAGCAAAGTATATGTGTTAAGTAATGTCCTGAGATGAAAGAAAGGTCCTATTATATGTTTGGTTTTGGTAATAACAATAGAGGATGGAAATGATGAGGATGTGATGTGTTTTTAACACATGTAACTAATACCAAGGTAAGGAATTCTAGTATCCAAGAAGTTTTAAAGGTATGAGATAGGGAGGACGTGACTCCTAATAAGATGATTAATGATTGGTTACCTAGAAAGGTCAACTTCAAGATTAGTTCAGTTACATACGATAGTATGGACATCATATGTTAGGGTTTTATGCTCTGCATAAACATAACATCAATAAGGATGTATTATTTGAAGGGATAATAGTAGGATCATCTTGGGAAAATCTTATCAGACTAAGTATAATTTCGTAGAATATCCCCATCTAGATCTATTAAGGTAGCTTATACATATAACATCAAGAGTCACCTCTGAGATAGTTCTTCTTGATAAGTAGCCTCTCCTTGTGACAAGAAAATAAACAACTAACTAGATAGTTGGTACGAGTCATAAGAAAGTTTAGTGTTGTGTCAGCAGATTAGAGTGGCACAACAGATGTATGATAAGACTTGTAGTTCCAAGTGAGTGACAGAACGTGACTCTGGTCTTTCCTTAGGGTGAAATGCTAAGCTATGTGAGGAGTATGGAAGACTCCCAAGGTCAAGAATTTTATCACATAAGTTGTAAGTTGAGAAGGTGACAAATCAGTAAGGTTTGACACCTGAGTTAAATAAGGCATGTATAATGCTTCTTTGATTAAGAAAAGTGTTACCTGACATAGAATTGACATTATAGTCATTAATGAAAAGGACAGTGGAATATGTGTCCTGTATGATAGATTCTATGATAATCCTATATGGAGAAACTTTATGCTGGTCAAAGTTCTATGGCATCTCCATGACATTAAAATGTTATGAGGAGGTTTGATGATATGATGCATGAATAACAATTGTCTTCCTTCATTTGGGATTTTGGGGATGAAATCCTTGTTAGAGGTTTATAACTTGTAACATCTCTGACATGTTATTTACAAACTTGTTCTAATATTTTGAAAAGTAATTAAGACTCTTTGTGAAGCTTATTTTCAAGTATGAGCTTAAATTGCAAACTATTTGTGCATTATATGATAGTCTGAGTGTAAAGCACAATTTACCCAGGATGAGGGGTTATATTGCAAAATGTCACATGATTAAAAGTTCCTTAAGTGTTTTAATATCATAAGAGAGAGAACGATGCTAAGTGGTGGCTTATAGAAAGCCTAAATTCCAAGTATGAGCTTGTTTGAATAATGATAGTGCCTTGTGCACCAATTTTTGTACAAACTGCAATTTACCCAAAATATAGGGTTGATATGTAAATTATTACCTCTAGAGTATCCCTACTATGTCTATGTATTATTTAGAGGAGAGAGAAATAAGTAGGAACCATGTTGGAATCATATTTGAATGATGGTACTCTTGGTGATGAAAAGACCAAGAAATGTGTATAGTTGAAATCCTAGATAAGTTGTATCAAGTTGTAGACTTGATATGGGAGTGCCTATCGGCCAAGGGGACATAGAGGGGATCCCATATCAATTTGTGAACTCTTGGCAAATCCCATGATGGCCTAAGCACCTCAAGGAGGTGATCCATGATGGGTTAGATGCTCCTTGCAAAAAGTGTATCGGTTTTCATAATTTGGGAGATAAAGATGAGATATCCTATCCAACAAGATAAGGGATGACCGAAATATCATCTCTAGATTATCCTCTAGAATTTCGCATGTCAAGATAAATATGAGTGAATGCAAGGACAAGTGTCAACCATTCATGGACACGTGTCACCTAGTAGCTTTAAAATGATGACACCTCATAAACACACTTTTTCATAAACCTCAAGTATATACCCTTCCTTTCACCTATTAGTGGAATTTTTTGAATCTTACGACCCCCTTTCTCTTAGATATCGTGCATAGAGACTTGGTATCATGCATAGGTGAAGGAGTATTGTGCATAGAGCCTTTGTATCAGCCATAGCAAAGTGGTATCGACCAAGTGAAGTGATATCGGCCAAGTGAGGGATATCGGCCACAAAGTGGTGATGTATCGTGCATAAGTATTAAGGAGCTCAAGTCTTGGACCTTTGATAAGCTCATCTTCAATCTTGGGAACGTGAATCTTTGGATCTTGGAGCTTTGAAGTTACTCTTGAGGTGGGTTATATAACTTGAACTCAATTATGTTATTATTTACCATCAATCTTGCCTTAGTTAAATGATTTACTTTCAAATAGAATTTTCTTGCATAATTGATGAACCCATGAGCTCTAGTAGTAACCTAGGACTGTTTTCCATAAACTAGAATAGTAAGAACAAAAGTCTAGAGGTTGATGATGATGACATCATCATGGTTCAATCCGTGTTGGATTGAAGCACCTCTAACCCGATATGGTGTTGAAGGATACACCTCTTACCTGATATGGTGTTGAAACCCTAGATAGTGATTGTTATACACCTTTTCAACACACACATACACCTCAAAGTTGATATGGTGAGCACACATACACCTTATATCCGATATGGTGTTGAAACCCTAGATGGTGATATGGAATCTGATATACCTTAGAACCCCACACCCCTATCATTTTGTGTAATGGGTTAGTTGGGAAGGGTTCAACCAGTTGTCTAGCCTATCACTCAACACATGATAGGATTGATCCCATGAAGGTATGAAAGAGTATGAGCATAAGGGTTTAACCCCATATGCTAATTCGAAATGGCAACCCAATATGGTAACTTGACATGATAGCCCAATATGATGATATGAACACAACCACTATCATGATGTAATGATGAATTTATACCTCATGGATGATATGAGTGACACATACACACACCTTGTGCACAATATGGGGTCAAGTACACACCTTATACCCGATATGGTGTTGAACATATGCCCTAACCCGATATGATGTTGAAACTCAACATGGTATTGTGAAATCCGATATGCAAGCCCCTAAGGTTGAAATGGATGCACGATATGGTGATGTGGATATACCTATATACCCGATATGGAAGCATACCCATACCTCTATACCCGATATGGAGGAAACACCTCAATCCAATACACTCGATTGAGTGATACATGTAGTATGTTATGTCAAATGATACTTTAAGACATGAAGGGTTTAATGCATTCTGATAAATATGGACCAATGTACCTTGAGAGAAGGATTGAGCCAACCTAATAGAGTATGATGTAATCAATATCCTAGTGAGGATGAAAGAGAAATTTATACTTGTTTAATACTCCTATAAAGAGTATACATTGATACTCCTAATATGTGTGGAGTCTGAATTAGGGTTGTGATTCTTGATGAATGTACTTGAAAACCCTAGTCGGCTTAAGAAGGGAAACCTAAACCATAGTGAAGGGTAATGATATGATTTGAAACTATCGTTGGTTAATAAAGGGAAACCCTAACCATATTGAAACCATGCTGATAGCATGAGATAATGAGCATAGCTAAGCATGAGCTATGATGTTCCATATAATACCAATTATATAGGTCTTATGACCTAGAGATAGTTGTTGCCTAGTGAGAGGTGACAAGATGTTTAATGGGCCTTGTGAGCCATATGAATAGTTGTTGCCTAGTGAGAGGTGACAAGATGTTTAATGGGCCTTGTGAGCCATATGAATAGTTGTTGCCTAGTGAGAGGTGACAAGATGTTTAACAGACATTGCGAGCCATATGAATAGTTGTTGCCTAGTGAGTGGTGACAAGATGTTTAACAGACCTTGTGAGACATGTGAATTGTTGTTGCCTAGTGAGAAGTGACAAGATGTTTAATGGGCCTGGTGAGCCATGTGAATAGTTGTTGCCTAGTGAGAGGTGACAAGATGTTTATATAAGTCTCACGTAAGAAATGGTAATGGAAACCCAGTAACATCATCATAATAATAAATGGTTATAATAATAATAAAATCTTGGTCATACATACTTTATTCCTATAACCAAATAAGGGTTATAGTGTTTTGAATATGCTTAAATGAGATAAGAAGAATACTTGTATTACATAAAGAATGTGAATAGGTATGATGGCTTGGCCAAGGTATAATGCATGGTAAAGGTGATGTGGTATTCAATGATGAATTTAAGGGATTTATATCCCATAATGAAAGTGAAAGGGAAACATAAAGGTATCCCAACTACTATGGGATCCATAGCAAAATGGCTACGATATCAGGATTGGTACAATCCTATACCTGGCTGTGATCTCATGATTGGTATAATCCAAAACCTGGCTGAACTCTATTAGGATTGGTACAATCCAATACCTGGCTGTACTCTATGATCTCAGGATTGGTACAATCAAATACCTGGCTAAACTCTATCAGGATTGGTATAATCCAATACCTGGCTGTGATCTTAGGATTGGTACAATCCAATACCTGGCTAAACTCTATGATCTTAGGATTGGTACAATCCAATACCTGGATGAACTCTATGATCTCAGGATTGGTACAATCCAATACCTTGTTGAACTCTATGATCTCAGGATTGGTACAATCCAATACCTGGCTGAACTCTATGATCTCAGGATTGGTACAATCTAATACCTGGCTGAACTCTATCAGGATTGGTACAATCCAATACCTGGATGAACTCTATCAGGATTGGTATAATCCAATACCTAGCAATGATCTCAGGATTGGTACGATCCAATACTTGACTGAACTCTATTAGGATTGGTACAATCCAATACCTGGTTGTGATCTCAGGATTGGTACAATTCAATATTTGGTTGAACATAATGATGTATATTCACATGATTGGTACAATCCAATACCTGGCTAGCAGATTGGATGTTGCCAAGAGATAGAAATGAGAATGATTCATGGATATCATACCATGATAATATTATCACAGGATAAGCTTGAGATGTTGGTATAATATGATGGGAAAATGATACACATGTTCTTCATATTCCTTATAAGGTGAATAGATGATTTACTGCTCTATCATAAATAGTTACAATACTTTAAGAGATGAGAATGTTCTAATCTGCTTATCCATAGTGATTAACCTTGATTTTTATATAAAAGAACCTATGCTCAATTTTATACTGCCTAACTGTGATAATAACATTGTTGGTGGAGAGTTATATTTCTCACTGGGACAATTGTCTCACCCTGTGGGATCCACAATTTTTAGGTGGATGTGCACGAGGAGGTAGAGACCGTTCTGCAGAGGAAGGACAACAACAAGAGGGACAACAGTAATAAATCAGGTTGAGTGTACTGTTTGTCATGTCTTGTAGATAGAAGTCATATGTGTCATCTTTGTACTCTCAGGTCCTTGGAATTAGTACGTGATGATTTTATGAACAATATGTGATTTTGGCTTGTAAGCTTTGAGGTTTTATGTTTCTTCAATATATGGTTTGACAAAGCAACTGTTATATGTTATCCTCGAGATGAGATGGTATAGTGTATGTACAATGTGAACCTTGATGTATATAAAGTTTTGGTTCTTTCATTAAGAGTTTTCTTGGAAATTTTACAAAATGGTTTTAATTTTTAGTGATTTTTTTGTTAATCCACTGCTTATGATTATTCTGCAATAATTAGTAACAATTTGGTTGTCATTTTGGTGGTGGTCGTTACAATACTAGAGTACTACATGGAAATATTTGTGCAACTAAACAAGCATACATATGCATCACATTTCAAGCAAGAAAGACATAGTCATATTATCATTAAAGCGTGAACATAATGCAGAGATTTCATAACCTAACTCATTCTTGATCATCTGGACACAGACAACCACTTGATAAAGCATAACATTGCATAAGTGTATTAGATTCCCATCATTAATCCTAATTAGCTTCATTTTGGGGCTTTGGCCAAGTTAGGTTCAAGGTTGCTTATTAGTACATCACATGGTCTTTTATTGATTCAGAGGTCATCATGAAGGTGTGGATCAAGTTCCAAGTCATTTAGAGGTCTCATGTGGACATTACAAGATTTGTGTCACTTGTGTGCACTTTAGGGTCAAAGGACTCAAAATAGGGCAAACAAGACAAAGATTCATCAATTCATGATATTTGAACAACATATGAGACTAGATCAAAAAGATTAGGATATAGGAATCCCAATCAAATATAGCTGGATGTACCCTAGGGACTAGGCATCATAAACCCAACCTTCGGTATCAACATTTCAACATACATGCCATTAGGGGTCAACATGTGACTTCGGTAGGACATCCACACCCAATGGGGTCATAATAGAAGAATCAACCCTAATTTGAGAGGGGAGATCATAAAAATAGGACCCATATTGAGATTAGGGAATAAGAAAGACAATCAAATCACATATGTGCATAATGGATCAAAACTAGTGGATTTTGATTCACCTACATCATCATATTTCAAAAGGGGCTCGTATTCGCCAATAATGTCACATGCATCACAAAAATATTGAATTCATAGTTTTGTAACTATTAGACAACCATCAAGAAGCAATCTTATCAAGTTAGGGCAAGCTACTACATTAAAGTCATAATAGAAGAATCAACCCTAATTTGAGAGGGGAGATCATAAAAATAGGACCCATATTGAGATTAGGGAATAAGCAAGACAATCAAATCACATATGTGCATACTGGATCAAAACTAGTGGATTTTGATTCACCTACATCATCATATTTCAAAAGGGGCTCGTATTCGCCAATAATGTCACATGCATCACAAAAATATTGGATTCATAGTTTTGTAACTATTAGACAACCATCAAGAATCAATCTTATCAAGTTAGGGCAAGCTACTGCATTGAAGTCCAAAAGTAAGCCACTTATACAATTAGGGGCATTTATGAGCAATAGGGGTGATTAGGATCACAATAACATAATAGTTACTATTTAATGCTTAGGAGGGTGTAAGTACATCAAATATCCAAACTTCATCATAATCATGCATTAGAAGTAGTAAAATATTGCCAAAGGTTGCACTTTTAGCAAAAATGGGAATCTATAAGCAGATTCAAGGTATGAAAATATGTTCATGTTGTAGATCTCATTAAGTTGATTGATTTGGAATATAAGTTTGTATTATTTGGCCAAGGGATGTGAAAGTTATGATTTTTTGAAAATATTGTATTCAAAATATAGTGACATGTCACATACCCTGATGTAAAATTCAATGGCGGCTCCTAGAC
Source organism: Alisma plantago-aquatica (assembly GCA_963693085.1). NCBI lineage: Eukaryota > Viridiplantae > Streptophyta > Magnoliopsida > Alismatales > Alismataceae > Alisma > Alisma plantago-aquatica. The sequence continues at coordinate 499,678,766 of OY856412.1, read as the reverse complement.
ATCAATTCTCCATTAGGATCACAAGAACATAATAATACTGATTTCATGCTTAGGAGGCTGTAAGTACATCAAATATCCAAATTTCATCATAATCATGCATTACAAGTAGTCAAATATAGCCAAAGGTCGCACTTTTAGGAAAAATGGGAAACTAGAAGTAGACTCGAGGTTTGAAAATATATTCATGTTGTAGATCTCGTTGAGCTAATTGATTTGGTATATAATTTTGTATTATTTGGCCAAGGGATGTGAAAGTTACAATTTTTTGAATATCTTGTATTCAAACTATATTGACATGTCACATACCCTGATGTAAAATTCGATGGCGGCTCCTACCCGTCGATTTTCCTATCTGAGCCTATGGGTGTGGGCCAGGTCCGCCTGTGTCTCTCTTACCCTCTTGGCAATCGCTAGGCAGAACTGGCAGTCACTGGATTGTGGCTGGTAGCGACGCACGTCTGCCTCCATTCGCTGCTTGTGGAACGACCCAGCGGATCTAGACACCACCTTCCAGGAGCACGACCTACACGAATAGTGGTGGCACCGTAGAGAACCCCTTGTCAGAGATGAAAGAAGGAGAGGAAGGAGGGGGCTTGGAACCATATGACAAAGCCGCCCACTGTCGGGCTGGACTTGCAATTCCATCGTTGACCTTATTCGAGTGCGAAGGTGACAAAGGGGAAAAGTTGTAATCCAATACCTTGGTGGTGCTTCCATTAAGACTGGAGCAAAGGAGAAGGGGGGAGAGCTCTAGGTCATGAAGTGTTGTGCAAAGAGTATAATTTTCATGACGTACTGGGAGTGCACGCGTGTTTAACGCATTGCAATACCACCCCTGCCAGCGTCGGGCTCGGTTGTCCTTTTTATTTTTATTTTCTTTTGAGTTTTTGGGAAGAATAAAAGGGGGAAGTAAGAAAGGAATGCATGTTTTGTCTGTAACTTTCAGTCCATAACGAATTTTTTGATGAAATAAAAACTATTAGATTCCTTGTAAAAAATACATTTGAAGAAGACTAATATCAATATATTTTTGAGAAAAAATATAAATCAAATAATATTATTTGTACATTTTTTAGAATAAAAAATTAGTGAAATAAGAAGAGACTAAAAGGAGAGAGGAGGGAAGTAATGACAGAAGAGGAGAGAAGTAACAAAAAAGACTAAAGTGAGGAGGGAAGTAATGTGATAGAGGAAAGTGAGTGTGTTACTAATTGGTAAAACTCCACAAAAGTATGGGTGCACTACTAGTAGAATTGAGCTTATTTTACTAAAACTTAGGCTAATTACTAGTAAAAGTGGGCACATTCCACTTCTACTAGGTATGTGAATGGCATATTTGCACAATTTTAACATAATGTGCCCAATATTTATAGAAAAGTACCCAATTATGTGTTAATAAGCCTAATTATGGTGATAATATGCTCAATTCTTGGGATACACATATAATAGAAAATGGACACAAATCTTAACATAATGTGCCTAATATCTATAGTAAAATGCCCAATTATGGTACTAATGCACCTAATTGTACTGCCAATATGCCCACTTCTTAGGGTATGTGCATACATGACAAACTAGGAAAAATCTTAACGTAATGCGTCAATATTTGTAGAAAAGCGCCCAACTATGGTGCTAAAGCACCCAATTATGGTGTCAATGTGCCCAATTACGGTGCTAATGCACCCAATTTTTTAGGTACGCCCATAATAAAAAATTATCACAAACCTTAACATAATGTGCCTAATATCTACACTAAATGTCTAAATATGGTGTTGATGTGCCTAATTGTGGCACCATTGCACCCACTTCTTAGGGTATGCACATAAATGACAAAGTAGTACAAATCTTAACATAATGCACTCAATATTTTGTAGAAAAGTGTCCAATGGTACTAAAGCGCCTAGTTATAGTGTCAATGCGCCCAATTATGGTGCTAATGAACCAATTCTTAGGGTGCGTGCATAATAGAAATTATCACAAATCTTAACATAATGCACCTAATATCTATAGTAAAATGCCCAAATATGGTGCTAATGCGCCTAATTGTGGCCCCAATGCGCCCACTTCTTAGGGTATGTGCATAAATGACAAATTAGCACAAATCTTAACATAATGCACCTAGTATTTGTAAAAAAAAATCGATTATGGTGCTAAAACACCCAGTTATGGTGCTAATGCACCCAAATCTTGGGATACACTCATAACAGAAAATTACCACAAATATTAAGATAATGTGTCTGTCATATAAGTAAAACACCCAAACATGATGCTAATGCGCCTAATTGTGGTGTCAATGCGCCCACTTCTTAGGGTATATGCACAAATGACAAATTAGCACAAATCTTAAGATAATGAACCCAATATTTGTAGAAAAGCACCCAATTATGGTGCTAATGCGCCCAATTCTTGGGATACACATATAATAGAAAATGAACACAAATATTAACATAATGCGTCTATTGTTTATAGCAGAACATCCAATTATAGTGCTAATGCGCCTGATTATGGTGTCAATGCACCCACTTCTTAGGGTATCTAAATAAAAATTAACACAAATCTTAGCATAATACACCCAATATTTGTAGAAAATCACCCAATTATGATGCTAAAGCGCCCAAATATGGTGTCAATGCACCCAACTATAGTGTTAATGCACCCAATTCTTAGGGTACACCCATAATATAAAATTCTCACAAATCTTAACATAATGTGCCTAATATCTATCGTAAAACACCCAAATGTGGTGCTAATGTGCCTAATTATGGTGTCAATGCACCCACTTCTTAAGGTATGTTTGTAAATGTAAATTAGCACACCTCTTAACATAATGTGTCCAATATTTGTAGAAAAGTGCCCAATTATAGTGCTAATATGTCTAATTATGATGCTACTGCACCCAATTCTTGGGATGCAGATATAATAGAAAGTGAACTCAAATCTTAACATAATATGCCTAGTATTTATAGTAAAACACCCAATTATAATGTTAATGTGTCTAGTTATGGTGCCAATACACCCACTTCTTAGGTATGTGCATAAATAGAAAATTAGCACAAATCTTAACATAATGTGTCCAATTATGGTGCTAATGCACCTAATTCTCAGGGTACACCCATAATAGATAATTACCACAAATTTTAACACAATGCGTCAATTTATGATGCTAATGTGCGTAGTTACAATGCTCATGCATCCAATTCTTAGGGTATGTGTATAATTAAAAATACAATAAATCTAAAACATAATGTGCCTAGTTATTTTTTTCTCAAATGTATATCGACATTAGTCTTGTTAGAATGTATTTTTATGAGGAGTATAATAGCATTTATTTTGTCAAAAAATTCATTACAGATTGAAAAGTAATTCATTTTAATATCTTAGATTATTTTTTCAAAGCAATATCAACACTAGTCTTGATGGAATCTATTTATTATAAGGAATCTAATGTTTTTTATTTTGTCACAAAACTCATTACAAAATGGAAGTTATATGCAAAATAGTATGCTCTTTCCTATTTTTTCTCTCTATTGTCTTTTGTTCATACATTTCCACGTGGCAAACAATGGGGCGGCAAGGGGGAAACCACTCACTTGGCCACCAGAAACACATGGCCATGGCCTCAGTAGCCTAGGTGAATCTCTACAAAGAGTCCTAGACACCCAAACTCTCTGGTTCTTTTCTATTCCTCCATTCATAAACCTACTCGGACATATCTACAAAGTGGCAATAGATAGCGCCCTGGTCCCTATAGGGACGCAACCACATGCTCTAACCCTAGAGGGCTCAAGAATTGTGTACCTTCTCCCCTCTTGGTGGCATCTAATGTCATTTTAGTGGTAGGGAACCAACTGCTTCCCAGACTGCTACTGCATGAGACATGGTTGTGGGATCATATTGCGATCACCCTAGAAGGCCTGAGGTGCCACTTGGGTTCACCAGTGAAGGACGGATCCATAGGGGGTGTCACATGACGCAACTACATATTGGAGAAGGGGTCAAATTCCTAGTTGGCTGCTTGTAGAACTAGTTCGTGAGAATGGAGAGGAACAAAGGATGGGGATGAAGATCGATGGATTTAACTCGTTGTCGTCGTGTTCAACACAACAAGTTATCAATAGCCCAGTGTTTTTGTTGTGTTTTAGTCTCAGCCATTGGAGCATGTTGTTGAAGTGGCGGCGAAGCATTGGCCGGGCCCAACCACATGGATCTTAATGGACAATACCCGCTAGCCTGACATGGCCTACTTCAATTGCCCTATTAATAATTATCTTGTAGAAATTGTAACTAATATTGGTAACTCAAATTAAGACAAGGTAGATAAGAAAATTGATCAGAGAAATGAGAGGATTGAAAATAAAATGAATTTAATGCCTAATTCAGGTCCCAATTCTAAAAGTACATTGGGCACACGACTAGTAAGTGATTAATGTACAAAAACCCTAGTTTTAGTGAATATGATTCTTGAAGCAGTAAACCCAGATTATTTTGTGATCATAGCTGATATTGTTGAATATAATAATAATCCAAGATGATCATGACAATGATGGTGTAAAATTAAGGTTTTAAGATGAGCAATCATCAACATGTGTAAATAAGGTTTTAAAACAAAAAATCATAAGTTGTGATAAGTTTAATGAACTTGAATACAATCCAAGTGTTCATAATGGGATATGAGGGATATAACAATTAGGATTTCACCTAATGGTTATATGTGATGAAACTAGGGTTTGTACCATTATTCCTTATCTAAATTTGAGACAACCCTAAAACCTAGATTAAGACATGATTATGGTTTAATCTAATTAATGTGATGGTAACACGTTAGGATTTACATACATGCATATTAAATAATGAATTGCTTGGATTCTGATTTGCTTGCTCTATTGAATAATATTCTTAAAGTATGACTGCATAATCTGCATGGTTCTTGTCACAGAACCATTTATTATCCTAGGTCCACACTCCTAATGTCTACATAGCCAAAGGTGAGTGGACTTGGGCATCCATCCGTAGAATGGCACAAATATTTCACATAGGCAATGTATATGTATAAGCAGTAAAAACAAGATACTAAACATGGAGATAAGAGATATGTACCCATTTCTAGATTCAAGTATACCCTTTTGTATTGCATTTCAGATCTTAGAGTCTTGAGTGCATCATATCTTCATTTGAGAACTACAAATTTGATAAACAAAACATATTAATGCTAAAGCATTAAGTACGCCATAAAAAACATGTAACCATAGTTTAAGAGTAGTATAAAAGTTGCTTGGCTAGAAACATCAATAATAATCAAGAAGTAGAAAAAGACGTGAAACACTTAATGACATTCTTTTAAACACAGTGTGTTTTAAGTGTATTTCCATTATACTCAAAAATATATCATGGCCATTGACCAACTTCCCATTGGAAGGGTATGTAAGGGTGCTCAAGATTAGCCAACCCTTTTACCGACATGGTCTATCTTATCTTGACATATCAAGTAAGGCGCCCAACCTTGTGCCCTTATCCTACAATTATAGGCAGGTACACAAGGTTTGTACAATGAACAATTTCAATTATGTTTGAGGTTTGTTCAACATATTTCAAGTAAAATGGACATACTAATCATACGGAACACGTATCTCAAATAAGTAATTATCTATCCAAGCATCATACGAGCATACATACAAGCAAGCTAATAACATAATAGGGTCAAGAGATTAAGCGTGCCTTGTGAGTAATGAGCATGTTATGATAAGATCTCTAGAGATGGTCCAGCGCAAGGGGACCTATGATGCGAAAGATATAACGTAGGGTCTTAGATCAAAAGAGTTTTGATAATCTAAACATAATATGATTCATCTGGATGTTCCCTTAGACCTAGGTTTCAAGTATTTCAGTTTTAGTTCCAAACAACCATGCAAGTATCACATATAACATAAGCATCAACACTAGACCTTAGGTCTAGGTGAACCATCCGCATTAAGAGTGATATTAGATAAACATGGTCTATGATTTGGATGTAAGGAAGGTATGATATTTAGATTATTATCAGGGTTTAAGTATACAAGATCATAACTAATCTACTAGATCAATTCCATGCAATAAGGTCATATTTCCAAGTCATAGAAGCATTTAGTGGATCAAGTTAGGATGTATATCTATGACGTGATACTTCTAATAATTTGAAGAGAATAAGATACCATGGTAATCATTAGAGGATCATTCATGCAAGATTAGAGTAAGACAAACCATATATGCAAATAGGTCGAGCTAGGATTCACGTGTAGATCATAAAAACCCAAAAGAGTGCATGAGTGTGCCACATAGCATTTCTTGTCACAAAGCATTTAAAGAGACTGATTCTAAGGTGAATCATCAAGGTTTCAGCATTTATGCTCAACTTTGCATAAGGTTTAAAGGATCCAATCCCATAAGTATTCAATCATCACTAATTATGGCATATGAAGGTGCGAATGTGAGTTTTTAGGTCACAAGAGCTATTCATGAGAAAAGGACACAATATATAAATCAGTAAGTGTCACACCACAACATAAAGACAACTGATTTCGAAGTTAGGTGATTATATAATAACAATAAGGATAAAGTTTCCATCTTGATCATGTTACATCATTCATGACCATAAAAGAGTCACCTTTTAGGTCACAGGTAAACATTTAGGATGCATCCATAAAATTTCAAAGCATTAAACAAGATCCAAGTGGATTGATATTACTGATTTAGAGGTTCAAAGTAACATGAGGCCATTAGAGGAACAAAGGACACATAAAAGGGCATAAGGTTCATTAAATAAGCATCGAAGTATTACTCTTAGATATAAATAGGGGAACCGTGAGTAGGTTTTGAAAGGATTTTTAGTGTCTAGATATCATTTTTCTGATCAAAAAGCATATATTATATATTACATTTGGCTTAGGGAGTTGTGAGATATGAATTTTCGAATGTTCACCTCACAAACAATAGATTTGGGTCGTTGATTGTAGATCTGAAGGCCAACAAGAGGCCACACAGCTCCCTTCACTGGGCAGCTTTGGGCCTGCGACTAGCAGCCCATACAAGCCAGCCTGTTATAGCTCATGTCTGCCAGCGGCCCCGAGGCCCCCGACCGTGTTTGGCTTCCTTGAGCGGGTGGTGGAGATTGGCTCCGGTCCACCACCGTCGCCCTCTTCCGCATGTACCAGTGGCCCTTGCGGCTCTGCCATCCGACGAGCTCAGCTGAGCTCCAGGCTGGAGGCCTCCTGGCTGCGGCAGCACTTGAATCCCCGCCGGACAACACCGCTAAGGACCCGCGAATTCGGATCTTGCATCAAGTGAAGCTGAGGGAGCTTAAGGCAAGGAGCCCCAAAGTGCCTCTTGGCGGAGGCGCCGAGAAGAAAGGGGGAAGAAGGGAAACTCAGAGCGAGTTAGGGCTCAGGAGTGAGGGGAAAAGAGAGGGAAAGAAAGAGGGGAAGGAGGGAGGAAGCAAATGAGGGAGTCAATTGTCGAAAAAGAGGGAGAACAGGGGCAGATTGGCTGTGCTATGGGGGTGGTTAGATTGCCGCAGCGCCATTAGCGTCGGCATCGTATGGGCTTGAGGATGAAGCGTTGACCGGAGTGATCCGTGAATGAGAGGATCCGAGGGACGATAATCCAATACTCAAGGATTGAAGCCTGCGATTGGTCAACAAACAAGGAGTCGGATATCGGGGAAGCAAGGGAGGAGGAAATGGGCCGCACGCAGATAAAGGCCCATTTAGATTACAAAATCACTTAAAGGGCCATAAATCAAGGTTAAAACAGTGTGATTTTCAAAGGAGTGTATCTCTCTCGTCCTAGTTCACAATTAAGCAAAATTAGGTATGTTGGAACTGTGAGAACGAGCTCTACAATGAGAATAAGAATAAGGTACCAAATACACAAGGATTGAATTCAAGGGTAAAGTGATGATGTGTTATATGAAAGTAGACTTGATTTTTGCCAATTTGAGCATCACCAAGGTGATACACGCAAACTTGATGGTTCAATTATGTATCAATACACATATCAAAATGAAATTGACTTTGAGAACAAGAGCTTGGTCGAATAGAAGTTAAGATCAAAGTGTGAATTTCTAGGTTATCACGGTTCTACATTGAGGTACGTGGTTACGATTATGACTACCCACATTAATTTGTTGGTATTTGCCGAGGATTTCTCTAGGATTGATTAAATAAATTATTGAGTGTTTATCTACATTATATCTAATTATAATGTCACTATGAGAATCACATAATTAAAGATATCATATTCTGAACCCTAAGATGACATGCATCGAGGGGTGATGCACAAAAGCCCTGGAGGGATAGTGGTCATACCCTAGATAGCATATGAGGCCTCGATTAGAATATGCAAAGGAAATGAGGCATCTTATTTGCAAGAAATTTATTGAATATACTTCATTATGTACTTGCACACTTTTACATGCACCCCACGTATATAGTATAACAATATACTGAGCCGCATTTTATTTCACGCCGTTTTTGGTAAATGTTATACATGGAGATTTCAAGATATGATGATCCAGGTGAAATTCACTGAAGACATCAAAGATAACTAAAGGAGGATTGGATAGATACTTCTTCTCACATGTATAATTCTTATGATAGAAAATTCATGTAACTCCTTAAAGGAGCATCTTGTAAACAATATTTGAATTAATGGAAATTGTTTGTTATTATTTGTCATTTGGTAAAATCTGGATCCTTAGAAATTTTAGATAATGGATCTCAACTTTTTGGGTCCTTACTTAATTGGGGGATGCTAAAAAGTGAGGTCATTACGGGGGGTGTTCGAAAAAAAATGAGGAAGTAACATAAATGGAAAAAAAGACGAAGAGCGACTATGAAATGTATGAAAATGAGAAATAATCAAATATCCTTGATGATAACTAATCAAGTTTAGATTTGATAAATGTTTTAAGTGAATATGAAAAAAATAGAATTCTAAATCTCAAAAATCATCTTCTCTTTTGTATCTCCCTTAATGAGAATATTGTGAGTATGAAGTGACTAGAAAGTGAAATTTAGATGATTCACAACCACCATGACATACACCATCAACTAAATGTAATGATGGTACATTATACAATGATGATAAAACCCCAACGAGGTTAATAAAGAAAGTAACCTATCAGAATTTACAAATAAGAGAAAAGAAATTCAAGTGATAAAGATAAGGAAGACTTTAGTAAAATTGAAGAGAGATGAAGTTTGCATATTGAATTAAGGGAGTAAAATCATGTTACACCAACATCATGTTATTGATGAGGATAAAATCCTAGAATGTTTAGGGTTCTAAAAGTTTGAGAAATGTCAATAGTGGTTTGACTTTGAGTACTAACATTATAATAAAATAAGATTAGTAATGTGAGAAGAAACTAGCAATTATAGTAATCCAGGGTTTAAAGGTTACAAATGAGAAAGGTAGATAAATAACATGGAAATGATTGGGAGTAGAGGATAAGAAATATATTTGAAATGTAAGAGGTGCGGTTGAATAAAAGGAGAAGTGTGATATGAGCAAAGTGTGATCTGAAATAAATTTTTACAGTAATAGCAAGCATGATGGATACCATTCTTACCTTGAATATTTTAATGTTGTCAACATTTATGTTATAACACTAAAAGGAGAAGGATAAGCATGAAGAAGTAAGTGGTACTAAATAAGAAATAAGTAAGATAAAATGAGTGGATTTCAATAATGTATGAATTTATTTATTAGAATTATTTGTCGAAGGTATATTAAAGGATGTAAATTTGTTTAACATATGAATTATGTGGTACATGTGCACTCAATATATTAAATTAAAAGGAATTATATCGTATTCGTCACTCATACCAGTAATCTAGTTCCATATTGTATCATTGTTGTTAATTCTAGTCTGCAACTTATATATTGGAGTAGAACAACAATAAATAAATAAATAAGCAAAGTGAACTCTCTCTTTCAATGTAATATAGAACAATGAAAAAATTGGACTATATAAATTGAGATAGTTATGTCAGATTACCAGTACGAAGGTAACACCTAGAGAGAGTATAACATGATTGAAGATGGTTCATTTTTCTTTCTCTTTCCTAGTATGTGATTGTGACATAGAAAAAAAATATTTTCTATCATTGAAAGGCTTTCTGTAACATACTGAAACCTAGAACTTAATCTTATTCTAGAATTAAGAAGTTAGAAACCTTAGTCTTTGAGGTTTAGCCAAACAAGGATACGATTATACTATTTATTGACCTTAAATATAATAATGCTTACATAAATCACATTAATATGTGAATATAAATTAATATCACCTAATACCTTCAAATCAATCACAAAATCAATATATGTCACATAATGTAATAATGTGCATAAAAAGACAAATAATGAATTAAAATTCCACAAAATATGAAATAAATAAACTTATGTGGGATAATGATGGTGTAGATTTGTTCTAGATCATTCCTTTGCCTTATGGTGCAAGGAAGAGAAAAAGGGAATCAAAGATAATGCTTAAAACACGATTAATGATATATTGAATTATTAATGAGATAAATAATAGAAATAATGGATAATGTGTTAAAAGAATTACTTATTGGATAAGAATAACCTCATATTAATTTCCTTTGGATATTCTTTGGCTTGGAGGCCAAGTTTCACCAATTTAGGATAAAAATAATCATATCTATTTTATTTAGAAAAGAAAAGGGTGATTTTCCTTAAAAATATTAAATAAAATATGTAATGACTCTAAAAGTGGAAAATAATCTTAGATTCATAATTTACAAATTAAAATATGACTTTGGGTGAATTTTCACTCAATTTGGAGAAAGTTTGATTAAAAGATGAAATCAAGAGAGAGAAAGTGTGCAAAACCTTCAAAATATTAAATAAGAACACAAATAACTCCAACATATAAAATTGATGGTAAATTCATATCCAAAACATTAAATATGACTTGTGGGTGAAGTTTCATAAAATTTGAGCAATTTATCACCATTAATGAAGGAGGAAAGAGAAAATCAGTTTTGAATTATTTAACATATTAAAAGTTCTCAAAAAGGCAAAACTAATTCCATATTCAGATTCTACACCTTAAAATTAGTTAGGGTACAAATTTTATTAAATTTGGGACTCGTTTGCACCCTCAAAAGAGGAGAGAGAAAATAAAAAATAATTTCTTTCACACTTTATTTGATTTGGATTAAGATTTGTCACATGACCTAGTTATTTCCCTATTTCGCTCCGCTTTTGGGCTGTTGGATCCCCGAATGGACGGTGAGGATTGTGTCTCCTACCTTGGGTAGGAGAGAAACCCGCGTATGAATAGTACCACACAAAAGGGGGGTTTTGCGATCTGGTTTTCTCGTGCTATAGTTGGTCATTTTTTGAAATTTTTTGTGCGTTGAGTTCATGGAGAATTTCTGCATCGTTTGGTCCCTAAATCGTGACCTATGGTCAAATATTTTTTAAATGCCCAACTTTCCTTCTTTGAGCTTCTCACAGTCACATCATCTTTGGCGTATATCCTAAGTTCACCTATAAATAGGTGCACCCCGATCTGCGTCGTTCCCCGCACAACTCTCCTCCCCTATCAATTTCTTTGCACAAGGTGGATTTGGCCATGGACAACCTTGTTTTTGATAAATCTTTACGGCGACGTTCTTGTGTTCCTATGAGTACCAACACCCCAATAATTTGGCTTGGTGAGTTTGTGAATTTCTTCTGTCTTTCCTTGCCCTCGGCGTCACAAATCGTTGTTCGTGAGTGATTTTCCAAAAATTCTAGCAAACACCTACTTTCTTGCTCGGTTCTCATAGAGCAGGGGTCTGGGAGGAAGAAGAAGACGCCCTGTGATTTACCGATTTTACCTCCAACTTCCTTCTGTTGTTTCGTTCTACGCTAGGTGTAATTCTGTCAATTCTTCCTCTTATCCTTTGTTTTGGGTCAAGTCAAGCGAGTCGTTGACCCGCTGACTTGGCCGACGTTCATTGAGCCAAGTCATGCGGGCCCAGCCTGCTTGTCCCTTTATTTTTATGGATTTCTCACCTACGTGGCTTTATCTAATTATCTAATTGGTCGAAAATCTGTATTGCATAACTAATTACATGTTGGACCAAAAATTACAAATAAATACTCGTTTGATTCAAAAAAATACAAACTTTCTAATGGTATTGGTTTGTCACCTGAATCTGATGTGTTAAAGAGGTGATTTAATGGATCTATGTATAATTCATAATTAAATATTTATAAGTTAGAAAAATATAATAAAATATGTTTTGAACTCAGAAAAATATAACATAAAACATGGCATGGTTTTGATAACCTAATTCATTAATAATACAAAGGCAATTTTTAGGGTCTTGAATAATCAATGCACTTCTAACCCTAATTTCATATGCATGATATTAGGTGCTTTGGAAACCTAGATTTGGATCTAGAAGTAATCTTGTTTTGATTAAGACTCTGTGAGAGGTATGTTTGCATCTCCTATTTTTCTTTATTGAGCAATAACCTAAATTGTCTTTCTCTTGGTCCAATGGACAATAGCCTAAAAACCATATCTTTTTCTTTTGAAATTATGCCCCATGATGAGAGTGTTCACTGGACTCTGCCTTACAATTATTTGTTTTTTTGCCTGGAGGGAACACAATTGTAGGATTCACGACCATAGACACATTGACATGGTCGACCTTTTTGAGGTTATTGTATATAATCTTGGGAGGGCTGTTATAGCTCATCCTAAGATAGGGGCCGGGTTGGACAAGGGATTCCTGCTACAGTGGGGTTTTGTTGAGTAGACCCACATGTACAGTATATGGGAGTCTCATCCCTATACTTTTGCTTGTCTTTTTCCTTGTAGTAATAATTTACCCTCTCCAAAAAAAATTATGCTTCGTGTGAAGAACTCTACTTGTTACTGATCTTGTGATCATAATATCTTCTTAACATTCTTTTGGAATCTTTATTATGCCTTGTTCATTATGGAACTCAATTTGTTGTTATACGCCCACTTTGAGGTGGATGATAATGATGATCACTTATGTGGTGATTAATTGGTAAAATGCGACAATACGTTTTACTTGTTTCCCCATTAAGCATGTTGTGTGACTCAGTAGCCCTAGAGTAATATAATTTGCATTAGTTTTGGGTTATGTGCCCTTATTAATATTATTTTGGGATGGTGGTTATGTGCCCCATACTAGGGTTTCAAATTTATGAGGTTTGGCCTTACTTTTTATAAATTGGGAGTTTGGTTATGTGCCAATCTCTATCAGGTTCAAGCTTATGTGGATTGGTTGTCTTTCTTAGTTATGTTGTTCTAGTGCTATGTTTATCTCACCTACATACATGTTGTTATGGGTTTTGTGCCCTAAAAACTTTATGAGTGCTTTTATGGCACCACTTTTATTTTATGGCAAGTATTCCTTTTATCATAAGTTGGTGATTATATTCCTTTTATGCCCATTTGGGTAGTTCTTATCTTTTTGCATGGGAAGCCTTCTATACTTGATGTACCTTTTTCCTAATATATAATGCTCAATTCCTTTTAGCATGCTCATAATAGCTTTTTGTTGATATCCTCTTTTCTTTTCCTTTTGTAGGGTACGCTTCCAACCCCAGGTGTTGGACAAGGAGAAGGAGACTTAGGAGGTCTTAGACCACAACAAGTGTAGTTGTCTTTGTGGGAGACTTTGCTTGAAGTTGTTAAGTGATCCTCAGCTAGTTCTATATATGTAGTTAGTTTTCCTTTATGTCACCCTGCTTGGTGAAAGTTTAGTTTGATGATAAGCTTTGTAATGATTAGATACATGTTTAATTTCGTTGTTACTCTGTGTTGTGATACAATCATGTTAAATAAATTTGGTTTCATCCCTTTCAATAAAAGTTTTTGTGGATGTGCCTTTTTATTTTTAGTAGGCTTACAACATGGTATCAAAGCCTGTAGCTATCGGTTATCTAAATATTTCAAACTTGTCTCCCTTAGGATGTTTACCTTTTTCCATAGGTTGCTTATACCTAGTATTCTTGCCTTGTGCAGGCATAAACCCTAATGGCAGGAGATAACTCTACTGTTGACAACCAGTACGGTTATGAGACACCTCAAAACCCTAGGTTTGGTCAGGAGACCTCAGCTTCTGCTAATTCGGGAGTAGTTATGACTCTAGAGAAAGAGTTGGCTATGTTTCGACAACTTTTTTCTACTTCTTGGCAGGGAAGATGAAAGACCTGTTTGTGCCTGAAAAGCCTAAGGAGTTCTCGATCATGGAGTTCATGAAGATGAAACCACCTTCCTTCAAGGGTGAAGGTGAAATAGAGATGGTTGACAAACCTGATGATTGGATGTTAGCCATTGAGAGGACTTTTGATGGTATGGCCTGTCCTCCACACCAAAAGGTTAGGTTTGCTTCATATGTTTTAGATGAACCAACAAGAGTTTGGTGGAATGGAATGGACTAGAGACATCTCAACCATGTCTTGGGTGTTATTTTTGTCTCTATTCCGTGGAAAGTACATCTGCATTGCTGTCCTAAAGAAGAAAGAAGCAGAGTTCTACATCTTGAAGTAAGGTTCCTTATCTGTTTATGCTTTTGTGCAAAAGTTTCTACTGTTGGAACGTTATGCAGTTGGTTTGGGTGAGGAACGTAGGGCTGACCTATTCCTTCAAGGACTCAACTACAATGTGGGTCGTGCTCTTATCCCCCAACTGCCCTTGACCTTTCAGTAGATGGTTGATAAAGCTTTGGCCGTGGAGTCTTACCCAGGGTTTCAACCTAGGGAGTTTGATAAGAAGAGGAAACCCTCAGATGATGAGCATAGAAGAGACAAGTGTGCTAAGTGCAATGGTTACCATCCTCCACGAAAGTGCTCTCAAGATAAGAATCAAGCAAAGTATAAGTCTGACTCCTGAGTTGTGTGCCATCATTGCGATGAACCTGAACATATTCTCCCTAGTGCCCCCAACTTCATAATGGACCTATACCGGCTCAACAACAACAACCTCAAGTGCCTTATCAGAATAATGGTAACAACAATGGTAAGAGACCTGTGGAAAGGTGAGCTGGAAGAGTTTTTGCTTTGGGTGGTCAGGAAGTCCATGATGATGATAAAGTTGAAAATACCCTTAGTCCCATAGTTAGACTTTCAAGTTATGTTTCCTCTTGCATGGTACCTTGTGAATATATATAAAGAAGTTACCTTTGTACCTATAGTTTTGCTTGGCTTATTAGGATGAAACTTTTTAAGGGGTGGTAGATAGTTGTTTAGATTTCTAGGATGAAGTATCCTTACGGGGTGGTAATGCTATAACATATCGAAACCTAGAACTTAATCTTATTCCAGAATTAAGAGAATTTACTTATCAATTCATGGATTATATTTATATAATTTAATTTTACCAAAATTGAGGATATAACATTCACCCCTCAAAACCTTAGTCTTTGAGGTTTAGCCAAACAAGGATAAGAGTATACTCTTTAGTGACCTTCAATATATTAATGCATGCATAAATCACATTAATATTTGAATATAAATTAATATCACCTAATACCTTCAAATCAATCACAAAATCAATATATGTCACATAATGTAATAATGTGCATAAAAAGACCGATAATGAATTAAAATTCCACAAAATACGAAATAAATAAACTAATGTGGGATAATGATGGTGTAGATTTGTTCTAGATCATTCCTTTGCCTGATGGTGCAAGGAAGAAAAAAAGGGAATCAAAGATAATGCTTAAAACATGATTAATGAGATATTGGATTATTAATGAGAGAAATAATAGAAACAATGGATAATGTGTTAAAAGAAAAACTTATTGGATAAGAATAACCTCATATTCATTTCCTTCGGATATGCTTTGGCTTGGAGACTAAGTTTCACCAATTTAGGATAAAAGTAACCATATCTATTTTATTTAGAAAAGAAAAGGGTAATTTTCCTTAAAAATATTAAATAAAATATATAATGACTCCAAAAGTAGAAAATAATCTTAGATTTGTAATCTACATATTAAAATATGCATTTGGGTGAATTTTCACTCAATTTGAAGAAAGTTTGATTAAAAGATGAAATCAGGAGAGAGAAAGTGTGTAGAACCTTCAAAATATTAAATAAGAACACAAATACTCCAACATATAAAATTGTTTGCAAATTCATATCCAACACATTAAATATGACTTGTGGGTGAAGTTTCATAAAATTTGGGCAATCTTATCACCATTAATGAAGGAGGAAAGAGAAAATAAGTTTTGAATTATTTAACAAATTAAAAGTTCTCAAAAGGAAAAAGTAATTCCATATTCGGATTCTACACCTCAAAACCAGTCAGGGTGTATATTTTTATTAAATTTGGGACTCATTTGCACCCTCAAAAGAGGAGAGAGAAAGTAAGAAATAATTTCTTTCACACTTTATTCAATTTGGATTTGGATTTGTCACTTGGCCTAGTTATTTCCCTATTTCACTCCACTTTTTGCCGTTGGATCCCCGTGTGGATGGTGAGGATTGCATCTCCTACCTTGGATAGGAGAGCAACCTGCGCTTGAACAGTACCACACAAAAGGGGAGTTTTGCGATCCAGTTTTCTCGCGCTATAATTGGTCATTTTCCGAGATTTTTTGCGCGTTGAGTTCATGGAGAATTTCCGCATCATTTGGTCCCTAAATCATGACCTATGGTCAAGTATTTCGCAAACACCCAACTTTCCTTCTTCGAGCTTCTCACGACCACATTGGTTTTGGCGTATACTCTAAGTTTACCTATAAATAGGTGCACCCCGATCTACGTCGTTCCCCACACAGCTCTCCTCCCCTCTCAATTTCTATGCACAAGGTGGATTTGGCCGTAGACAAACTTGTTTTCAATGGATCTTTGATGTGTTGTTCTCGTGTGTCTGTGAGCACCAACACCCCAATAATTTGGCTCGGTGAGTTCGTTAGTTTCTTCTCTGTCTTTCCTTGCCTTCGGTGTCACGAATCGTTGTTCTTCAGGTATTTGCCCAAAATTCTAGCAAGCGCCTGCTTGCTTGCTCAGTTCTCACAAAGCAGGGGTCTGTGAGGAAGAAGAAGACACCCTGTGGTTTATTGATTTTACTCCCGACTTCCTTATGTTGCTTCATTCTCTGCTAGGGGTATTTCTATCAATTCTTCCTCTTATCCTTTGCTTTGGGCCGAGTCAAGCTAGTCGTTGACTCACTGACTTGGTAGGCATTCATTGGGCCAAGTCATGTGGGCCCGACCTTCTTGTCCCATATTTTTCATGGATTTCTCGCCTACGTGGCTTTATCTAATTATCTGATTGGTCGAAATTCTAAATTGCATAACTAATTACCTGTTGGGCCAAAAATTACAAATAAATACTCATTGGATTCAAAAAAATGCAAAATTTCTGATGGTATTTGTTTTGTCACTTGAATCTAATGTTTTAAAGAGGTGATTTTAATGGATCTAATCAAATAAGATAATAACTTGTATAATTCATAACTCAATATTTATAAGTCAATAAAATATAATAAAATATGTTTTGAACTCAGAAAAATATAACCTAAAACATGGCATGGTTTTAATAACCTAATTCATTAATAATAAAAAGGCGATTTTTAGGGTTTTGAATAATCAATGCACTTCTAACCCTAATTTCATATACATGATATTAGGTGCTTTGGAAACCTAGATTTGGATCTAGAAGTAATCTTGTTTTGATTAAGACTCTGTGAGAGGTATGTTTGCATGCCTTATTTTTATTTATTGAGAAATAACCTAAATTGTCTTTCTCTGGGTCCTTTGGACAATATCCTAAAAACCATATCTTTTTCTTTTAAAATTATGCTTCGTGTGAAGTACCCTACTTGTTACTGATCTTGTGATCATAATATCTTCTTAACATTCTTTTGGAATCTTTATTATGCCTTGTTCATTATGGAACTCCATTTGTTGTTATATGCCCACTTTGAGGTGGATGATAATGATGATCACTTAAGTGGTGATTAATTGGTAAAATCTGACAATACTTTTTACTTGCCTCCCTATTAAGCATGTTGTGCGACTCAGTAGCCCTAGTGTAATATAATTTGCATTAGTTTTGGGTTATGTGCCCTTATTAATATTATTTTGGGATGGTGGTTATGTGCCCCATACCTAGGTTTCAAATTTATGAGGTTTGGCCTAACTTTTTATGAATTGGGAGTTTGGTTATGTGCCAATCTCTATCAGTTTCAAGTTTATCTGGCTTGGTCGCCTTTGTTACTTATGTTATTCTAGTGCTATGTTTATCTCACCTACATGCAGGTTGTTATGGGTTTTGTGCCCTAAAAACTTTATGAGTGCTTTTGTGGCACCACTTTTATTTTATGGCAAGTATTCCTTTTATCATATGTTGGTATTTCTATTCCTTTTATGCCCGTTTGGGTAGTTCTTATCTTTTTGCATGGGAAGCCTTCTATACTTGATGTACCTTTTTCCTAATATATAAGGCTCAATTCCATTTTAGCATGCTCATACTAGCTTTTTGCTGGTATCCTCTTTTCTTTTCCTTTTGTGTGGTACACTTCCAACCCCAGGTGTTGGACAAGGAGAAGGAGACCTAGGAGGACCTGGACCACAACACGTGTAGCTGTCTTTGTGGGAAACTTTGCTTGAAGTTGTTAGGTGATCCTCATGTCGTTCTATATATGTAGTTAGTTATCCTTTATCTCACCCTCTATGGTGAAAATTGAGCTCGATGAGAAGCTTTGTAATGGTTAGATACATGTTTAATTCCACTGCTACTTTGTGTTATGATACAATCATGTTAAATAAATTTGGTTTCATCCCTTTCAAGAAAAGTTTTTGTTGATGTGCCTTTTTATTTTTAGTAGGGAGTGAATCCCTATGGGATCCCACTCCTTACACTTTCTTTTAAGTCTGTCATGATTGTTAGTAAACAAAGGACTGAGTTGTGAATTCAATATGCAGATACAAAAAACAAGAGTTAGTATAAAAAATTCAAAATTTAAGAAAAGACCTTGAATGTACTTTTTATGAATATTTATGTTTTGAGGGGGAAACCTTATTAAGGAGGGAAGATTTTTATGACCATGTTTCATCTTACTATATAATTAGGGTTTAATAAGTATAAAACCTAGTTGGCTAAAATTAGGGTTTTGACAATATATGAATAGAGAATTTGGTAAAAATAGTGGTATAGTAAATTATTTTTACTATTTTTATTGGTAACATGGATTTACTTGAAATTTGGATAAATCAACTATATGTGTTATTTAATAATTTCAAAATATTTGGATGTTCTATTGGTCAGTCAAATTGTAATTTGATCGACCATGCTACAGACTGCAATATAGCAGTGTGGTGATAGATTTTTATTTATTTATTGGTAAATCTAAATGATATGAATTTATTGGAACTCTAAAACTTTGTGTCTGAAAACATGGAAATTTTTCATAATTTTTGAAGATTTTTGACCGAAATAGTAAATGCTTTTTGATAACATGTGTGAGAAAAACATTCTGCTAAAATAAAATAAAATGTCAAGTAGTGGTAATTTGCAATTATCTAAAGTAGCTTAATTGCTCTATATGAGTAACCTAACACACTAGTATATCTCATATTTTGTGATTTATTATTGATAAATGAAATTCCAGAGAGACGGGGAGAGTTAGGGCTTGGATGGAGAAAGAAGAGAAGATGGAAATCTAAGGTTTTATCTTCCTAGACTTGATGAAATCAAGTAAGTTAGTAATCGATACATAGATTTTCTTGATGATTATTCTCTACCATGTATAGACCCCTTCCCTCATCTGATTTGAATGAAAAAGATATCAAATCACCATATTTTCTCTTTCTTTCTCCTCAATCTCTACTTCTAAGGTTCTTGAGTCTAAAAAAGGAAGAAAGTTACTCATTTCTCTAAGTTTTATACATATTGAATAATATCAGTTCTTGGGCTATGTTTTAAGGTGTTTTCATACTTTAGGTGAGTGGGTACTTCCATTTAACAATAGATTTCACAAAATTGGTTTAAACTCAACTATATTCTTCCATTCTTTTATATGTGACAATAAACCCTAAATATATATTCTAGTTCTATCTTGTACAAGATGATTTAGAAATAGATTATTTCCTGATGTGATAAATTTTATATGATGAAATCATATTATAAATAGATACAAATCATCTAGAATAGTAGTTTTGAAGTTAGTGCAGAAGTTAGAAGAAAATATTGAAATCTAGGGTTTCCAGAACATATGTGAATATACATTATAATTATGTAAAGAACAATTGCCTATCTGAATCTTTTAATATATAATTCAATTGTCCTATTTAAATATTTAGTATACATAATCCAAATACAAGTTATGGATTTAATTGAATTTATCAATTTTTCTTGATATCTTACAAAAAGCGTGAAACCTAGATGAGTGATAACTTGGGAATTTATGAATATACACAATGGAAGTTAGTGAAAATGATTCTCTTGAAGATTTTAGTTTTACCTAATCATTTAATTCTTGATGGATGATATTTCAATGAATGGCATGTAAATTCTAGTAAAATGTCATATCAGGAATTCTCATACATGTTTAGTTGTATGAGAGGTTGTATAAATAGTCTTGTTTATTGGTTCAAGTTTGTGATGCATTAAATTCTAATGTGGATCATATTACATGTGAATGAGGCAAATGAAAATCTATGGAAAAGGTATTCATTCAATTAAGCATTTTCATTTTAGTGTTTATTAGTATGATAAGTGTAATAGCTCAATAGCTCAGTTTATAATACATATTACATATAGGCTATAAAAATAACTGATTACATGTTTAAGCTATAAAATTTTGATTATATGGTTGAACCATGAATTGAAAGAGTGAATTATATGTTAGATTCCCTAAAGTCTGTTTAATTCTTCATAGATGACTTATGTTGTGAGGAGGAAACATGCTACCAACTAGAGGATCAATGTTGATCAAGTTAGACGGAATGCACCACATCAGGGTTAGGGGGGCTAGGGCAGTGAGGACAAACTCCTTTTGTAGTGTGGTAACCAACACCAACTGAGATGCCAGTGGTACTCGTTTTGTTGGGTTAGTGGTAATCTTTAGTAGGACCACTGATGTAGAGTAAGCTATAGTGCTTTTGACTCTCCTCTTGAGTACCTAAGTTTAGAGGAGGATTACAAATATTGGTGGCTCTCATTAGATGCCCAGATCCAGACGTGGCATGGCCCACTGTAAAGGGGATCATTTGAGATTATAGACTTAGGATACCAGACATTCATCTAAGTCTTGTACAGTAAGATTGTAGTCTTCACATGTAGTGGTACACTTCATGCGGGTTTAAGGTATAATAAGTGAATAAGATATTAATCAAGTGTGTGCAGTTATACATTTATTCTTTGTAGTTATTTGGAATAACCTGCTATTTGTATGTTTTTGAATGACTAGTTCCCTTTAGATTAATCAAGCATGCTCAATTATTGATTTACTCCTTGTAGTTATCTAAAGCAATCTTGCCCATTATATGTTTGTCAATGATTAGTTCCCAATCTAGCTCATTACTATTTTACTTTAAATTAGTTTCCTAATAATATATACTTTAACTATTTAAATGCTTTAAATTGTTTGTTTGAAGTACTAATTCACTGAGTGAGTAGGCTCACCCATCGAATCACAATTTTTAGGAAAACCATATGAATTGAAGAATGCCAATTCCAGAATAGAAGTGTCACAAGAGCTAGTATAAAATTAGTCAAGTTCATTCTGTCCCTATCACTCTAGGTCCTTGTAAAGACATAAGAGAGTTGTAAATGATGATGTGTAACTTTGTTTCCATAATAATAATGTATGTTTCCGATTAACAAGTCTTATGCACATGGAAGTGTGAGAAACAAAATGAATGTTTAGATATGTATCTTAGTCATTGAAATCAAATTAGAGTAATCAAAGATTAAATTCCCTTGTAAATTTAGCTTATGCGATTAAATGTAAGAAAACAAATAGTTTGAAATTGAAAAAATGTTAAGACTGATCATTGTTTTATGTTTAATCCTTAATTTATGCCCTAATCTCATGATAATAGTTATTGTCAGATCTGGGTGTAACAAATCTAATCCCCCAAATCAGTACTTCGGTACATTTTCTTGTGATTGATGTCTTGGACCATCTAAATGTACCCTAATGATCATCTAGACCTTCTATGACTATCTTTGACCTAAAATTGTCCATATATATGCATACATGATATGACTTGATCAAGTATAGGACTTTGGCTTAACTTCTTATCATGTAATCATCTTACCTCAAAATAAGTGATCTTTACTATGATTTTTGACATGATAAACTAAGGTATCATGATAGAGTATTCCATGTTTCACATATAAGACCTCAAATACCTACTTTTGCATTAAATGATCTAGTTGACCTAGTTTGATTTCATATGATGAAAACATGATAAAATTTAAATAACATGCTTTATATCATGAAAATTAGAGATAATATTTCTCTCATGACTTCACTAATGTGGATGTTCCATCTATACCTAAGGTACCATTGTGATACTTGTACTATGTTGAATAAATGTAAAAATATTGAAGTTGTTACACCCACATCTACAAAAACCACTAATCATGATATTAGGGCATAAAATGAGGATTAAACAAAATACAAACATCACCGTTAACTTTTTTTTGCCTACTCTTTGTTTTCTCACATTCAACCATAGAAACTAACATTACAAGGGAAATGAAACATTGATTCCTCTAATCTATTTTTTCAACAATAAAGATATATATCTAAACATTCATTATGTTTCTCACAATTCCATGTACATAAGACCTGATAATTAGATACATACATTGTTAAAGGAGAAACAATGTTACACTGCCAATTACAACTCTCTTATTTCTTTACAAGGACCTAGAGTGACAGAGACCGATTGATCTTGACTAATCTCATACTTAAATCTTGTGGCAGATCTACTATGATGCAATGACAGCTTCAATCCACATGGCTTCCCTAAAAAGTGTGAGCAGAGGGGTGAGCCTACTCGCTCTAGTGAATGAGTAAAACAATAATACAGTCTAAAGCACTGAATTAGGTAGTCTAAAGCACTGAATTAGGCATTTACCTTTCTTGAATAATTGAAACAATAGCAAGACACTAATTCAGATTAAAAGACTAGCTATTTAGAAATTACAAATAAGATTGAAGCATGCATCACTAAAAATAAGCAAGCATCAAAACATATTACTCATTATTTTCTTTCTGATATTTCATTAACTTTGAATTGACTTGACTACTGAACTGACTACTACTATGTTGGCCAACTGAACACATCTGACTGATCTGACTACTGATCCCTTTATTTGAACTCAACTGAACTGATTAACTTTTCTTTTTACTTTTCCCTTGAACTCACTTGGATTGTACCATCCAAACAAAATCCACTACTGCGTGACTTACCGTACAAATCTTAAGGTAAAACTGGGACCTTGTAACTAACTACCTCGGTCTGCAGTGAGGTTTCCACGTCTGGCCTAACGGGGGCTAAACAACATCCGTAAACTGTGGCCCCTTGTCCTGGGTACTCAAGGGGGTGCCTCTAGGCTAAAAAGCCTCCACTCTACATAATGCAATTCCACTAGGGCTGACATGCAAAACAAAGTAACTGCCAAAAGGAGTAGGTCCACAAGGGTTGTATACTACAACTGGTGGGTACCACTAGATCTCCAGTTATTTTTGGATACCTCTACTACTAAAATAGTACCACCAGTATCTCTGGTTATTGTTGGGTACTCTGCTATTATTCAGGAAACATGGAGCTACTTGTTCCCCGCGACTAGGCCGCGCTCCAGGTGATACTTTTCTGGGCTAAGTCACCAGTGAATAACCTATTTCACTCTTCCTGGTACAGACCTCCTAGGAAGAGTTCTGTGGTATTCAGGGCAACTATTACTACTATAATTCTGATTATATCTTTCTCTTAGATTGACCTCTTTTAACTTTGTATTTACTAACTTCTTGGACAAATGAACTGATTTCAATGATGTTACTTAGCTTCATGCATAATATATTGATTGCCCTTCTCTCAGGGCTTCTTGTTTCTGAAATGATTAACATACTAATCACCTTTCACTAAAGATTTCTCATTTCTCATGCACATATAATATTTCTCATACTTCAAATAGGTACCATGTCAATTGATAAACATTCTCATTCAACATTTTCTCATATTTATACATGGCATTAACACATCCCAATTTGGGGAAAATCCATTTATTTACTTGCAATAGCATAACAAGTTCTACAATTCATGACAAAGATATGAACTATATAATTTGCATTTCTCAAATCAAATGTATGCATATAAAATAATATTAAGCTACAAACTCAGTGTATTACATGAATCATTTCAATCAGTCATTTACTACTAACTTAAACATGTATGCATTTAGAAGCATACTATATTGGGTTTCCATTACTGATTACTTACTTTTCACAAGATATGTATTGTGAAAATTAGAAACTCTACTTGTCCCCATATCAAATTAAATTGATCAAACATGTCCAATTAAATATATTCATCACATAAGCAAGAACATATAAGCATTAATCTAAATTTCAGCTAGGTTGTTGTTCAAACACGCGAATAATGCATAATTTCAGATTTTCCAGAAATCCTCAAATAAACTTGAATATCTCTATCCATTCTATAATATGAACATTTCCAGATCATATTTAGAACATGAAATGAAGTATCTTATAAATTGAAATATAAGAATGACAATTTTTTATTTACCGTCATCTATGGAGAATTTAAGAAAGTCAACTATAATCATCTAATTAAGTGAAATTGACTGAAATATTCTTTTACCCACTCACCTCAGGTGTTAAACACCTCAAAAACATATCCCAATAAATGGTTCCCTTGAATCCAAACCAAACTTTAAGAAATCGGTCTTTTACTTCCTCCTTTCAATTCAAGAATCCTAGAAATAGAAATTGGAGAGAAAGAGAAAAGATGATGATTTGATATAATTTTGATTCAAATAAGTGGAGGGACGTAATTCATACACAGGTGAGAAGAGTCACCATAAAAACATATCCAAAGAACATTAACTTACTTGATTTCATCACTTCTAGGAAGATAGAACCCAAGAGCGGCATCTTCACTCATTTCCTCCTCCAAACCCTAACTCTCCCTCTCTCTATGATTTCTTTTCTCTAGTATGGATCACAAATTATGAGAGCTACTAGGGTATTAGGTTATTGATATACATCAATTGAGGTGCTTGGGTCATTTGTAACTAACTTCCCAATATTACATTTTATTTTATCTCAGCAGAATCTTCTATCAAAAAAGTTAATTGATATGCTAACTATTTTACCTCTTAAATGATATCAAAAAATTCTGAAAATTTAGTATGGTTTCTGAAATATATATTTAAATCTATAATCCAAATTTAATACCATTCGGACTTATGAATAAAATATTAAAATAAATTACTATACCAATAAGGATTCAATATTTTAGTATATCTGGCAGAATATTTGTTTATAAAACCCAGCTGATAAACATGTCTATTACTCAACTAATTTTTTTGAAAATTTTAATATATCTTCACATGATAATTATCTAGCATACTTCAAATTTTTAGAATAATCAGAACTACTAGAAAAATATTAAAAATCTTACATCTTGCTGCTATACTTATCATTGATGTTCTGATCACATTTCCGATCAACATGCTATCAAAATTAACAGATTAGATTCAAGATATCTAAGTATTATACATTATGATTTCTAATAAAATCATTCATATTTTCATCTATGTATCTAAATAAGGATCATGCACATCATGGTTCAATATTGAACACACATTAAACATTTGAAATTGAGCTTATGATTTTATAACCCTCAATTATCTACTAAGTAGAGGTAGGGCCATTACAATCTCTCCCCCTTAAAAATTTTCATCCTAAAAACTTACAAATATAAAGAAATAAGTTTATTCAAGATATCTTTCTTTATTTTTAACTCTAGTATTTCTCTTATTCTCATATGTCTTTTCTAAATACTGAATTCCACACTAAATTCTCTATTCTTCCTTCAAGTTCCAATCAACTTGTAACAAATCATTTCAACATCAACAATAAAATATATATTTTATGATTAACTACTAATATTGTACTTTCTTTCAGTCTAATACACTCTTTTGAGATATATTCTTTATATATATCATTCTATACTATATCAATTATACAGTTGTTCTCTACTATAGTTCTGCAACACAATTGAAAACAAACCATAATTCTAATACTGAACTAAAATATGATGCTTGAGTAACAAGAATCACAACCCTTTCACTTGATTGGCATACATTCATACAAAATTAAAAACCATATAAATAAAATTTGTTTTTTCTTGGATCACCTTTCAGAAACTATATTTTTAGAAGACAAAAAATCTGAGCATTACTAAAGAAAAATAACTTGTTTCATCGATTTGTTTCTCATCTATTATTACTCGTCTCTTCTTATTTATCTTAACTCTTTCACTACATTATGATGAAATCCTTGACTATGAGCATTCAAATACTCAAAACACAACATGGACTTCTTTTCACCCATGGATTTCATTTAACTTGCATCTCTTACATTTTATTTTCATCTGTCATTCTCTTATCTTAATCATTCCAATACTTTTCATTCACATTTCTGAATTGAATCTCTCATGCTCTAATTTCTTACTAATAATTTCTTCATCTTATTTGTATTTAATTCAAGGTTCCCCATTTAACCTTGTTGGCATCCAAGGTCAAGTTTCTATCGACCTACCTTGAGTTTCCAAGTCCTAAACATCCTGAGATATATCATTGATCTATAACTGATCCTCTTTAGGTTTTTCTTTTTTTATTAAGCTAAAAGTTCATTCCCCTTTTAAGATTGAAATGTACCTAAATTTTCTTGTATGCTTTCATCTTCTTTTTCCTTGTACTAGACTTTATCTAATTATTTAGTAAAGTATTATAGCTTGGGGTAAATCATCACAACTATTACATGAGATATCTCTCATGATGTTTAAGATTCAAACTAATCAGTTCCTTGTGTTGTATTCTTATTAGGGAATTTACATTACTCATTATCATGATCATAGTCAAACAATTCTCTAGTAAGGTCCGAGATACAAGAATACATGCATGTGGATAACAATACAAAAGTCTCAAAAATATACAACATACAATTTCTTTACCATCAATCCTTTGATGGAATCTCAAATTTTAGATCATGCTATTTTTTTCTTAGGCTAAGTGCCCAACGATTTACATACTCATTTTCTTACACTAGTGAGGAAACCATAAACAATTATATGCACATTATATGTTCTGAGTTCATATCTTATTTTGCTCCATTCTTATCCTTGTCCCATATTTAAAGAAATTTTTGAATGTCCCTCTTACTTGCATATGTTTTCATTCCAATTGGAATTCCTCATTTTAATTTCACATAGGAAAATATAGTGGATGAGGAGAGTTAAATTATTTCAACTTATATTCTTGAATTATTCACTGGATTCTTCTTTCTTAGAAGCTTAGTATTCTTGTCTTTTTAGGGTCAAATCATTTCTTATCAAAGAAAATTGACTACTTGACACTCTCGTTCTACTCATATATTCCTTATTATGATTTACATATGAATTTATAATTTGTATATCATCAGTGTTTTGTTCACCATCATTCCTTTCTGTTCCCTATTCCTTTCATTTACTACTAGGTTTCACTTATTTATCCATAGCCAATTCTTATAGATGTATCTATGCAAATTCATATTTCCATGGTCTGTATAGTTCTCACTTTTCTGATGAATTAAGCCTCTAAGTCAACATTTTCTTGGTTAAATTCACCTTATTAAACTTAGCACATAACTTTCCTTCCTCTTAACTCATACTAATCATGTAAGATTGGAACATTCATCTTAAAATTATTATCAATTCATATCCAAGTTACTCATTCACTTGTTGGACATTATCTTCATCCTTCTTAAACTTATCCAGCCACAAATAACTATTTAAGCATGCCATTGTAATCCAACAAATTAATCAATAAAATCATCTATATAAAATGAAAACAAGGATGAATGCATTGGTTTATCTTGGGTTGTATGTCTTCATATACTCATTTTATCATACACGTCTTTCTCTATACACTGTGATAATTGATTTTTGTTGTCATTTTTATTTCATCTAAATTTTATAATTTTACTCTCACATCTTACTAAATCATTCCTTTTGGTAAACTTCCCTTTAATTCTATCCTTTTGTCAATTATTCCTCTTTAGTTGACTTTTTAGTTTGTTCCATTTCCTTTTTTTATTATGTTTCCTCAACTAAGGAATACATAATTATGAATCTCATCATGGATTTCATTCTTCTGAATACATTTTCTATCTTTGATTTTTTTTCTATCTATGTTTCTTTTATCTTGTTCATTAACTCATAATTAGGGTTCTTGTCATAGATCTACAATTCGATCTCCTAAAACAAATTTCAATCACTTCCCTTTTTCTTTTCTCTTACCACTACTTCTCTCTTTATAAAGTATATATCAACTATTTTGCATGTATTTAACCAAGTCAAACACTTTTTTTTACTAGTCACCCTACTTGTTGAATTAAGAATCATCTTATTAGTTGGTTGAAAGACTTAACATTCAGTTATGAGCATTTTAGATCCTTACACTACTATAACATTTTAGAATTAGTTCAAACACTATCATGAGATCTTATAATCTATTTTAGGCATGAATTGTTGTATTATATGATCTATGCACATCTGCATCTTAAATTACCTTTTATTCTCTTCTTTATGCTTGGACTTATGTTTATCTATCACTATTTCAGTTCTTCACTTGACTACTAGCTGCAACTGACATTTCTTAGTTATTCAAACATCTTTTCAAATTCCAATATCTAGGAATTCTCATATCCTCGTATATGATAATATCGCATAATCATATCTTATTCTTATTTAAAAAAATGTGAGTCATCATATCCCAGTAATGCAACCAACTAGCCAGACCAGGCCTAACATGTAGTCCTGAAGCCAATATCTACTTAGGATTAACCAACTCTTGTTAATCTCAAACATGTGAAAACAATATCCACGTAGGTAAACTCTTTTAAAGAAATTTATTCTTGGTCTTCTTGATGCAAACAATAAAAACAATATCGTAGGTAACCTCATAGTGTACATCAATCTCAAGGAACCATATATATGTATGAAAAATGAATATTTGGATTCACATAAATAGGAGTATTTCTATTCATCTCAAATCAGAACAACAGTATGAAACAAACGTTATGCCACATTCTATCATTATGCTCTTATTCTTTTGTTACTCTATGGTCTCTAATCGTAATACTTCTAGGGTTTCTCTCTAGCCCATCCTTCCACTTCTTGTCTGATCAGGGAATACATGGAAGAATAGATAGAGTAGCTTGATACTGGTTGATCCAAGTACTCAGATACTGGACCAGGATGTCCTAATACTCAAATCCCCAGAGCTATTATCATATAATCTCCTATCTGCCACACTTAAAACTCTTACTTAATGACTTAATGGTCTCTGACAACTCAGCCTAAGCTCTGATACCAAGTTGTCACACCCACATCTCACAAAAACCACTAATCATATTAAAAGTAATACAAACATCACCATTAACTTTTTTTCCTGCCTACTCTTAGTTTTCTCACATTCAACCACAGAGACAAACTTTACAAGGGAAATTAAACATTGATTCCTCTAATCTGATTTTTCAACAATAATATATATATATATATATATATAAACATTCATTATGTTTCTTAAACTTCCATGTACATAAGACCTAATAATTAGATACATACATTGTTAAAGGAGAAACAATGTTACACCATCATTTACAACTCTCTCTTATTTCTTTACAAGGATCTAGAGTGACAGAGACCGACTTATCTTGACTAATCTCATACTTAAATCTTATGGAAGATCTACTATGATGCAATGACACCTTCAATCCGCATGGTTTTCCTAAAAAGTGTGAGTAGAGGGGTGAGCCTACTCGCTCAGTGAATGAGTAAAACAATGATACAATCTAAATCAATGAATTAGGCATTTACCTTTCTTGAATAATTGAAATAATAGCAAGACACTAATTCAGATTAAATGAATAGCTATTTAGAAATTACAAATAAGATTGAAGCATGCATCATTAAAAATAAGCAAGCATCAAAACATATTACTCATTATTTTCTTTCTGATCTTTCATTAACTTTGAATTGACTTGACTACTGAACTGACTACTACTATGTTGGCCAACTGAACACATCTGACTGATCTGACTACTGATCTCTTTATTTGAACTCAAATGAACTCAATTAACTTTTCTTTTTACTTTGACCCTGAACTCAGTTGGATTATACCATCCAACAAAAAGCCACTATTGCGTGACTTACCATACAAGTCTTAAGGTAAACCCAGAACCTTAAGACTACTACTAACTACCTTGGTCTACAACGAGGTTGCCACATCTGGCCTAACGACGGCTAAAAAATGTCCATAAACTATGGCCCCTTGTCCTGGGTACTCAGCAGGGGTGCCTCTAGGCTAAAAAGCATCCACTCTACGTAATGCGGTTCCACTAGGACTGACACATAAAATAGAATAACTGCCAAAAGGAGTAGGTCCACAAGGGCTGTATACTCCAATTGGTGGATAACACTGAATCTCTCATTATTGTTGGATACCCCTACTACTAAAATAGTACCACCTAGATCTCTGGTTATTGTTGGGTACTCTGCTATTATTCAGGAAACATGGAGCTACTTGTTCCTCATGACTAGGTCGCGCTCTAGGTGATACTTTTTTGGGCTAAGTCACCAGTCAATCACTTGTTTCACTCTTCCTGGTACAGACCTCCTAGGAAGAGTTCTACGGTATTTTGGGAAACTATTACTACTGTAATTATGATTATATCTTTCTCTTAGACTGATCTCTTTTAACTTTGTATTTACTGACTTCTTGGACAAATGAATTGATTTCGCTGATGTTACTTAGCTGAATGCATAATATATTGATTACCCTTCTCTCAAGACTTCTTGTTTCTGAAATGATTAACATACTAATCACCTTCCAATAAAGATTTCTCATTGCTTATGCACATACAACATTTCTCATACTTTCAAACATGTACCATGTCTACTGATAAACATTCTCATTCAACATCTTCTCATATTTATACATGGCATTAACACATCCCAAAATGGGGAAAAGCCATTTATTTACTTGCAATAGCATAACAAGTTCTGCAATTCATGACAAAGATCTAAACTATATATTTTGCATTTCTCAAATCAAATGTATGTATATAAAATAATATTAAGCTACAAACTCAGTGTATTGCATGAATCATTTCAATCAGTCATTTACTACTAACTTAAACATGTATGCATTTAGAAGCATACTATATTGGGTTTTCATTACTGATTACCTACTTTTCACAAGATATGTATTGTGAAAATAAAAAACTCTACTTGTCTGCATATCAAATTAAATTGACCCAACATGTCCAATTAAATATATTAATCACATAAGCAAGAACATATAAGCATTAATCTGAATTCCAGCTAGACTATTGTTCAAACACCTGAATAATGCATAATTTCATATTTTCTAGAATTCCCAAATAAACTTGAATACCTCTGTCCATTCTGCAATATGAACATTTCCAGATCATATTTAGAACATGAAATGAAGTATCTTATAAACTAAAATTTAAGAACGTCAATTTTTTAATTACTATTGTCTATGGAGAATTTAAGAAAGTCAACTATAATCATCTAATTAAGTGAAATGGATTGAAATATTCTTTTATCCGCTCACCTCAGGTGTTAAACACCTCAAAACTATATCCCAATAAATGGTGCCCTTGAATCCAAACCAAACCTTAAGAAATCAATCTTTTTCTTCCTTCTTTCAACTCAAGAATCCTAGAAATAGAGATTGGAGAGAAAGAAAGAGAAAATATGGTGATTTGATATCATTTTGATTCAAATCAGGAGAGGGACGAAATTCATACATAGGTGAGAAGATTCACCATAAAAACATATCCAAAGAACATTAACTTACTTGATTTCATCACTTCTAGGAAGATAGAACCCAAGAGCAACATCTTCACTCATTTCCTCCTCCAAACCCTAACTCTCCCTCTATTTCTATGATTTCATTTCTCTGGGATGGATCACAAATTATTATAGATACTAGGGTGTTAGGTTATTGATATACATCAATTGAGGTGCTTGGGTCATTTGCAACTAACTTCCCAATATTATATTTTATTTATCTCAGCAGAAATTTCTATCAGAATAGCTAACTGATACGTTGACTATTTCACCTCTCAAATGATATCCAAAAATTATTAAATTTAGTATGATGTCTGAAATATATATTTAAATCTACAGTCCAAAATTTAGAATATTTGGACTTACCAATAAAAATACTAAAATCAATTACTATACTTATAAGGATTCAATATTTCAGTTTTTCGGCAGAATATTTTCTTATAAAACCCAGCTGATAAACATGTCTATTACTCAACTGATTTTTTTGAAAATTTTAATAGGTCTTCACATGGTAATTATCTAGAATACTTCCAATTTTTAGAATAATCAGAAGTACCAATAAAATATTAAAAATCTTACATCTTGCTGCTGTAATTATCACTGATGTTCTGATCACATTTCCAATCAACATACTATCAAAATTAATAGATTGAGCTTCAAGAGATACAAGTATTACACATTATGATTTCTGATAAAATCATTCATATTTTCAGCTATCCATCTGACTAAGTATCATGCATATGTATCTGAATAAGTATCATGCACATCATGGTTCAATATTGAACATACATTAAACATCTAAAAATTGAGCTTATGATTTTATAACCCTCAATTATCTAGTAAGTAGAGGTAGGGTCATTATAGATATGTAAGAACTATGCTTGAATGACGTACATGTTGGATTTAGGATGGGTGATTTTCTCTAGAGGGGGTGAATAGAGCCAAAGAGCACTTAAATAAAATTCATTAGACCTTCAAGATATATCACAAGATAAGGTTGCTAATTAGGAATTTGAGTGCAACTAAACATACATAGAAAGGATGAGAGATATTGAAACAAGTACAAGAACACAAGCTATGTAGAGTGGTTCTAATATCCAAACTAGGAGATTGTTAGTCCACTACCTAGACAGGTCAACCTCTAGGATTTCTCAACCATATCTCCCTCCTTATATTCAATTATAAGTGTTACAACATATGACCTTCCTTTTCCAGGACAAGGATACTCAGCTTTCCCTTTGAGGGGAAGGGAGCCAACAACCTACCAAAGGACTTACCTATACAACCAAGAGTCTTCTACCTCACCAAGGACTAACCCAATTTGCACCGAGTTTTCCACCTTCACCAAGGACTTACCTATTCTTGCACAAGTCTTCAGCCTTTGAGTAATTACCCACTCTTCTTGGATCTTCAACCTTTGAATTCACCTTTGCCAAGGAGAAGCTTCCACCAAGGACTTACCCACTTAATCAAGGAGTCTTCTGCCTTCACCAAGGAGTTGCCCACTTCTTGCACCACGTCTTCAACCTTGAACTTCTTCACCTCTCTTATCCAAGAGAGAGAATCTCTATCTTCATCTTCATGGTAGAAATGAGAAATTGGGAGGTTTTGGAAGTGAGAACCTCACAAGATATACATTAGGACTATCTCTATTACAAATCTCCTACTCACTATAATGGATGATTCAAGTGATTAAGGTTAGAGTGAGAGGAGGTTGTAGATGCACTCAACTATAGAATAGGGACCTTCATAGTGCTTGGCTAACCATGAGATGAAGCCCAAGGGGTCCTATTCATAGTTGGAGATGCGTACTAGCCAGTGGGAACACTTAAGGACAAATTCTAGCCATTTGGAGTATCGTAGAGAATATTTTTGTGAGTTTTGCAACACTTCAATGACTAGAAGCACTGTTCTTAACTTTTCCATACAGTGCGATCGGTTGAGTTCTGTGTATCGAAAAATCGACCGTTTACACTATTCGAAAAAGCAAATTTGAAGAATCATTCGAGTTTATCCTGGATGAAACTTGACCAATCACTTAAATTGGTTTTGTCTAGTGCAATGATCAATTGAGTTTATAACTCAACCAAACGGATTGGTCGAGTTTGTACTTTGATCGAATCTAGGCTTTTTCATAATCCATCAAGGGATTGGTCAAGTTTGTAACTCGATCTAAAAATAGCATGTAATGAATTTTAGAAAATGTCATTAAAATGCTTATATATTCAATTTATGTGCTCTTGATTTTTTCTAATTTAATACAAGTCATACAATAATTACAAGTGATTTGCATCATGATTCTAATGGATATACATCATATTCCACAAAAGTACACTTGCATTGGTTTTGACTTGTCTTTTCTCCAAGTTAGGAAGCGCAAGTTAGGTCATTTGAAGTGTGTCTATACCTAATCTAAAATCACTCAAGTAGAAGAATTAGATACAAATAAGTGGAATGGTTAGTCATCATCAAAATGAGTGTTTTTTCAATTTAGACCTTGAGTCAACATTGATTTTTAGTCAACATTCTCCCCCTTTTGAAAATGAAAAATCATTCCATAAATGTATTGAAAGCTTTTAAGTAAAATCATACCTTTAGAGAAACCTAGGGGTTTCAATAATATTGAGTTCATATGCTCCCCCTCAATTTATGCTCATGCAATTATCATACTCCCCCTCAAGTGATGCTATTTCTCTGGCAAGGTTATCTTTCATAACATTTATAGAATCTATGTCTTCTACTCATATATGTTCTACATATACGTCTTCTCCCCTTAACATAAGACATGCTTGTTGGATCAAGGGCTCTAGAGGGGGGGTGAATAGAGCTTCACTAATCTCACAAAACATATTAGATCTTCAAATTATATTAAGTGCAAAAGCTTAAGCATACAATCAATTTGAAGTCCTAACTAGCAAGCATAGCAAGGATGAGAGACAAGGATAACATACACTTAGACAAAGTGGTTTAGAGTGGTTCCACACTTCACACTAGAAGTGAGTCAGTCCACTACCTAGAGGTGGTTAATCTCTAGGACTTTGCAATATCGATGCTCTTATATTCATTCATAAGATTACAAGACAAAACTACATTCATCCAAGGACTTAATACCTCAAGCAATGATCTTCAACCTACTGAAGGAACTTATCCACTTGAACCAGGGAGTCTTCAGCCTTCAACAAGGACTTACCCACTCCATCTTCAAGTCTTTGGCCTTCTAGGAATTACCTATCCTTCTTGAACGTCCACCTTGCCTATCTCCTTCACTCGGAGATCTAGAACACCATGCTTTCTTCAACCTTGAAAAACAAAAACTCCTTCTCCTTCACTCGGATAAGATCTTCAAGCATTTTCTTCAATAAGGAAAGGGGGTAGTAAGATGGAGGTGGAGAGATTTACATGGATACAAGGGATAAATCGTTTACAACAAATCCTAACTCACTCATATTCACATATTTGAATTGAAAGTATAGAGAGAAAGGGGCTCAAAGGGGTGCAACACTCTCAACTAAGCAAGGACCAAGCTATGCAATGAATGAGCAACCTTGGAATGAACTCTGAGTGGTCGTATTTATAGCTGGGGGTGCTCCTTTGAGTTGGGGAACACTTAGGGTCGAATCATATCTATTTTTGCACAAGGAAACATATCTATTTTTGTCCAAACAAGTCACCAATGGTTAGAATCACTTTTTCTGCATTTTCCGTATAATACATTCAGTTGAGATTCAATAAAGGTAACTTGACCGATTGGGTAAAATAAAAACCCAATTTTCGAACCATCGGTTGAGTTTGTCCTGAGGAAACTCGACCGACCAATGAAAATAGCATTTGCTCAGTAACCCGATCGGTCAAGTTCTGTGACTGCACAACTTGACCGATGCACTCTCCACAAAATGGATCCAGTGGATCGGTCGAGATTGTAACTCGACTGATCAACAACCAGTGATCAATTTTCTAAAGTGCTTAAAAAGTGATTAAAACTTGGTTCTAAGTGTCCCACATAAATGTCTCATCTTAGTTACAAGTCATATCATCAATACAAGTGATTACAAAATTCTTCTAAGGTAATTGACATGGATTTCCTAATTAGCACACTTGCATTGCTTTTGACTTGAACTTTAGAAAATTAGGGCTTGTGTAATTTGATCCTTTTCATGTACCTAACACCTCAAATTAATCTTGAATACACATATTAGATACATATGAATGGAATGGTTAAGCCATTATCAAAATATGGACAATGTATAACCTCTAGGTCGACATTCTCCCCCTTTTTTGACAATGACAAACCATTCCTCAAACATATTGAAAAGGATATAGAAATTATACATTTGCCTTATGAATTAGGGGGATTCAAGATTTTAACAATGTGAATTGCTCCCCCTCAATCTATGCTTACTCTAACCTGCATAGTTAGTCTATCTACACAAAGCAATTATAGCATACATGTACTATATGGTCCTTTGCAAGTCACATGATAAAGCATATAATGAACAAGAAAAGGATCTCATAAGCAATAAACAACAGTATGACAAAAAATAGTAATATGATTGAGTTTCAAGACATTGAAGTTTTCTCCCCCTTTTGACATTATCAAAAAGTCAGGGGGGGTAGAAGAGCATATAATCAAGTCTTCTCCAAACACAATCAAGCAGATAATCATACATGCAATCTCATATCATGTGTCAACCAGAGACGAAAGAAACACACAATCTCAGTCATAATCAAAATATGGTGAAGTATGGCACCAACTCATAATATATAACTGATCAAAGAGAAAGAGTGCACATAACATATATTACAAATCAGATACATGTTCTCATAAAAGAAGCTACAAGCAAGAAGCGATGAAAACTGAAGATAAAACAGTACATCTTAGATAATGTGCCCAGATGTTTCTACTACAAAATAGCCTAGAAAGATATATATGATCAGCAAACTAGACTAAAAACTAAGAAACAACTAGACATATAGACTATCTATGTCTACAACATCATCATCATCATCAACTCCAGGCTCGTAGTCCTCATCTCCATCTGAAGGTGCAGCAACAGTAGTGGCTTCATCACCTGAATCACCACCAGAGCCATCGCCATCATCAGAAGCATCCTCACCATCACCATCATCGTCGTCAGCAGCAGCAGTCTCAACATCAGCCTGGTCATGCATCTCCTCATCTGGAGGAGGACCAAAACCACGACCGGTCCAACGAGCATTCTGCTCATCCCAAGTCTTACCAAGAGCGTAGAGCTCATTGGCCTGAGGGAAGGAAGGAGCAGACTTCCCAAGACTGGAAAGCAGGGTGGCCAAGGGGCCAGCAGGCAATGATAGGTAAACGGGAGTAGGACCACCAGCAGCAGAGGGTGTGGGAGCAGTAGTGGAAGGCTCGGGGGTAGGGTAGTAATGATGATATGCATAAGAAGCATAATCACTACCAGGGAAGGCTGGTAGGTGGGGTAGGGGTGTGCACAGGATATGTTCAGGTTTGTCATGATTAAACATTTACCTGGTGCATGTGCTCCTGAACCTAGAGGTTGTATGCCTGTTGGTGCATCATGTAGCCCATGAGGGTTTCATTGGATACACAAAATGAGGCACGACTAGGTCGGGGTGGTTGAGGAGGTGAAGCTCGGGTAGAGGAGGTAGGGGTACCAGAGGTAGAGGCTGAGGGTGAAGCACCGGGTGTGGTGGAGGCAAAGGTAGGCACATACTTTTGAATTGTGATCTCACTGATACACACTCCCTTCCTTGCAAGCTTGTAATGGAAGTCGGAAAAGAGTGATTTCTCTGTGGCGAATTGAAACAAACCACAAATTAGGGATGGATAAGGTGGATGGGTGCCTCGGGTGTTTTTACCAGAGTCAAAACTTGTCATGTGGTGGAGAATATATCTTGACCATTTGACTTTGATATTCTCAAGAATGTAGTACATTATGACCACAATGTTCTCTACAATATCCGTTTGATTTTTCTTGGGATGGATGTGGCAGTTGACCACTAGGGCTAATATACGCTTTTCAAGATTGAGGAAGGAGGAGGGTAGGGTGCTCTTCTTCTTGTAAGGAACATCGGGTTTCTTTAGGTAGCGATGGATATAAGGAAGAGTGATCTAATTCTACTTATAGAAACCCTCAGGACCCAAAAGATCAAAATACTCTCTGTAATCCTTACGCCAGATGTCATTCTCCTCATCTCCTGAGAAGAACACATTTAGGATATCTTCGGAGACTTGAAATCTCTTTCCAATAATCATGGATGTAAGAATCACTTGAGTATTCGGCGGGGGTACAAGGGTGTCGTAATTCCAAAGCAAGTTAGCATAGAATTTGTGAACTACTTTTGTGCTTGTCATAGAATTATGAAATAAGTCACATTCGAAAGCCAGGGCTCATAGGTGATGAACGGATAGCAACTTCACCACTTGGTCTATGATAGCTTGACGCCTAGGGCTAGGCTCAAACAAAGCTCTAAATGGAAAAGGACTCCTAGGAAGAAGGTCCTTATACCTATTTACAGCTTCTATTAAAACAAAGGAGGTGTCATCAAAGGAAACCAAGCGAGAAGATGAAGAAGATGATGGAGCATTGTAAGGGGCGGGTCTCTTTCTTCTATGAGAAGCCATGGAGGTGAAAAGAAGGAGAAGAAGAGAGCAAACACACAAAGCACACCACCAAAAACGTTCACCAACCAAGGAAGAGCAAAAGGGGAGGTCTAGGGCAGCCTATCTAGGTCGAAAAAGGACTAGGATAGGGAAGGTAAGGGTTTGGGTTGAGAGCTTAGGGCTAGAAGAAGGGGAATCAGTCGGCTATTCTCTAGTTGAGAGGGAGAATAGTCAGCCGAACCCAACTTAAGTTGGCTTCAGCCCGCTGATCAGTCAAGTTCTGAGAGTCGGAAACTCGACCGATTGGTCCATTTTTGAATAGCTCTCGGCCACGGATCGGTCGAGTTTGTCCTGGGGGAAACTCGACTGATGGTCAACCTGACCTAAAACCATCAAACTTAATTTCTAGCCATATGAAAGCTAATTAAATTCATTTTTCAAGTCTATCATGTATGTTGAACATACTTAGGCACATATCACTCATCATTGGGTACTATTTAGCGATAAAAACCCAAAATTTGAGAAATGCCCAAAAAAAGTGAAACTAAGCATGTCAACAAGCAAATTTAGCAATTTTAGGCAAGCAAGGTGATATAAGCATGAGCAAGACATATAAAATAAAAGTAACTAGCTAGATAACATGTCAATATCATCTGAAGCAATTATGAGCAGTTTAGATCTCATGAAGTTAAATTTCTCTCTAGATAGAGGTTTGGTGAAAATGTCCGTCAACTGATTTTCTGTGTCCACATGTGTGATGTAAATATCCTTTTGGCAATGTGATCATGAAGAAAATGATGACGAATTTCTATATGTTTAGCTCTACTATGCAATATAGGATTATAAGAAAGATTGATTGCACTAGTATTATCACAATAGATAGGAGAAGCATCAAAATGTATGTTAAAGTCTTGGAGCATTTGCTTCATCCATAGGACCTGGGCACAACAACTTTCAGTTGCAATGTATTCAGCCTCGGTAGTTGATAATGCCATGATTTGTTGGTATGTATGCCCTGAGAGCCAATCATGGGATGATTGGTGGGATACATTAAGATTGATTTGATAAACATCAAAGGCAAGCTTCCAATTCTTTCTGGTTCAGTCATATGAGATAATGATAGAACATATTGAATGTCTAGAGAATGACAATACTCAATGACATATGCTTTCAAGTTCAGGACCTGAACGATGAGATCATACGGATGCTAAGAGTTTGTACATTCTTATTATGTCCCTAGTAGGATGTCATTGTGGAAGGTAGATAGACAACAATGACACACAAGACTAGATTGTGGTGTTGGTTGATGATAGAATCTCATTAGTCATGATATGGAGATATCAAACCAAACACATATGTACTTGTTAGAGAACAAGTGTACCGGACAGACCCACTGTGAGTTTGACACATGGAACCATGACATGGTAGTCACAGTCAGTTCTCACAGTGATGGTGGTGAGTGTGATTCTTTGACCTAAAATCACTACAGTCAACACATGTCGTTGGGTACACTTTGACATCATCAAACACAGTCCTGAAACATGGGTTGTTATAAAGGTGATGATTGGGCGGGTTGTTATAAAGGTGATGATTGGGTAGCTTTGACACATGGGCTTTTGAGGGGTGAATGATAGATATGGGATTTGTCCTTCCTGAGGGAGTTTGATATCTATGTCCACTTGATGAGTAGGATTGAGATAGGCGTGCACACGCATGTGTGAATCAGTATGTGATATTGATATCATACATATCTCCTCCAATCTACTCTGAGATCAAGAAAGTGAATGAACGTTGAAAAGATGATTGTTCCATGCCTTGAATTCATTTGGGATATCAGAGACAAAGGAATTATACATTCGTTGTAACACCATTCACAGATTATAGGATTGAAAGTCGTTCTCCAACTTTCCTTTTCACTTGGGTAGCACTGATGTGTGACTAGGCACCGCTCTTTGCTTGTGAAGTCATAAGTGTTATAAACTTTCACTGCCAACATGAAATGGACCTATAGGGTCACACACATAGGATTTAACCTGGAAGAGGTGTTTATCACAAATGATGTTTAAATTGATTGCTAAATGAGTTCAATTAAACACTCAATTAATTGATAGCTCAATATCATAGTGTTCAAGGTGTTGGACCGATTGATTAGAGTATCAGATTGATTGAAACTGCAATTGACTAATTTTGTGCAGTCTGCACTCCCAACTGATCGGTTCATGTGATGAACCGATCGACTCAGGTTGATGAACCGATCAGCTCATGTGATGAACCGATCGGCTCAGGACAGGTTGAGATGACCGGTTCAAGAGTTGAACCGATCGACTCAACTGGTCCAAACGAGCGAGTTGGGAAAGTCAGGTTGGCAAGAAATTTCTCTTCGTTTCACTTGTCCAATTTGATTGGAACAAGGATTGGTATTTGGATCAATTCGAAACAAAAGAGGAAAAGTCAATTGGGAACTAATCTGGGGAGTGAACCGACCGGTTCAAACTTGAACCGATCGGCTCAACTTCTCCAACTGACTGGTTCAGGTGTGAACCGATCGGCTCAGGTCCCCAACCAATCGGTTCATGCTTGAAACGATCGTTTTAGCTGGTGCAATTGGTTGTTTTGTGG
Organism: Alisma plantago-aquatica; assembly: GCA_963693085.1. Lineage (NCBI taxonomy): Eukaryota > Viridiplantae > Streptophyta > Magnoliopsida > Alismatales > Alismataceae > Alisma > Alisma plantago-aquatica. The sequence continues at coordinate 499,637,380 of OY856412.1, read as the reverse complement.
AAATTCTGGACCCTTCTACTCCTGCTTTAATCCCGCATTGCCTGGGGTAGAGAACCCTGTCCCATGACCCTCCTATATATAGGGGTATTAGGGGCTTCTCAGGAACAACTACATCGAACACCAGTTGCTCTACAAAGTTGTCGTTCTCTCTGGTTGTCGTAACCGAGAGAGCCCGAGCAAGTACTACCCGATAAGGGAGGCACAACAAGGGAAAGACAACTACAAAAAGGCAACTGGTGGCAGGAGAGTGTGTCGGTGGCTAGTGTGCCAATAGGAGGGTGTGACTCCTTTCGATTCCTTATGGGACAAAGAGATCGGAGTTCCTAGTGGTCCGTGTGGACTACTTCAGAGGCAGGAGACTTCTGTCGCTCGAAGGACAACTGTCCAACTCAACAGTCCCGGTGAGACCAGGAGTTGCACAAACACCGTCCAAGACTAGAGGTGAAGACCATGCAAACCATGAGGTAATGTCACCGAGCAAGCCTCGGGACAAGATATGTCTCTACAAACCATCCTTCCTACTGTATAGATGTTGACGCGATTCCTTCGTCCTGGGTTTGGGGAGAATAAATTTTTTTGTTTCCGCTGCCTCCTCTCTCTCCCCATAAAAACTCAACAGTGGTATCAGAGCCACGTAAACTGCTCTATACTTTAGGATTATCGATGTGATCGATTTTGGTTTGTCGCCTTTATTTATTGCATACGATGCGAATAAAATTGGCTTTATGCATGTCCAATCCTAAATCCACAAATCCCAATATACATATATGATATGTAATATGAATGCACTTGATACGTGTCTCCCTTAAATGAGTTTTGTGGTGGATGTATAGAGTGGTTATAGCTAATAAACCCTATGTATGTGTGCTTGGTTGAATGTGGTTGCTTGCATCTCAGTCTGCACACTGATTCCCTATCTCCTATTCCTGATGTAACTCGAGATAACTCGAGATTTATTTCCTACCTTTGCTCCCCCCGAATGTAACTTGGGGTTTCCCTATTCAAATGTAAAATAGGATAGATCTTTTATTTCCTTTTATGTCAAAGAATGGCGGACAACCTGACGACGACTGATACGATCGATTCAAGGTGTGAACCGATCGATTGGCATTCCAGACGATCGGTTCAAGGCGTGAACCGATCGGTTGGCGTTCCAGGTGACCGGTTCGAGGAGCGAGACGAGCAGGTGGCGACCATGAGGAGATGCATGACGACCAGGCGAACCGATCAGTTAGAGGAGCCAATCGATCGGCTGGTGGCACCCAGCCGACCAGCCTGATGGCGAGCCGATCAATCATAGAGATGAGTTGATTAAACCCAGTAAAGGCAAAATATAGAGTTCATCTTGTATAGGTTGCATGTGATGTAGACCTAGATGACCGTGATTCCTCTTGGCTCAAGGAATCACATTAGGATGGCCATAATCATCACTTTTATCATTTCACATGTTTTCTGTGGGATATAGCATGTATATGATACATACTATATATTGTGGTGATTGGATATGTATATGTACCTATAAAAACCAAATCCCTCATTAAATATTAAAGTTTTAGATGCCTTCCAAATGCGACACATGTGAAAAGCTTGATCGGCCAAGTGTGGGCATGCCCTAACATGGTGCACTGTCTATCTCGTGGAAGTGTGAAGGATGAATATGTGGGTCTGCCCTAGCAGGGTGCATATTCATTGTGTTGGCTTTGGGTCGGACTTAACAAGGTGACCTAGATAGGATCTAGCACCTTGAGGCATGGAGGTGATCATGGCAAGGAGTTGCATATGACATCTTTCAAGAGTTGCATATGATGCAATTGGCAAGAGTTGCCTACCTGGAAGATCTAAGTTGTGGGTGACAGCCCTAGCTGGTCCATGACTCAGAGGATTTCAGGATCTTGCCCACTAGAAGATTGTACACTGCAATCTTCTGAATTGATGGTGAGGGCTATCAATTTGAACAAAAATAGTGGGAACCATAATTAATTAAAGCCCTAATTATATCATCAACCTTTCAAATCAATCTAATAAGTCAAAATTGAGTTTTGGACTAAATTGCATATATTTCCTTTTGTAGTAAAAATGATAACAAACAACAATCACTTTTCGTTGTGATCGGTCCTTAAAAAGGACAAGATGAATGGGACTAACTTCCACGATTGGTTTAGGACATTAAGAATTGTTCTCACTCAAGAGTGAAAGCTCTATGTCTTGGATACTCTAGCTTCAGAGGACCCTGCTCCTACCACACCAAAGGCAGAAATGGATGCTTATAAGAAGCATTCTGAAGATGCCATTGATGCAAAGTGCTTGATGTTGTGCTTCATGAACCATGAGTTGCAGAGACAATATGAGAACATGGGTGTCATTGATATGATTCAACATCTCAAGAACATGTATGAAGATCAACACGGCAAGAGAGATATGATGTCTCCATAGCATTGTTCAAGTGTGTCATGACAGAAGGAGATCCAGTTTGTCCACACACGCTCAAAATGATTTGGTATGTGGAGAACCTGACAAGACTGGGATTTCACCTGAGCCAAGAGTTGGCTACTGATGTGATACTACAATCATTGCCAGAATCCTACAGTCAGTTTGTGATGAACTACAACATGAACAACTTTGACAGGCCATTGACAGAGTTGTTGGGCATGTTGAGGACAGTCGAGGCACAGATGAAGAAGGACAAGCCTAAATCTGTGATGATGATCAGCAACAAGAAAGGCAAGTCCAAGCGCAAGGGCAAGGGAAAGGCTAAGAAAGGTTCTTATGCTAGCTAGCAGCCCAAGTCGTCTTCAACTCTCAAGGCCAAGGGAGGCGTGACCAAGAGAGGCAATTGCCACCATTGTCAAAAGCCAGGACATTGGAAAAGGAATTGTCCACTCTATCTGGAAGAACTAAAGAAGAAGGAGGCGACAAATGTCTCCACCTGAAGGTGTCATGAAATAAACTTGTAACATTTTTGAGGTATATGATACCAAGATATAAAATGTAAAGCACTCAATAAATGGGGCAAGTGTTGCCGTCATAGATAGTGTTGGCTAAATGGACATCTATAAATCCCTTTGTTTTGATTATGACAAACATTTCATTCTTATTAATTTAACGAGCTACTTGAGTGTGCAGGATGACAAAGCAACAAGGGAAAATCTACAAGCTTACATATTTATATTTTCATGCAATGTAATAACTGTTGTAAAAACTTGTACAAAAATATAATGTACAAGTACTTAGAATTGCATGTAAATCAAGCGTTAGATTCTCCCTAGCTAAACACCACAGTTAGACACGTCATCCCATTCAAATAGGATTACTTTTGCACACTCACACACATAATTAGTGCCTAAATTGAAACCTTGAAACATGATCAATCTCGGTCGACAAACTCCTCGACCGAGACACTCTCGGTCGACAATCTTCTCGACCGAGAAAGATCCAAAGTAGCCGTTAGACACAACAGACAAGTTAGTTGGCAGTTGGAAAAAGACGTTGCAAATCACTTGTTCCAGAGAGCCTGTCAGTCGACAAAAGTTCGACCGAGTAGGTGTCTCGGTCGACCATTTGTCGACCGAGATGGTCTCTGACAGCAACTGCAGAATTAATTAATTAGCCGTTGTTAAAGCAACAACTTTGTACCTAACGGCTAGTTAAGCACTTAGAAACCCCTAGAAGTTGTCTAGAATGCCCTTAAGCATCCTTAGGCCATTCCTATAAATAGGACAAGCCATAGGACACTCAAACTCACTTGTTTTACACTTGCTACACTTGAGAAACCTTTGAGCATACTTTGTGCAATCTGTTTGTGAGCAATTTGAGCATTGTGACAATTGGCCATTTCATTCCTTAGCTCATAATTCGTGTCCTATAGGATAGTATCTCCTACCCACTGCAAATCACAAGTTCACATACTTGGTTAGGAGATCTATACGCTTGATCTAGGCAAATCAAGCCTTGGGCTACAAAGGATAAGTTGTAATTTCTGTTTTCTTTCTTGTTCCCTATTATTGTTTGTACTCTCCTTGCTACTCCTAGGTTGGAGGCTGCGGATTGGAGAGGGTAAAGATCTTCTTGGCGAAGAAGGAGACTTTGAGCTACTTCAGAAGGTTGGTGCAACGGGAGGTTACTTCTAGAGAGGAAGGCTACTTCAAGGGGGAGCTTGGAGTTACTTCATAGAAGGCTACCTCAAAGTTGGTGCACCTACTTCAGGGTGAAGGCTGTTCAAAGGGTGTAAAGGAAAGTATTGTATTTTGTATAAATCCTCGAGAGGTAATAAAATAAATACTTTCAAATCCCGGTTGGGTAAGAAACCGGGTAGTGGACTGACAACTATAGTATTTGCTATAGTTGGAACCACTCTAAACACCTGTCTCTTTCTTCTAATTTCAATTGTGGTTGTTTGAATTCAATAAATTGTTAAAATAATTCAAAAACTCTATTCACCCCCCCTCTAGTAGTTTTTCAATTGGTATCAGAGCAGGCTTCAAGGAACCCTAACAAGGTCTTGAAGAATGGAGGATAGTGGTGATTAAAATCACAACAAAAGGTGCTGCTTGGACAAAACTACAACATATTGCAATTGGTGCTTAGGTACAAGCCACCCAACAACTGGATGCCCATGGAGATCTAAGAAGGAAGATGAGAACAAAGATTGTCTCATTGCTACAACTAGCGAGGAAGAAGAAGAGGTAAGTCTTTTTGATTTATCTAAAGAAGAACTAGTTGCTAGCCTTGAAGAAACACATATTAAATATGTTGAATGCAAGAAGAAATTAAAGAAGTCAAATAAAGCAAATGATGAATTGCATGCTAAACTTCTTGCTATTACATCCGAAAACGAAGATCTTAAAAAGATCATTGAAGATCATGATATTAATATAAAATCTATAGAGGCAAATTGTAATCTACTTTCTTTAGAGAAGAATAATTTGCAAAGACAAGTAAATGATATTCAAAAACAACCCATTTTGTGCAACCATCTAGATTATGATTCTATTGTCAATGAAAGAAATTTATTGTCATCCAATCTAGATCAAGCAAAACTAGATATTAAGAAGAGAATGGAAGAGATTGCCAAGTTACAACAAAAATTCAGTAATTTAAATAATAATGGCATTCTTGATCAAATCTTAGATAATTCCTATCATCAAATTGGGAGAAGAGGACTAGGTTATAAGCCTAAAGGGAAGTCCTATCAACCTAGTTGGAAAAGGTCACAAACCCATCAATCTATATATGTACCTAAAGGAACAAATACATTTGTACCAAAGAACAACCTAGAACAAAACCATAGAAAACGACTTGAGGTTGATTCTATATGTTGCCATTATTGCTCACGTCTTGGACATTACTCTTTTTCATGTCCTTATAAGAGAAAAGATGTTGAGTTAGTTTGGGTTCCAAAACCTCCAAACTAAATAAACAGAATCATGTTGAGATATGACCAGAGACACTAGTTGCATATTTCTATGTCTATCTCAACTCAACATAATGAGATTACAAATAAATATCTAAATAGTTAACTCACACAATTATGTTTTATTAATAGTTCCAGGAATCTTGTCGGTCGAAAAACTGTCGACCGAAAGACCATCGGTCGAACAATTGTCGACCGAGCACATCACTGTTCTCCGGTCTACTACAAAATTGATGCATTTACTTTTCCGATGAAATTGCTATCTACTTATGATTGATGACTGGATATATTTTGGAAATCATCTCTACAAATGTAAATGAAATTTATTCCCTAGATGATTTAAAGTTTAAACTGAAATCATGCTTAGTCAAAAGAAAAGAAAATTCCTATTTTCACATGATTATCTTCTGGTCTATTCATATACTAATCATGTGATGGAATTATCATTGTATGCTGTTATCATCATTATACCATGCTTTCATTGGGTGCGCATAGATAATTGTATGCATGAAAATATGTAGGCAAGCAAAATGATTTATTGCTTGCAACACATAAAGATAAAAATCCATAAATTAGTATCTTTGAAGATTTGAGATAATTAATTGTGCCTTCAATTTAGAATCATATTAAGTATTATGCTTGACATTTAATTAAATTTTATGTAGATATTATACTCAATATATTCAATCTGAAAATCTGCAAAATTAGCCTCTTGGTCAAAATAAAATTTGATCAAGGGGCGCTATGGTCGTAGTCAAATTCGACCTAAAACAAGTTTGACATAATAACTATTTGGATATCCTTTCATGATTAAAAGAATAATTTATGATCACAACTTGTCCCAATATTGTCAATAATAAACACAATATTACTCCCTTAGAAAATCTATATATGTGCTCTATAAATATAGTCTATCACTTACATTAAAAATCAGCTTCAAATTCGTACTCAGTAAGTCTGTCGGTCGACGAACTCTTCGACCGAAAACCTTTCGGTCAGCCCCTCTCTCTCGACCGACAGAATCTAGACAGATTTAGTATCGGACACACTTTCGGTCGACAAATGCTCGACCGAGACAATGTCGGTCGACAATTGTTCGACCGAGAAATAGCCGTTGGATATGACCGTTGTAAACTGACCGTTATGACCGTTTATGACCGTTATATGACCGTTGGGGAGCCGAGTGGCGCGTCTGCAACATGACCGTTGCGGACGCTCGGTCGACGAATCGTCGACCGACCAGGTCGCTGGATTGTTATAAAAGGAACCCAAAACGAGTCACCTCCTCACACTTGCATACTCTTGCTTCCATAGGCTCTCTCTAGTGCATTTTTTTGTGCAACTCTTTAGCATCCTCATCCACAAGCCATCCTTGCTTCTTCTCCACCTTCAAGCAACACAATGGCCTCATCATCTGCTCGTGGAAAGAAGAAGGTCGCCGGCAGGAAAGGAAGGGAAGCTCGGGAAGCTACTCCACCACTGACGATCATCAACGACATTGCCTTCGTCGATGGAGATGCTGGTGATCGATATCTACGGCTTTCCTCCAAAGCTCCTCTCCCACGACGACCAGTTAAAGTTGTGGACTTCATCAACATCGTCGACTTGGAGGACCTTTTCGAAGTGCAAAAGTTAAAAGAATTCATCAACCCTTCTTTTCCTTCCTATTCCATTAAGGTAGTGAATGAATTCTATGCAAACCTCATTTCTCACTCTGAAAATGAAACCATCTTCTTCTATACTATGGTCAATGGGCATAGCTTCCGATTTACTGAAGGGGATATTCTTGACATGCTAAATATTGACATAGATGAATATCAAGACACCCTTGACCTTACTTCTGGAAACCCCCTTAACCAATTTCTCCAAGATGACCATACCATTAGTCTTAGTGACATCAAAAGGACCATTTTTCAATCTAATACAACCTGTCACGAAGATAGAGGCACATATTATGCTATAAATCTCAAACCAGCTGCTAGGATTATAAACCTTATTGTTTCAACAAACATACATCCTAGAACCAATAAGTCTGAAGTTCCTATTTTTCGTATGTGTCTAATATATGCCATTATCCAACGTATTCCCACAAATTTTATCCGCATCATTCTTAAAAACATGCTTGAGTTTTCTGGCAATCCTCCATATGCCGATTTTGTATGCCAAATTACTCAACATTTCCTTAAGACCCAACTTGAGGATATGGGATATACATGGGAGCGTAGACCACAAAAAATAAGTAAGAATACAGTAGAAAAAATGGGAATTGATTTTGGTCATAAAAGGGCTAGAGTAGAAGGAGAAACATCTCATCAAGACATACCACCACCCCCTCCTCCTACTAACCTATCACATGATCCCATTCAAAACACTCTTACTTATATTGCTGGCTCCCAATATCACCTTAGCAAACAACTAGACTATAACCATCATGCCATGACTTATATAAACCAAAGAATGCAAACCCTTTCACCAAACCAACCTGATGAATATCCGTATTCTTTAAATCCTGGCATGCTCAATCCATACAATCCTTCGTACAACTATTATCAAACTCCACCTCCACCATCTGTGGATCTTACGCACACTCAGTTTTCATCCATGCAACTGCAAGATATTGCCTCTCATTTCCGATTTGACCGAGTTCCTACATTCTTGGAAGCATATGCTTTAACTAAGACAGGTGCTCTAGATTGGCAAACCTTGGTCCAGTATTATGGAACTGAGCCTTTTCTTGGGAAAGACCCTGACATTGATGTAATTCTTAAGTCTTTCCAGTAAGTGTTGGAGTTATTGTAATGATATCTTTTGAATAATTGTAATGGGTCATATGATGTGTCTATCTTTCTATGTTTGTAATACATGCTTTTAATGAAATTGGCCATCTTTACTTGATTCCAATGGATATTTTTATAAAGAGCATGTGAGACATCTTCAAAATATGAATTATAAGATCATCATTGTAGAGCATACAAAATAAGGGGAGTAATAAATAAAAAATGCAACCTTTAAAATTGTGGCAAAATTGACAAGGATCTATGACACAATTACTTAAAACAGTTATGAAACAAATCCAGACACATTCTCGGTCGAGAAACTGTTCGACCGAGAACACTATCGGTCGAAAGATCGTCGACCGAGCAGGTTTCTGTTGTCAAGTCTGCAATAAAACTGAATATATTTGCAAATCAATAAACCAAGAATCATGTTTCCCTTCATCATGTTGAAGATAAAATTGGCTGATATTTTTACAAAACCGCTTCCACTAGATCAATTTAACAAATTAGGAAGCAAATTGCTTATCACTCCTTTGGAAGATGTCTTCTTTGATATTTGTGCTACTTAAACAAAAACTCTTATTTACATTTTTGGCTTTTAAATGGACATCTTTTTCATTAGATTTGATGAGACATCTAATTAAGGGGGAGTCTTTATTCTTAAATGGTTATCTTTTTGAAATGACAAAGGGGGAGAGATAAATATAAAACTAAAACTTAGTAATTATGTAAAACTCAATTAATGAGTTTCATAAATAAACTCTTGGCTTTACATTGAAAGTTGCTATATTCCCTAGTGAATTGGATTTCATGTTCCATAATTCAAGGGGAATAATAAGCACACATTTTATAAACAAGAGGAAAGTCTACAAAAGGTAATCTAAAGGTATGAAACTCATATGGTTTATATTTCCTTTATTTATATTTTGGAAATGTTTGTCATCTTCAAAAAGGGGGAGATTGTTGGCTAAATGGACATCTATAAATCCCTTTGTTTTGATTATGACAAACATTTCATTCTTATTAATCTAACGAGCTACTTGAGTGTGCAGGATGACAAAGCAACAAGGGAAAATCTACAAGCTTACATATTTATATTTTCATGCAATGTAATAACTGTTGTAAAAATTTGTACAAAAATATAATGTACAAGTACTTAGAATTGCATGTAAATCAAGCGTTAGATTCTCCCTAGCTAAACACCACAGTTAGACACGTCATCCCATTCAAATAGGATTACTTTTGCACACTCACACACATAATTAATGCCTAAATTGAAACCTTGAAACAGGATCAATCTCGGTCGACAAACTCCTCGACCGAGACACTCTCGGTCGACAATCTTCTCGACCGAGAAAGATCCAAAGTAGCCGTTAGACACAACAGACAAGTTAGTTGGCAGTTGGAAAAAGACGTTGCAAATCACTTGTTCCAGAGAGCCTGTCGGTCGACAAAAGTTCGACCGAGTAGGTGTCTCGGTCGACCATTTGTCGACCGAGATGGTCTCTGACAGCAACTGCAGAATTAATTAATTAGCCGTTGTTAAAGCAACAACTTTGTACCTAACAGCTAGTTAAGCACTTAGAAACCCCTAGAAGTTGTCTAGAACGTCCTTAAGCATCCTTAGGCCATTCCTATAAATAGGACAAGCCATAGGACACTCAAACTCACTTGTTTTACACTTGCTACACTTGAGAAACCTTTGAGCATACTTTGTGCAATCTGTTTGTGAGCAATTTGAGCATTGTGACAATTGGCCATTTCATTCCTTAGCTCATAATTCGTGTCCTATAGGCTAGTATCTCCTACCCACTGCAAATCAAAAGTTCACATACTTGGTTAGGAGATCTATATGCTTGATCTAGGCAAATCAAGCCTTGGGCTACAAAGGATAAGTTGTAATTTCTGTTTTCTTTCTTGTTCCCTATTATTGTTTGTACTCTCCTTGCTACTCCTAGGTTGGAGGCTGCGGATTGGAGAGGGTAAAGATCTTCTTGGCGAAGAAGGAGACTTTGAGCTACTTCAGAAGGCTGGTGCAACGGGAGGTTACTTCTAGATAGGAAGGCTACTTCAAGGGGGAGCTTGGAGTTACTTCATAGAAGGCTACCTCAAAGTTGGTGCACCTACTTCAGGGTGAAGGCTGTTCAAAGGGTGTAAAGGAAAGTATTGTATTTTTTATAAATCCTCGAGAGGTAATAAAATAAATACTTTCAAATCCCGGTTGGGTAAGCAACCGGGTAGTGGACTGACAACTATAGTATTTGCTATAGTTGGAACCACTCTAAACACCTGTCTCTTTCTTCTAATTTCAATTGTGGTTGTTTGAATTCAATAAATTGTTAAAATAATTCAAAAACTCTATTCACCCCCCTCTAGTAGTTTTTCAGATAGGAGTACTTTAGTTTATTTTCAGCCTTGAAGGCATATAATAGAGTTATGAACTGCTATTTCATATTTTCCAATGGATAGAAACACCTTATTTTTTTGCATATTGTATGACAATGATGGCAATTAATAAAGTTGATGTTTCAATCTTTGTGACAATGCCTTGTTTATATTGTGGTACTTGGTATGCATAAGATAAAATGATACCTAAAAGTTATTAATAACTCAAACAATCAAATTAGCATAAATCATGAGAAATTCATTTCTAGTTTCCATATGATGGATAAGTATAGACTCTTTTAGTTAGAGAACCAGTAAGAGACATGAATATCTTAGACATGATTAATCAATCTTCACTAGTGGTAGTGGGAGATTGATTATCCTATTAGGTATGATACATGTGATGTATTTACATACCTATTGGACTTAATGCTAGTACTTCAAACAGTGTTTAGAGAAATACCAATATGGATATTTTGAAATGTTCAAGAATATCATAGATGAAGTATGAATTTGGTAAAGTGTTAATTATTGATGAGATCAAAGAATGAAATACTTGGACCAAATGTTTGAGATCCTTATGAGTGATTATGATTGTGTATCATAGTGAACTCATGATTAAGGCATGGTGATGTCTAACTCAAAAGGAGTCATACTCTAAGGAGTTAGAGGATGATTATCAAATAACTAATTTCTTCTTAAATAAAGAATACCCCACACTAATAAAGGACATTAAGAATCACAAGGAGTTGTGAGTTCATATATCCTTGATAGATACACCTCGATTATCTTTGTGATGAGTTGGTCATGTGATGAATCAGCTATCTAGATGAATATGAGGAATCAAATTTTGAGTTATGGTTTATGACCATTACATCCTAAATGACTACCATGTGAACCATAAGGTATGACCTTGATGGTAGCACCCATTGGGATGAAATCCATAAGTGCAAATGAGTCTTAAGCGTTAAGACACATGGATAACATTTTGAGAAGGATGATGCTTGTTGATTGCAACTTAATGACTAAGAAATTCGGCATACAGATACTAAAACCGCATTCCTATGAGGAATAAAACAAGGATGTGTACGTGACACAACCTATAAGGTTTATGAATCCATTCATGCAAATGAAGTCTATAAGTTACAATGGACTAATCAATGTGATTGATTGAGTATAAGAAACTCAGAGTTGGATCTTTACTTTGATAATATAGTCAAAGGGTTTGATTGATATGACAAAGATAAAGAAGGGATCTGTGATTTAGTGGGAGCATATTTGCATTCCACATTTCGATGAGGAATGAGATGTTCTAGAATGGAATCCAAAGTGGAAATTATCTTTAAGGAAGATAGAGACATTTCCTATGTAATAGGAATAGAGATCTATAGAGATAGTTCTCGAAAACCACTTGGCCTGAAAAGAGAGAGCATACATTGGCAATCTATACTGAAGGGTTCAGTGTGCACAGATTCAGTGGGAGAAAACTTGTCCATGTTGCATGGAGTTAGTATCCCAAGGCCAACTGTCCAATTCTTATGAAGAATGGGAACACTAAGAATAGATATGGATCTATCATGTATGTAATTATCCCATTATCTTGCATGTATGGACATAGCAAGAATAAAATGCATTCATCATCTTGTATGTAGGATATGACAATATGATGTGCTCATCCTGATAACTCGTATGTGGGACATGATGAGTGGATGTCTGTTTAGTTCTAATAAGGGCTACTGGAATACCATAAGAATTTGATAAGTACTTGAGAAGTACTAGTTCTATGGAAATAAGGAAGAGTTCACTGTAAAGAATTACACGGATGCGAACTTTCGAATATGACAGAAAATAAATCGCAATATATATATATATATATATATATATATATATATATATATATATATATATATAGGATATATCTTCGCTACCCATGCGGGTAACTAAGATTCGCTACCCGTGCATCAGTTTTGTAATGGGAAGGTATGTATTTGTAATGAGACAACCCAAATTTGTAATGAGACGACCAAAATTGTAATACAAAGACTCGTTTTGTATTACAACGCTGTTACAGTAATAAATATATATTTATTACTGTAACAACGTTGTAATACAAAACGAGTTTTTGTATTACAATTTCAGTTGTCTCATTACAAATTTGGTTGTCTCATTACATATATGTGTCATCCCATTACAAAATTGATACACGGGTAGCGAATCTTAGTTACCCGCACGGGTAGCGAAGATATACCCACATATATATATATATATATATATATATATAAAAGTGAATGTTTGTTGATAAATGGAAACGTTCCACTAAATCCGTTTAAAAGGAAAAGTTGAGTATCCATGTGTTAGAGAACATTAGTGGATACTATATGGATCTGGAAGTTCATGAGATGAAATTATAGTTATTCCGGTCATTAATGACAAGTTAAGGAGAACTTGGTCATGCAATGTGGCTAAAGGTTAGCAAAGGAATACTAGATCGCATATTACAGCAACTTCATCTCATACGTGTGACGTACATCAAAGAGATGAGAGACATGCAGTTAATACCGACTTGGGCAAGGTGTTGCCATAACTCACAGCGTAAGCACTAGAGCATAGTAACATGTGGGACATGTTTGAAGATCACTATGAATATGATTCAAGGGTGATTGGCTCATAGTGCAAGTGGGAGTCTGTTGGTATGTATGCCCTGAGAGCCAATCATGCGATGATTGGTGGGATACATTAAGATTGATTTGATAAACATCAAAGGCAAGCTTCCAATTCTTTTTGGTTTAGTCATATGAGATAATGATAGAACGTATTGAATGTCTAGAGAATGACAATACTCAATGACATATGCTTTCAGGTTCAGGACCTGAACGATGAGATCATACGGATGCTAAGAGTTTGTACATTTGTATTATGTCCCTAGTCAGATGTCATTATGGAAGGTAGATAGACAACAATGACACATAAGACTAGATTGTGGTGTTGGTTGATGACAGAATCTCATTAGTCATGATATGGAGATATCAAACCAAACACATAGGTACTTGTTAGAGAACAAGTGTACCGGACAGACCCACCGTGAGTTTGACACATGGAACCATGACATGGTAGTCACAGTAAGTTCTCACAGTGATGGTGGTGAGTGTGATTCTTTGACCTGAAATCACTACACTCAACACATATTGTTGGATACACTTTGACATCATCAAATGCAGTCCTGAAACATGGGTTGTTATAAAGGTGTTGATTGGGTGGCTTTGACACATGGGCTTTTAAGGGGTGAGTGATAGATATGGGATTTGTCCTTCCTGAGGGAGTTTGATATCCATGACCACTTGATGAGTAGGATTGAGATAGGTGTGCGCACGCATATGTGAATCAGTATGTGATATTGATGTCATACATATCTCCTCCAATCTACTCTGAGATCAAGAAAGTGAATGAATGTTGAAAGGATGACTGTTCCATGACCTGAGTTCATTCTAGATATCAGAGACAAAGGAATTATACATTCGCTGTAACACCATTCACGGATTGTAGGATTGAAAGTTGTTCTCCAACTTTCCTTTTCACTTGGTGAGCACTGATGTGTGACTAGGCACCGCTCTTTGCTTATGAAGTCATAAGTGTTATAGACTTTCACTGCCAACGTGAAATGGACCTGCAGGGTCACACACATAGGATTTAACCTGGAAGAGGAGTTTATCCACAAACGATGTTTAAATCGATTGCTAAAGGAGTTCAATTAAACACTCAATTAATTGATAGCTCAATATCATAGTGTTCAAGGTGTTGGACCGATTGATTAGAGTATCAGATTGATTGAAACTGTAATTGACTGATTTTGCGCAGTCTGCACTCCCAACCGATCAACTCATGTGATGAACCGACCGGCTCAAGTTGGTGAATGTATCAGCTCATGTGATGAACCGATCGACTTAGGACAGGTTGAGATGACCGATTCAAGAGTTGAACCGATCGGCTCAACTGATCCAAACGAGCGAGTTGGGATAGTCAGGTTGGCAAGAAATTTCTCTTCGTTTCACTTGTCCAATTTGATTGGAACAAGGATTGGTATTTGGATCAATTCGAAACAAAAGAGGAAAAGTCAATCAGGAACTAATCTGGGGAGTGAACCGACCAGTTCAAACTTGAACCGATCGGCTCAACTGCCCCAACCGACCGGTTCAGGTGTGAACCGATCGGCTCAGGTCCCCAACCGATCGGTTCATGCTTGAAACGATCGATTTAGCTGGCACAGTTGGTTGTTTTGTGGAAATTCTAGACCCTTCTACTCCTGCTTTAATCCCACATTGCCCGGGGTAGAGAACCATGTCCCATGACCCTCCTATATATAGGGGTATTGGGGGCTTCTCAAGAACAAAAACACAGAACACCAATTGCTTTGCAAAAGTTGTCGTTCTCTCTAGTTGTGGTAACCGAGAGAGCCTGAGCAAGTGCTACCCGATAAGGGAGGCACAACAAGGGAAAGACAAATGCAGAAAGGCAACTAGTGGAAGGAGAGTGTGTCGGTGGCTAGTGCGTTGACAGGAGGGTGCGACTCCTTCCGATTCCTTATGGGACAAGGAGATCAGAGTTCCTGGTGGTCCGTGTGGACTACTTCAGAGGCGGGAGACTTCTGCTGCTCGGAGGACAGTTGTCAATCCCGACAGTCCCAGTGAGACTAGGAGATGCACAGATACCGTCCAAGACCGGAGGTGAAGACCGCACAAGCCGCGAGGTAACATTGCCGAGCAAGCCTCAGGACAAGGTATGTCTCTACAAACCATCCTTCCTACTGTATAGACATTGATGTGATTACTTTGTCCTGGGTTTGGGGAGAATAAATTTTTTTGTTTCTGTTGCCTCCTCTGTCATCCCATAAAATCTCAACACGATGCTCTATTTCTTGGAAAACCAAGACACCAAGCATGGTCCTAGGAGAAAGCAAGTGCCACTTGTGCACTTTCTATCAACCAAATAGCCTGAGTAATCAACATCACTATATGCTATAAGAGTAAAGTCCCTTGACTTAGGGTACCATAGTCTAGAAGATGGGAGACCGCTTAGGGTTTAGCGGCGGCGGCGGCCAAGGCCGCGGAGGAAGAAGCACAGGAAGAGGAGGAGGCTGAGGGCCTGTCTCCTCGCATCCCTGGGAGACTCCATCAGACTCTGCTGATGACACTGGTAACCTAGGGGACGTTGTGCCCAAGGAACAAGGTGACCGATACCGACGCCGTTTTGACAACTTGGAAATAGGTATTTATCAGTATACCGACGGAAATACCGACAAATGCAATCCTAGTCGTTTCGATGCCAAAATGAACAAATTAATTTATGAAATTTTACAGGTGTAATCTCTACACCTAAATGCATCATTTTATGCAATAAAATTCTATTTTGGGTGTGGGGAGGGGGGTCCATCATGGGGGAGGTAAGGAATCTGTCATGTTTCGTTGGGATTTCGATGAAGGATTTCAATGACAAAATGTAGGAATTAAGATATGGAGTTTTACTAGCACAAACCACACACTTAAATACACACAATTATGCAATAATATACAATTTACACATGAATAACATATCTACTTACAACTCACATTAGCTGTATGTTGAGTGGCGCGCTGGTTCTCCACACAGTAATGAGTTGATATTACTGAGATATTGCGACCATGACATGCACATCCTATAAAGGTGGTTGTATGTAGTCACATGCTCCTCATACACATCATTATTGGCAAATTGTATGAAGTTCCATGTTGCTCATTCATGTGTGATAATGTATAAGTATATAATACTCCTTTGTATTATATTCACATTACTCTTTAGTAAAACATCTTCCACTAAACATAAAAAAGTAACTAATTATATCAATACTAATTGTAATATGCTTAGATAGATTATATGATAATAGTAATTAATAGTGTTGTAAGTAGGTAGATCTAGTGATAATATTGTAGATCTATATAATATACTTATAGATGTATGTATAGTTTGCATAAACATATAAAAATTGGAGTAATACTAGGCTTTGGCGGTAAAAACACTTTTTTTTAGGTGAAAGTGGAAAAAAAGTAGGAAAAAGAGATGGAGATGTTTCTAATGGTAGAAATGAAAGAGATTAGTTATAATCACCTTGATTTGGGTTGGTATTAGCTCCAATCGCCAAAAATCATCCAAATGCACCTTCTTTTCTCATCCCAATGAGTAACAACAATCATTCTCGCAAAAAACGGTATACCCATCGGTATACCGCCAGTTTCGGTCGGTACAGTGAAGTTAGTAGTGCATTTTGCACCAAAATCATCGAAACATGGTGGTATTGGTGGTATACATGTCGGTATTATCAGTATTTGCGATCCTATCGGTACGCACGCATGTTTCGGTATTGGTACGCGTCGGTATCGGTATTTCAGTCGAAATACTGCCAATACCGGCGAAACTTAATTCCTTGGATGTGCCTAGCCAAACCTGCCATGACTCTCTGTGAGACAAATCCTACAAGGAGGCCATGACAGGCCGCAAGGCCTCGAAACTGCTCAAAGTGGTTTCCCCAGATGCACTCTCTACAACAAACATCCGTGTTGATGCAATTCGGGCTTTGCCCGTTCTTACAATCAACCCAGCATCCCTACCACCTCTACTGGAACCATGGAGGCATGCAGTGATCGTCAAACTGATCGGCGGAAACATTGGCTTTCAAACGTTAGTCAATTGCCTGTCAATACTTTGGTCCCCAACTGACTCTTTCCGGGCGATCGACCTCGAGATGGGTTATTACATTGTTCAACTGGTCAACGAGACAGACTTCGTCAAAGCCATGACGGGGGGTCCCTGGACTGTGTTTGGCAACTACCTCTCAGTCCAATCATGGTCAATGGGATTCAACCCCTCTGATCCAATCCCCCGGAAGCTCGTAGTGTGGCTGCGAGTGAAAGATCTACCAGTCTTTCTATACCAGAACCAATTATTGAACTGCATTGGCAATCTTGTCGGAAAAACAATCAAAATTGATGCAACAACGACAACGGGAGATCGTGGAAAATTCGCTCGTCTGGCCGTCGAGGTGGACACGACTAAACCCCTTCTCCCGGTGATCGTCCTTAATGGCGAGCAATACCACTTGGAATATGAGAACCTACATGTAGTCTGCTTGAGCTATGGTCTCCTCAGCCACTTTGAAAAAGACTGCAATCACTCCAAACCCTTTGTTCCAACTGAAGCATCATCATCCAGTGCGCTAGTTCCATGCATGTACACTGAAGGAATTCATGCTCCTAAACCTGCAAGGAAGAAGCCACCAAGGAAACCTGACCAAAGACAGGGTAAAGAAACGATTGCTAAAGAAGCATCAACAAAGGAGAAGGACACCCAATCCAAGGCCACCAGCCAGGAGCCTACCAACCCTGTCAACGACAGGGATGAATCCGACTGGGAGACTGTGGTAGGGCCGAGGAACAAGAAGAAAGGGCCACCAAGGCCTCCACCTAAACAGAAACCACACAATGCAAATACTACTAACAAGGTACATGATCCACCCCAGCAGGACACAGCTGTCATCCTAGTAGATGATCAAATGTCTGATGGAAGAAATCTAGTGCCCAATAATGGAGCAGCCTTCCTCTTTGGAGGCACCCACACACCTGCACACCCAGACATTCCCCCAGACAAGTTTGAATGGGGGAATACTGGGCAGCCCAACACTGGAGTCATTCTAAGGAATAGAAAAGTTGTCTACCAGAACGTCATTGTGAGCCTTGGTAGAGAACAGAAGAAGGGGAAGCTGGTTCAAGTTGTAGAGCAGATGGAGCTCTCCGGTGCTAAAAAGAAACTTGACTTTGCTGAGCAAAACCAGGACATGGAAGTCGTGGAACCAAACTCCAAGGATGCGGCAAAACAATATGGGCAGGATGAGGTTGGCCAAGCTAAGGGCCTTCTTGCCGCCATCCAATGAGCCCCAACCCCTCCCTCTTGTATATTATAGAATGAACATCATTTGCTGGAACATCCAAGGAGCCTGCTCCAAGGATACAATATGTCTTCTCAAGGAATATAAACTAAAATACAAACTACACATCTTAGTTCTTCTCGAAACCAGATGCAGTGGAACTTCTGCTGCAAACATAATCAAGAAGCTCGATTTTTCTTCTTCTCACCATGTGGAAGCGTTGGGATTTTCTGGAGGCATCTAGGTCCTTTGGGATGATGTAAGATGCCATCTTGAAATCATATGCAATCACAGACAGTTCATACACTATAAAATCAACCACTCCTGGTATGTTACTTTTGTCTATGGTAGTCCTACTCCCTCTAAGAGGAAACTCTTATGAACTAGGCTCCTAGACCTCTCTCAAAATATCACAGAAGCCTGGGCAGTACTCGGTGATTTCAATACCATGCTCGACATCTCTGAAAAGTGTGGTGGGAAGCACTTCGACTGCCTAAACAGTCGTTTGTTCAATGCCATGCTACAAAACAGTGGCCTAGCCGAAGTTAAAATGTCTGGACATTTCTTCACCTTCAAAAGGAAGCACTTACTTGAGAAGTTAGACAGAGTAATAGATAATGATCAATGGAGGTAAATTGAACATGGTTTCAACTCAATTGTTATTCCCAGGTTACACTCTGATCATAATCCAATCCCCCTGATGAGTTCGCCTACTGCTGAGGCCAAACCAATAGTTTTCAAGACGAAGGCCAGCTGGAAAATCTCAGAGGACTTCGCCCATTCCATCATTCCCCAGTGGGATCAATCTAAATCCTTTCTCAGTGCCCTATCTCAATTTAAGCCAGTTGTGCTTAAATGGGAGAAAAAGAAATGCGAGAAAAAGCAGTGCCTGAAGGCTTCCATCGTCTCCAAGCTAGACTGTTGTCAGGTAATTGATAGTTACAACTCAAATATTGCTAACAATTTGTTAACCATCAGCTTGCAAGAGAAACACTCGAAGCTTCTTCTTGAAGAAGAGATGGATTGGCAGCAAAAGGCTCACATCCAATGGCTCAAGTATGAGATGGCAACACAAAGTTCTTCCACTCCTACGTAAAGGCACAACGACAAGCGACCAAAATTAGTAGACTGCGGGACGACGCCAGTGAATGGCAAGAATCCTATGATGCGCTGAAAGGACTCATCCTGAACCACTTCCACTGCCTCATGTCTCAATGGGATTCTACAGTAGCGCCTCTTGCACTTACTGCCTCGTACATTGGCAACTTCAAAGAACTCTCTCCCCAGGCTTCTAACTTCATTGCACGTATGCCTGGCCATGATGAAATTAGAAGAACTGCTTTCCTTATGGCGCCGACCAAAGCACAGGCCCCGATGGGGTATACACAGAATTTATTCAAAACCAATGGCCAACTGTTGGTGGTTCAATAGTCCAGACTGTACAACATGCTTTCAACAGTGGCCACATTGATGAAGCCCTGGCCAAGGCTTACATGGTCTTCATTCCGAAAACAAAACAACCACAACGCTGCTCGGAGCTAAGGCCGATCTCGCTCAATAACTCCTGCTTCAAACTAATCTCGAAGATCCTTGTGGAGCGCATCAAACCCCACCTCCCTGACTGGATCTCAGACAACCAGTCCAGTTTTATACCTGGACGACGCATCAGTGACAATATACTTCTTGTGCAAGAAGTTGTGCACTCCATGAAGAAAAAGACCTCTGGGGAAAATGGGTGAGCATAAAGCTCGACCTCTCTAAAGCCTTCGATCGAATGAATTAGATTTTTGTCAAAGACACTCGTGTCAAGACAGGACTCCCAACTATCATTGTGACTCTTATCATGGACATCATCATGAGTGGAAACACCTCCATTCTGTGGGAAGGTGTTCCTCTGCCGCTTTCAAGACGGTCAGGGGTGTAAGGCAATGAGACCCCCTTAGCCCATATGTCTTTGTGCTTTGCATGGAATGCTTCTCGCAGGCTATCATCGAGGAAGTCTCAAAAAACAAGTGGAAACCCATCAGATTAACACGAAACGGAATGCCTTTGTCCCATGTCTTCTTTGTCGACGATATTCTTCTCATGGCTGAAGCCAGTCCACTGCAGGCGCAAATGATCCTTAACGTCATCAATGACTTTAGCACTGTCTCTGGGCAAGCTATCTCTAACGTCAAATCCTGATGCTTCTTCTCTTCTAATACCTCACGCAGTGAGAAGAGAGCCTTCTGCCAGAAAATTGGGATTCAATGTACCTTGGACCTCAGCAAGTACCTCGGTGTTCCTATACTACATCACATGATTAACAAGAGCACACATCAATATATCTCCACAAATATCTGCGAGCGCATGTCTAGCTGGGCGGCTCGACACCTTTCAATGGCAGGCTGATTAACTCTGGCCAAAGCAACACTACAAGCTATACCATCATATACAATGCAGACTGTGAAGCTTTCCCCATCGCTTTGCAATGACATTAACAAGCATCTGAAAAATTTCCTCTGGTCGGGCGGGCGAGAACAACATAAGTTTTCCTTAGTCTCCTGGAAGAAAGTCACTGCTACTAAATCTGAAGGTGGTTTAGGCATTAAAAATGTGCGAGACCAAAATAAAGCTCTCATGCTCAAGAATGTTTGGCTTTTTCTGAATAACCACCCTGCTATGTGGGTGAGAATACTTAAGGAGAAATATATGCAAGGCACGTAAGAAATTAATAAACCTTGCTCCTCAGTTTGGGGTTTCATCAAGCGCAATATGGCTGAGGTGAGTGGTGAATGGTATAAAAAAATCAATGTCGGGCTCGATACCAATGTCTGGACTGATAAATGGCTAAATGGAAAGTCAGTAATGGATCTAGCTCCCAACTGGTCAGTACCATCTGAACTGGGGGACATGACCGTCAGCTCCCTGCGTCTGGACAATGGCGACTGGGACCACTCCTTCATTAACACGTTCATGCCTAATGAAGCTCAGAGTATCATCCGCTATATGCCTTCCCCCACAGATGACCTGAAACCGGACTGTTGGGTATGGCCACATGACCCCCTTGGTAACCTCACAGCCAAGGCCACATATGACTGGATCAAAGATGATGACACTATCCATGTTAACGGGAACTGGAAAGCAATATGGAAGTTAAATGTGCCTGAACGCCTCAAGGTCTTTGCCTGGATGCTCCAGCATCACGCCTTGCTGACTAATGTTGAGAAAAAAAGACGGCACTTGGATGTAGACATAGTATGTCCCATATGCAATAACTATGAGGATACTCTCTTGCATTGCTTAAGAGATTGCGCTCAAAGTATGGCTGTATGGTGTGGCTTGGCAGTACTAGCTGACTCTCTACATACTATTGAAGATGAATGGATTAAATGGTTAGTCTCTAGCCCGCTCTCTGACCAAAGAACTGGAACCCTTCGCCTGGTTTCCTGCTGGCACATATGGAACTCAAGGAATACTCAGGTTCACGACCAGGTCTCTCCCAACATGCAAGCCCAGTGCGCCTTCATTATAGAGAGAACGAACTCTATTATCCATGCCATGGAGCTCACTCAAAGTATGGGGTCCAACCCCCTTAACAAATTCACTCACCCAAGTGCGACGGATTACATCATCCTTGTTGATGCCGCATTCCAAAGCTCATCCTCACATGCTAGAATAGGCATCCACATTCTGAACAATCGAGGAAAATCCTTAAGAACTGAAGGCATCCCTCTGCAAGCCATGTCCTCTCTACATGCTGAGTTGCTTGCAATTGTCATTGTAGCCACTATTTGCAGAGACAGCAACATGTTATCTACCTTGATCCTATATGACTCTAGCACTTCGGTGAAGCTAGTGAATCAGACTAAATGCTCCTCGCCGAGTCTCCAACAATTGTGGAGGAAATTTCATGTCATCAAAGCAACCCTCGACCAGCTTCAGGTCATGTACGTCCCACGGGACCTAAACCAGGTTGCCGACAAAATTGCAAAAACCTGTTTAAATTCTTGCATCCCTATTACTTCACAGTGTAACTGGCCGTTAAGGCCAGCTGAGGAACTTGATATGGATCTCACATCATTTTGGCCTGTTCTAGAGCACAGGATGAATAAGAATTAAGCTCTAGGCTTCACAAAAAAAAGGGTACCATAGTCTAAAATTTTGAGTTTTGGCTAAGTACCTCAAAATCCTCTTAACAATGATAAGATGTGATTTCCTAGGACTTGATTGAAAGCGAGCACACAAGACAAGACGAAACATAATATCAGGTCTAGAGGCAAATAAGTAAAGTAAGCTTCCAATCATACCTCTATATAGCTCCTCATCTACCTTCTCACCTTCTTCATCTCTATCAAGTTTGGCGGTGTTGGATATGAGTGTGTCCATCGACTTCATGTTATCCATTCCAAAGCATTTGAGTAGCTCATTGGTGTACTTGCCTTGGTTGATGAAGTTTCCATCTTTGGTTTGCTTGATTTAGAAGTCGAGGAAGAAAGTAAGCTCACCCATCATGCTCATCTCAAACTCACTCTTCATAAGAGAACTAAATTCCTTGCAAAGATCAAGATTAGTTCCGCCAAATATGATATCATCAACATAAATTTGAATGATAAGAAAATTTCTAGAAGTGTGTTTTAGAAATAGAGTAGAATCAACTTTTCCCATGACATAGCCATTTTCTAACAAAAAGTTCTTTCATTTCTCATACCAAGCTCGAGGTGCTTGTTTGAGTCCATAGAGAGTTTTTTGTAGAAAATAAACATGGTTAGGTAGCTTGTCATTTTCAAAGCCTGGAGGTTTTGCAACAAATACTTCCTCCTCGATTGTACCATTCAAAAATGCACTTTTAACATCCATTTGATATAGCAAGAAATTCTTATGACTAGCAAAAGCAAGTAGCATTCTAATAGATTCAAGTCTAGCAACATGAGCATAAGTTTCATCAAAATCAATACCGTCCTGTTGATTGTAGCCTTGATCCACTAACCTTGCTTTGTTCCTTACCACCTTGCCATTTTCGTCAAGCTTGTTGTGGTAGACCCACTTGGTGCCAATGATTTTTCTGTCACTTGGTCTTGGCACTAGAGTCTACACTCGGTTCTTCTCGAACTGCTCTAGTTCCTCCTGCATGGATAGGATCCACTCGTCATCTCCAAGAGCTTCCTTGATGTTCTTTGACTCCAGCTATGAGATGAAGGCACTGTTTGCTTGTTCTTTGTTGTAGGCAACGAATGTCTTCACTCTCTCGAATGGATCACCAATGATTAGCTCTTTGGGATGATTATTTGTGAAGTGAGGAGTGGGATCCTTCTTCTCTTCATCTTCTACTTCAACCACCTGCTTACATTTGTTGTCGATGTTGAGGTCTTTCAAGATAGGAATTAAGTCATCTGCAATATCATTATCAACAACATTCTTTCCAATAGTAGGGTTAGATTCAATAAATTTGACATTTATGGATTCTTCAATTTTAGACAATTCAATATTGAAAACTCTATAAGCCCTACTTGTAGTGTTATAGCCTAGGAGGAAAGCCTTGTATGATTTCAGATCAAACTTATTGAGAAAATACTTCCTGTTCAAAACAAAACAAGGACATCCAAAAATGTGAAAGAAGTCGATGAATGGCTTTCTACCACGCCATAACTCATAGGGGGTTTTCTTTAAAGATGGATGCGTAAAAACTCGGTTCTGCACAAAACATGAGGTGCGAACAGCTTTAGCCCAAAACTTCTTTGGAATATCATATTCTAGAAGCATGGTCCTAGCCATCTCCTGTAGCGACCTATTCTTTCCCTCTACTACCCCATTTTTTTGAGGTGTACGAGGAGAAGATAAATTGTGCGAGTACCCAGATTTTCACAAAAATGCTCAAAAATCATTTTCAAACTCTCCCCCATGGTCACTACGGATAGAAACAATCCAGCAAGAAGCTTCATTTTCAACTCATTTACAAAAGCTTGAGAAAACATCTAGAGTATCACTTTTAGAAATGAGAAAGAATGTCCAAGTATAACGAGAGAAATCATCGACAATCACAAGACAATACTTGGAACCACGAAGCGTTTGAGTTCTCATAGGTCCAAATAGATCAATATGAAGAAGCTCAAGAGCTCTTTTGGTACTAAGGACTCCTTTGGATTTGAAGGAGGACTTGGTTTGCTTTCCTTGTGTGCAAGGTTGGCATTCCTCATCCTTTTCAAAATCCAATATAGGAAGTCCCCGAACCAATTCCTTTTTGGTCAATTTTTTCATTTGATTCATATTCACATGACCCAACCGGCGATGCCAAAGAGATATATCATTTTTATCCACAACTAAGCATCTATCAAGTATGGGCTTTACAGCATCAAGCACAATAACATATAGATTACCATTTCTAGTTCCATTATATATAACATTGTAAGTGAGGGCATCTAGAAGCAAACATTCTCCAGAAGTAAATAGAACAAGATAACCATTATCACAAAGTTTGCTTACACTAATCAAATTGTGATATATACCATCAACAAGAAAAACATTTTTAATACTTAGCTCGTTGCCTACATCACCCTCACCTATTACCTTACCCTTTTTGTTGTTTCCAAAGGCTACCTTACCCTTTTTGTTGTTTCCAAAGGCCACCGATCCTTCTTTCTTCTTCATGAATTTGTTGAAATGGCTGATTTCACATGTCATATGCTTTGAGCAGCCACTATCAACAATCCACCTTCTTTTGACCTGCATGAAAGAAGGATGTCGGTGCCCAACTCAAACTTTGGGATCCGGGGTTAGCTTGGGGACCCATTTCATCTTTGGGTTGGTCCCCTTTGGCTTGTAAGGACAATAAGTAGAGTAATGATCATCACATTTACAATCAGCACATACCATTGGGTTCTTAGAGCCGGAAGTCTCTCCATGGAATAAAGGAGGTTCCACACTCTTCTTCTTACCCATACTCTTGTTCTTATTCTTATCATTAGGAGCAGTCCCATCATATCCTAAACCATTAGTACCAATTTGTTTGGTAGAGTGTTCTAGGATAGCATTAAGGGATTTCTTTCCCGTAAGAAACTTTTGCAAAGAAGCTCTTAATTTAGCATTATCATCACTAAGACTAATGACAGTAGAAGATAAGCTAGCAAGATCATCTCTAGCTTGCAACAAATCAGCCTCTAAATAGAGGGCTTTATTATGAAAATAATCACGTTCTAGAGCAGTGCTAGCTACCTCATTACTTTGCAAAATAGGTCTAGAGGATAGATCATTAACTTGAGCAAGCAACATAGCATTTTTAGATTTAAGCAAAAGAATTTCTTTTTGATAAGCATGAGTTTCTTGCTTCCTAGCTTCATCAATGAGGTTAAGTTCTACATTTTCAGTTTTAAGAACATCAATCTCATCTTGGCATTTTTGGTTTTCTTCCTTAAGAGTATCAATGATCTTAAGGTAGACTCCATTCTCAACTTCAACTCCATTGTATTGGAGCTCAAGATCAAGAAATTGCCCTTGCAAAGTATCAATACTATCAAGGTGCAACTTTTCATTTTGATCAAGAATCTCAATCTTAGCATAAAGATCATCTATAATTTTTCCTAACCTTTTCTTTTTAGCTTTGCATTTAGTAAAAGATGACCGGAAAGCATTAAGAATATCAATAAGATTTTCCTTAGACAACTCGTGCAAATTGACTTCACTTACCTCACTTACCTCACCTACATCATCACTTATAGAGGCCATGAGAGCAAGGTGGCATTCTCCATATTCAGAGCTAGAAGAACTTGAGGAAGATTTCTCCCAAGCTGCATGGGCTGCATCTTTGCTTCTTCTTTCTTTCTTCTCCTTTCTCTTTTATTTGCCTTCCTTCTTATACTCCTTGTCCTTCTTGTGGCTGCTCTTGTGGTGGCTCTTCTTGGCCTTGGGGTAGTCACTCTTGTAATGGCCTATTTGGCCACATTTATAGAACCTAGGAGTAGATGAAGAAGACTTCACTTTGAAGTGCTTGCCCTTGGAGTAGTTAGCTTCATGCTCATTTGGGCCTTCATCTTCACTTAAGGAAGGAGTAGGGGACTTGAGAGCAAGTTGTTGCTGCCGAACCATCTCCTCAATTTGAGCTTTGAAGGTTGTGTCCTTGATCTTCTTGGACTCATTCTTTTCTCTCTTTTCTTCTTCTTCTTGCTTATCAAGCCTTGGCTCATGAGCTTGAAGATTGCCAACTAGATCCTCGGTTGACAATTCACTAAACTTGTATACTTCTTCAATGGATGTCACCTTGGGCTCCCATATCTTTGGAAAATATCTCGAGATCTTTGAGTTGATTGTGCCTTTGTCCATAACACTACCAAGGGTTGCCAATCCATTGATGATGACATTGAGCCTTGTGTACATGTCTTCTACTCTTTCATTCTTTCCCATCTTGAAGTTATCAAGTAGACCACAAAGCATGTAGATATTTGCTTCTTTCATTTTCTCCGTCCCTCATAGGTGACACACAGCTTGTTCCAAATTTCATGTGTGGTGTCCCATGAGGGATCTGGTTGAACTCGGATGGGGTGAGGGCTGCATAGATGATGCTCACCGCTTTGGCATTGAGCTGAGCTTGCTTAATTTGGGCTTCCGTCCATGTGGAGATTTCCCCCTTTGGATCTTCATACTTTAGGTGCACCACCTTCCACATCTCGTAGCTTACTCCTTAGAGGTTGAACTTCATTCTTCTCTTCCAATAGTGGAATTTGGTGTCGTCAAAGACCGGAGGTCGCATGGAGAAGCTTCCCTCCAAGTTGAGAGATCCAAGTGCTAAATCGCCCATCTTCTCCTACTTGTAGAAGTAACTTGGAGAAGACCTGCTCTGGTACCACTTGTTGGATCAAGGGCTCCAGAGGGGGTGGGGAAGAATAGAGCTTCACAAATCTCACAAAACAGATTAGACCTTCAAATTATATTAAGTGCAAAAGCTTAAGCATACAGCTAATTTGAAGTCCTAACTAGCAAGCATAGCAACGATGAGAGACAAGGATAACATACACTTGGACAAAGTGGTTTAGAGTGGTTCCACACTTCAAACTAGAAGTGAGTCAGTCCACTACCTAGATGTGGTTAATCTCTAGGACTTTGCAATCTTGATGCTCTTATATTCATTCATAAGATTACAAAACAAAACCACATTCATCCAAGGACTTAATACCTCAAGCAAGGATCTTCAATCTACTGAAGGAACTTACCAACTTGAAACAGGGAGTCTTCAACCTTCAACAAGGACTTACCCACTCCATATTCAAGTCTTTGGCCTTCCATGGATTACCTATCCTTCTTGAACGTCCGCCTTTCCTATCTCCTTCACTTGGAGATCTGGAACACCATGCTTTCTTCAACCTTGAAGAACAACAACTCCTCCTTCATTCGGAGAAGATCTTCAAGAATTTTCTTCAATAAGGAAAGGGGGTAGGAAGATGGAGGTGGAGAGCTTTACATGGATACAAGGGATAGCTCTCTTACAACATATCCTAACTCACTCATATTCATGGATTTGAATTGAAAGTAAAGAGAGAAAGAGGCTCAAAGGGGTGAAACACTCTCAACTAACCAAGAACCAAGCTATGCAATGAATGAGCAACCTTGGAATGAACTCCAAGTGATCCTATTTATAGTTGGGGTGCTCCTTTGAGTTGGGGAACACTTAGGGTTGAATTATAGTCATTTCTGCACAAGGAAACATATCTATTTTTGTCCAAACAAGTCACCAATGGTTAGAATCACTTTTTCTACGTTTTCCGTACAGTACATTCGGTCGAGATTCAATAAAGGTAACTCGACCGATTGGGTAAAAGACAAACCCAATTTTCAAACCATCAGTCGAGTTTCTCTTGAGGAAACTCGACCGACCAATGAAAATAACATCTGGTCAGTAACTCGATCGATCGAGTTCTGTGACTGCACAACTCGACCGATGCACTCTCCAGAAAATGGATCCAGTGGATCGGTCGAGATTGTAACTCGACCGATCAACAACTTGTGATCGATTTTCTAAAGTACTTTAAAAGTGATTAAAACTTGGTTCTAAGTGTCCCACATAATTTTCTCATCTTAGTTACAAGTCATATCATCAATATATGTGACTACAAAATTCTTCTAAGGTCATTTACATGGATTTCCCAATTAGCACACTTGCATTGCTTTTGACTTGAACTTTAGCAAATTAGGGCTTGTGTAATTTAATCCTTTTCATGTACCTAACACCTGAAATTAATCTTGAATACACATATTAGATACATATGAATGGAATGGCTAAGTCATTATCAAAATATGGACAATGTATAACCTCTAGGTCAACAATGCTTTCTACTCAAACATGCCTTCTCCATGTCTAACATAAGACATGCATTCTCCCCCTTTGTCATTTCAAAAGGGGGGGGGGTTAAAGAGCTAAAACGAAACATGTTAGAAAAAAGAGATACCAAAAGTTAGAAAGGAGAGTAGAAGAGAAACACTAGGGGCTTGTCCAAGCATGGTATGTAAAGCAAATCAAGACATGCATTTGAACAACCCTAGATGTAATTATAGAATATATCAATGTAAAAGTATGCAAGTAAGTAACTCAAGATAGTAAATGTGCAATTCAAGGAGCAAGCTTGAGTATGAAACAAGATACACGCATAGCATATAGTAGAATACCACTTGATGAAAAAGATAAACAAGGCAAGAACTACATGTATATGAACTACTAGTAGATACTATCACAAGTTAGGACTACTAGTAGGATCTAGATCATACCAAGAGATGCACAAGTTAAAGAGCAATCTATGAGTAGATGTGGAGCTATATCCAAACAAGAGATATGTAGTTTCAAAAGCAAGAAAGGAAATAACTCGCTAGTAGATATGCATCATTACCAAAAGATGATTACCACTAAGAACTTCAAGGTTGTATCAGTGCAAGATATACAACTAGATAGATGTAGCAAGTTATAGCATAACAGAAGCAATTTAAGACACAACCAAGAGATCCAAAGATATCATCATCAAAAGATTGTCACCAAAACCTGCACAACAACTCAAGACAAGTAATTACAAGATATAGGGATACCACTTGTGGGATAACAAAATTATAGATATTAGAAGGAGAGAGTTGTATGCAAGATAAGAAATTTAAAGAATGACAATGTGCATATCTAAAGCTACCAAGGTAGTGCCAAAGAATAAGGCTATTGGTTGAGAAAAATCTAGTTGAGAGGGAAATTCTCATCCAAAAAGCCAACTGTATATTCTATGCACAGTGTTGTTGGTCGAGTTTTGTGTTTTGGAAATTTGACTGACAACAACTATTGGCAAAACCCATTGGTGCGTTTCGGTCGAGTTTCTCACAGGATAAACTCAACTGATACAACTGTCATCAAGAAGCACATATATTTCATAAAAGCATATTAAGAGGCATGCTAAAAATATAAGCCATATCCAAACATGTGTGAGCAAGTTAGTAATGCACCACAAAAGCATTAGAAACAATTTTTGAGCAAGAGTGTGAATATAATCACAAAATACCACTTTTGACTCAAAAACCATGTGCATAGTGCACACTAACTTGAAAAAACAAGTTAGGATTGGATATGAGCAAGAAAACCTTTAACTCTCTTCTTACATTCCTTCTTTTCTACTTGTTTCCACACCATACACATCTCACCTTTATTCTTTAATGTGGATTGAGAAGTCAATTTGGAAATCAATAACTCATGTCGATCCAATTGTACTTAACCTACACGAAGAAAGATGAAATGGTCCCCAATCATATTTTTGGGTCCAGAGAGGTTAGCTTAGTAGCCCAAATCCTATTTCTCTTGGGTTCTTTCCTAAAAAGGAAATAAGTAGAATAATGACCGATTTCATTGCAATGGTTACAAGATCTCCTAGCCTTGGAACTAGAGTATTCTTCATTGAAAATTGAAGGTCCTTCATCTTTGTTGTTCCTTTGTCTAGTATCAAATACAATGCCATCTCTACCCATTTGTTCGGTAGTATGGTCTAGGATTTGATTATGATTCTTTTTATCATCTAAGAATCTTTTCATAGAAGATCTCAAACTATCATTATCATGCACAAGAGAAGTAATAGTAGTAGATAATTGATTGTTATTATCTCTATCATGCAAAAGATTGATTTCTAAACAAAGACCTTTGGTCAAATAAGAATCCTTATCAACATGAAGAGTAGCAACATTATTATCTCTACTAGTAGAACTAGAACAAGATTCAAGAACATTGATCTTAACAAGAAAGGAAGTATTTTCTTTGTCAAGCAAAGCAATCTTAGAAAGATAAACATCATTTTTGGATTCTAATCCTTGCAAAACAAAATCTTTGTCCTCATTTTCAATTTTAAGAACATCAATATCAAGCATGAGAGAATTCACAATATTACTATGCTCTTCATTAGAACTAGGCATAAGAGGTTGAGCTTCTAGAAATCTAGTCTTATGAAGCAAGCTATATTTTCAAGTTTAAGAGAGTCTACTTGACTAAGATAAGCATTTTTTTCATCAAGCAAGAAAATATTATCATGTTCAAGATCATCTATTTCTACATGCAAATTATCAATAATTCTAGCAAGGTTATTCTTTTTATTTTTAGAAGACTTAAGAGAGGTACGAGTAGCATGAATAATAGCAATTAAAGATTCTTTATCTAAAGAGATTAGATTTACCTCATTTGAGTCTTCACTTGTTGATTCCATAAGAGAAAAATGCATTCTCCTTCATCACTAGAGCTTTATCTAGATCCTCTAATTGATTCTTCACTTGAGTTTGAGTTGGAGGAGTCACTTGAGCTTGAGTTGGAGGAGTGACTTGAGCTTTTGTTCCATTTCTCCTTCTTCTTGTACTTCTCTTCCCTTCTCTTCTCTTGTGATGATGGGTATTTTTGCCTTGTGGACAATCTTCCTTGAAGTGACCCTTCTTCCCACACTTGAAGCACTGGATGGAGGAAGAAGACTTTCCTTTGTAGAGTCTACCCTTGGAGTACTTAGCGTATTCTTCAACTTGAAATTATGGAGAAGATTGACCAACAACAGACTCAATTGGAGCTTCAATTTCAGCCTTCTTCATTTTCTTTAGCTCTTTCTCTTCTTCTCTTTCTTCTTCATCTTGCTTGTCAAGTTTGACTTCATGAGCTTGTAGATTTCCTATGAGCTCTTCAATAGGAATATAACCAAGAGATTTTTCTTCTTCAATGGAATTCACATTGGATTCCCACCTCTTGGGGAGAGTTCTAAGGATCTTTGAATTGATCTCTCCTCTATCCATAGGATGACCTAGAACGGTAAGACCACTCACAATGGTGTTGACCCTTGAGTACATCTCATCTATCCTCTCCTTCTTTCCCATCTTGAAGTTCTCAAGAAGCCCTTTGAGCAAGTAAACTTTGCTTTCCTTCACTTGCTTTCCCCCTTCATAAGTGGTGCGTAACTTTATCCATATCTCATAGGCCTTCTCACAAGAAGAAATCCGATAGAACTCGGCGCGGAACATGGAGACATAGAGAATGTTGATGTCTCTTGCATTCAAGGTTGCTTTATTCAAGTTTTCTTCATCCCATTATTTTGTATTTGTCTATGACAACTTGTATGGATGGTACACCATTTTTCATAGCTCACAACTTGATATTTGGATGTAGAATTGTAGCCTTCTTTTCCAATACAGGAAATTTCTCGAATAAAAAATGGGGATGTTGATGAGATATCTCCTACCTTGATAATCGCCCATATTCTCTTATTTATGGGAGTATTCTTAGAGAAGATCCACTCTGATACCACTTGTTGGATCTAGGATGGGCAATTTTTTCTATAGGGGGGTGAATATAGCTAAAAAGCACTTACACAAAATTCATCAGACCTTCAAGATATATCACAAAATAAGGTTGTTAATTAGGATTTGAGTGCAACTAAAGATACATAGAAAGGATGAGAGAAATTGAAACAAGCACAAGAACACAAGCTATGTAGAGTGGTTCCAATATCCAAACTAGGAGATTGTCAATCCACTACCTAGAGAAGTCAACCTCTAGGATTTCTCAACCATGTCTCCCTCCTTATATTCAATTATAAGAGTTATAACATATAACCTTCCTTTTCCAGGACAAGGATACCCAACTTTCCTTTTTGGAGAAGGGAGCCAACAACCTACTAAAGGACTTACCTTTCCAAATAAGAGTCTTCTACCTCACCAAGGACTTACCCACTTTTCACTGAGTCTTCCTTCTTCACCAAAGTCTTACCTACTCTTACACAAGTCTTCATCCTTTGAGGAATTGCCCAATCGTCTTGGATCTTCAGCCTTTGACTTAACCTGTGCCAAGGAAAAGCTTCCACCAAGGATGTAACGACCCTAATGCTCAGCAACCCCCAATTAAGGAAGGCCAAGAAGTTAGAGTCGTTATCCCAAAATAGGATCATATGGTTTTGCAAAAAAAAAATTATTAATAAATTCTACCACAACTATGCTTAAAGTAGGATTTTTTTTCTTTTCACATGTCTTTCAAAAATAGGACTTCATAACTTTACCCAAGGAAAGAACCAACTAACTATAATCCTCCGAAAATTATTTAGCCTTGTTCTTTTCAATGTCATCTTTTATTGAACATTCACTTTCCATGGACATAACTGCATATTTCCCTAAAACATCGACAAACAAAACATCGGTCAGTATAACAAATTATACTAGTATGTGGGGAAAACAAAATTTTGCATCTAGTTTTAACAACATATTGCAACAAAATTATTATTTGACAGATCACTTTACACCTTAAACATAACTAGTCAATCCTGGCATATCCAAGTCTCTGTTCTGTCCCTGCAGTCGACATGTATACTACCTTTCACATATTGTGGATCCTCAATAGCCCCTTTTGGTCCTACCCCAAAGGTAGACTAAGACTTAGAGCTGTATAGTCCTATTATCCTGTAACATCCCAGGATTTCAGGCCTCGGATAACATGATCTTAAAAGGAATGATTGGACTACTCATATCACCAAGGTACACGTCCTTTTCCGGGAGCCCATCACTAAAGAACTCCATAGTTAAGCGTGCTCAGCTTGGAGTAGTACTAGGATGGGTGACCAGTCGGGAAGTTGACCCCGGCTTGCATGTGCATGAGGACAAAGCACGTAGTTAAGGCTAGTGGTGGTCTGTGGGGCCAGTCGTCATTCCTGAAACTCTACTAGAGCCTTGGGTAGTGGGTCCGGGCGTTGCAAATGGTATCAGAGCCATAACCCCTCTAGTAGGTGGGGCCTACATGGGCATGTCATGCCAGTCTTGAGCCGTGCGGTCTAGGCATGTATGAAAGGGTTGTCCATGGTTGACGTAGACACCCTTGCGCTGGTATTTCGTGATCGAGAGCTGGGTGTCCATGGGCCATTGTGGGTCTGCACTGAAACGGGGTCAGATTATGAGGCCATATAGTTGAGCCTTGACGAGGACGTCAAGAGTCTAAGTGGGGGAGATTGTAACATCCCAGGATTTCAGGCCTCGGATAACATGATCTTAAAAGGAATGATTGGACTACTCATATCACCAAGGTGCACCTCCTTTTTCGGGAGCCCATCACTAAAGAATTCCATAGTTAAGCATGCTCAGCTTGGAGTAGTACTAGGATGGGTGACCAGTCGGGAAGTTGACCCCGACTTGCACGTGCATGAGGATAAAGCACGCAGTTAAGGCTAGTGGTGGTCTGTGGGGCCATTCGTCATTCCTGAAACTCTACTAGAGCCTTGGGTAGTGGGTCCGGATGTTGCAGATCCTATCCAAAAAGTAGACTAAACCTCAACTCATGATAATCTGTTGATCCTAATCCAAGGTAGACCAATACCTAGATCATCATTTTCTCACATATACACAAAGCTACATAGGAGGATTAGGATCTGAGCTAGTCATGCACATATTTATGGTTATAGCCATAGTCACTTTATAGTTGCAGGAATTAAAGTTCATCCAAGTAGTTAATTTCAAGCATCTAGTAAACCTCAGAAATCGCTGTGAAACTAGAGTGATTATCCATAAGCATAACCACATACCTAATTTGACAGTCTCAAAACCAAGCAAGATAGATAATCCAATCAAGACGTCCAATCAACCAAGCCAAGCAATAAGTCAAGCAACTGGATCCTGAAAAGTATTTATAACATATAATAGTTATAATCTCATCCAAGCATCCTTTATTGACTTGGGATTCCATTCTAGGGTTTCTAAGCCTTATTAGGTTTCCTTAGGGTTTCTTGGTTTGACTATCCAATTTTACCCTTTTTAGGTCAACAAATCCTAAAAGATATTTTCTACTCATAAAAACCCTAATTACTCAAATTATACAAATTAAGGGTCTATATTCAGAAATTAGTTCAAGAACATCATGTTCATGCCTTCTTGATTGATTTCCATATTTAAATCAATTAAACCTCATAATTATCAGAATTAGGGATTCTAAGTCCATTAATGCACTTTTATAATCATGGAACCCTGATTAAGAAAATTATGAACAAATATCATCCAATTAGATCTAATCTATCCTTTTTATATCAAAGGCTAAACTTTGCCCATAATTGGCAGGGGACATCATTAGATCCATTACTCTTCAAAACCTGGTTTTCAAATTAATTAAAACTATGAAAGATAACATCTTTACACACTTTTTACTTATAAGTAGATCTAGGCCTTCATAATATTTTTATTGCATTCCTTGAATTCTTATAATCAATTTTCATATATATATGCATCAATCTGAGTTACCAATCAATTACTACATTTTCTCTAAATTAATTGCAATTTCAGCCAATCAGGCGAGAACATGTCAGAAAAAGTTACCATTTTTTGTTATATTCATCTTGGCTCAAGGTATGTGGTAGATTACTTCCATGCCCTTACATGTAGTA
This sequence comes from Alisma plantago-aquatica, assembly GCA_963693085.1. NCBI lineage: Eukaryota > Viridiplantae > Streptophyta > Magnoliopsida > Alismatales > Alismataceae > Alisma > Alisma plantago-aquatica. The sequence continues at coordinate 499,601,989 of OY856412.1, read as the reverse complement.
CATGCACAGAAGAGCATACTGGTCATTTTGTCCTTTTCTTTCTTCTTTCTCACAATTGTCGGTCGTGGGTGCATTGCACCGATGTCTCTCCATGCTTGTGATGCGCAATGCTGTCAACGAGGTCACAACCTCGATGCCACCTTCTTCCACACCACTTTGTCCCCCCACTTGCCCTTGCTACTATCTAGGATGCCACCTTCTACTCCCACACAATCGCCTGCACATTTAATGGGGAACTGTTGCTTAAGCTTGCCTCTAGACCCCCTCCTCAGGACACCTCTACAACCGCCTCCTTCAGGTCCAGCAATCCTGGCAAGAGTTCACGAGAGGCCCAAGCGAATCAGAGGGGAGGGTAAAGAAATATTTCCCTAGCTACTCCAGGTTGTGAAGAAGGAGATACGATGTTTTGGGGAATGTTGAGGAGTAGTTAGAGGGAGATTCTGGAAGTTTGGTTGAGAGTCTTTGAGGGTACATATTCCTAGCATCTGGTAATGGATAGGGTTGTCGCTGCAGTCAGTTCCAAGCTCATAGCTGGGGAGGGTTATCATGTCAGGAACCCTTGGATATACAGATGTGAGCACCTGTCTTGAGATGAGGAAGGGAGTATGCACCCCTTCAAGTTATGGGGTATACAATCCCTTTATATGTGTAAGACTACGGTGTGGGATGGTGGATTGGTCCCCAAGCATGCACTATGTCAACAAGGCATCACTTTTGGAAAGTATGTGAATACTTTCCTTCATATTTTATCATATGTATTTTTCTTAAATTATTGACTAATTAAAGAGAGAGCCAAACATGTTTCCCACGAGACACATTAATCCTTTTCTCTCTATTTTTATCCTTAGTTAAATACATTTCCTAAAATACATATCTACATTACTTAGTTGATACACAAAAGCCATAAAGGAAAACATATCAATACCTTGTACTTTATCAACTATTTTGATCATGGATTCTGGATTATTCTTTTTCCCTTTTTATTATTATGGGATTACTTTTATCATATTTCTCTTTTATCCATCATTGGATTATTAAATAGTATAAACCATGAAATCATGCATCTAAGGGAATATTTACAAAGGAATCCATTCTTTTTTTGGTCGGTAAAAAACTATGTTGCTAAAACGATGGTGCCAAAACTTTGGATACAAAAGAACTTGCGCCCCCATTACAACATGGATGAAAGAACATCCAAAGGACCAAGAAGAAACAAAGCTAAACTTTAAACTAAGATACTTACAGTAGCCATCAATCTAGATAAAAGAGGAAAAAGACCAACCATGCTAAACCAAAATATAGAAGATAACCGAAGAGACAGATCAAAGCTACACAGGCTGACACTGGCATTTAACTCAATCTCTGAAAGTGTGGCGACATGCGTAGTCGACAAGTAGCTTCAGCAATCTAGGTATCTCAAGAGCAGCATAGCTAGAATCAGATCACTAACTGTCATCCAGATCCTAGAGCATCCAGCAGACAAAAGAAAACACCAGAGGGACCTTCAAAACTGGATCCATTAGATCATATTGCCTCAGCTAACCAATCATTCACACACTGGCATTATCCCCATTCTCTAAAATTGTGTGGAACAACCAGCCCACAGGAAGCAAACAGGGTCCTTTGAATCCAACGTCTAGAGCCCCAGAGGTCAAATCCTTATGCAAACCAGAGACCAAACAACAAGAAGCGAAGAAAGGAAGTAGATGAACTCAAAACCCTTCTCTTCTCTTCCTTGGTTCTTTTTTTCCCGAAGCCCTATTTGCACAACGACATTTCATCGAACACGTTGAGAGTGTTCCTTCACATAGCAGCAAGAGACAACAGGCAGCTGCCTGGACAGTGCCACATCTCTACTGTGTCGGAGTCTGAAGCCCAGGGCAGGGGACTGGACCCGAGCGCAGCAACTGGAGAAGGGGGACGACATCAGGACGGACATGGAGGAGCACTCGAGTCCCATCTTGAGGTGAGCCACCCTTTCGTGTCGAGGTCGAGGGAGAGACCCTACGGCAGGACGACGCATGAGCAAGCCCAGACATCCGTTGAGGAGCCGATCTCCCCCTTGGACACCTGAGCAGAACCAGATGCAGGCGGCGGCACAGCGAGCCACCCTTCCGTCGTGGTTGAGGGAGAGACCCTATAGCAGGACGACACAGGAATGAGTCCAGACATCCGTCGAGGAGCCCCCCCTCCACCATGGACACCTAAGTAGAACCAGATGCATGTGGCACCACCGTGAACCTGGGTAACCAGGTCGTATCTCAGGGGGGGGGGGGGAAGGTGGCACAGGTGCCAGGGTCGGGGAGAAGCAAACGTGAAGATGACAGGGGAAGGATCTTCTCCTCTCGTCACACTTGAACAAGAAGGAGTCGATTAAATCGAAGGTGCCGACCTCGTCAAGCCGTGGCTCACGCAACACAACCCATCCCGCATCTTCCATAACCAAGAGGGGCATCATTCGGGGCAACTGGACTGTAGCTCGACGCCTATTTCTCCAAGAGTATATCAACGCTTCAGTTGTTGAGGTAGATGGAGGGCAGGGGGGCACTTGAGATGATGCCCCCTCCCCCCAGAACCGCCGCCGAGGTAGAGAGAAGCGAGCGCAACCCTAGAGAGAGAAGCGAGCGCCCCAAGATGATATAGTTGCCTCAACGTGTCAAATTTCCCTTTGAAAACAAAGCATACAAATTTCTATTCAAATCCCTTTTATTTGCAAAATTGCATTTCAATCAATACAAGAAAAATTGAGGTTATAAAATCCTTCCCTTGTTATAGGAATTTTCCCCTCAAAGTTTGACTCATCAAGAAAACAACTCAGGGTAAGACTTTTCCATGTCCTTCTTCATTTCCAATGTGGCTTCATCCTCTCCATGGTGCTTCCAAAGAACCTTTACCATCTCTGTCTTTTTACTCATGAGCTCTTTCACCTTGGTATCTAGTACCCTCAGAGGTGACTCAGGGTATGTCAGCCTCCCTTGGAGTTCAACAGGTTCAATGCTCAGCACATGGCTCAGGTCTTTCACATATCATACTACACTGGGGGTAAGGCTAAACAATAATCAACTTCACCAATCCATTCCAAAATCTCAAATGGACCCACATATCGAGGACTCATGCTTCCTCTATTCTCAGCTAAGCTTGGAGGGGTCAGATTTTTAGAAACACATGCTCACCCATAGTGAGATGTAAGTCAATCTGCTTCACATCAACATACAACTTTTGTTGATCCTGGGCTTTGTTCATCCCTTGCTTGATCAAAGCAACTTTATTAGTTTACAATCGTGGTTAATCTAACCTCATCAAGGTATTCTCACCGACATCATCCTAGTGAAGCAGTGACCAACATAGCCTCCCATAGAGAGCTTCATACAGAGGCTTCCCGATACTGGCCTGGTAGTTGTTATTGTAAGCAACTTAGATAAGGATAGGTATTGCTCCCATGATCCACCCCAATTAGGCATATAGGTTTAATGCTCAGCACATGCTCACCCTTGGAGTTCAACAGGTTCAATGCTCAGCACATGCTCACCCATAGTGAGATGTAAGTCAATCTGCTTCACATCAACATACAACTTTTGTTGATCCTGGGCTTTGTTCATCCCTTGCTTGATCAAAGCAACTTTATTAGTTTACAATCATGGTTAATCTAACCTCATCAAGGTATTCTCACCGACATCATCCTAGTGAAGTAGTGACCAACACGGCCTCCCATAGAGAGCTTCATACAGAGGCTTCCCGATATTGGCCTGGTAGTTGTTATTGTAAGCAACTTAGATAAGGATATGTATTGCTCCCATGATCCACCCCAATTAGGCATACATGCTCTCAATAGATCCTCTAAAGTCTGGATCACCCTTTCTTACTGTTCATCAGATTGGGGGTGATATGTAGTTCTAAACTTCAATTTAGAACCGAGGTCTTTGTGCACTTGTTTCCACAACTTGAAATTGAACTTTGGATCACGATCAGAAATAATTGAACTCGAAACACCAAGCAGTCAAACTATCCCTATAATATATAGTTCATCTAGGTCTATCACCTTGGTAGTGATCTTTAAGGAAAGGAAATGTGCTAACTTGGTAAGGTGATCTTCCTAAACCCATATTGCATCATGACTTTTCTTTGTCTTGGGGAGACCCACCACAAAATCCATAGTGATATGTTCCCATTTCCACTTAGGAATTTCAATCGACTGTAGCAATCCACCAGGTCACGGGTGTTCATCCTTCACGATCTGGCACGTGAGGCAACTGGCCACATGTGTCGCTATGTCTCTCTTCATTCTAGGCTAAAAGTATCGTTGCAAGTCCTTAAACATCTTGGTAGTGCCTGGGTGTACCATATACTTAGAACCATGAGCTTCTTGTAAGATATGATTCATCAAAGGCAAATCTTCAGGAACCCAAATATGACTCTTCTAGTAGATTCCACCATATACTCCTACTGAGAGATGGGTATGATGTTTATTTAACAAATCGTTCATCTTGTCAAGCTATAGACTAGCTAACTGGGCAGTTACCAACTCAGTAAACAAGTATGGTTTTATCTGGATGTTAGCCACATTATCCAATATTCTAATGGTTGTAGAGTCCCCCTAGCAAACTCTTCCAATCCTCTCCACTTGGTAGATAAGACAGTTGCACACTTGAGTTGTTTCTGACTAAGTGCGCCTGCTACTACATTAGTCTTCCCAGGGTGATAGGCAATGGTGAAATCATAATCCTTCATATACTCCACCCATCGTCTTTTTCTCAGGTTTAGGTCCTTCTATGTCAGGAGATAATTCAAGATCTTGCATCTATTATTTTGGTCACCAAATTCAATCTTAACTTATAGAATTAAAACTCTACTAGATAATTATATCCTTATTTGAAATCCTAATTTGGTGATTACCTTTTTTCATCTAGTTTTCTAAACCATTTATCCAATATTATCTCATGAGGGTGTGGTGAGTTCCCCAATCTTCAATTATGATAAAAATATTTCAACTCATATCATTTATATTCCTAGTATGGCATGCATATGTCTCATCTCTCACACTCATAACAAGATGAAATAAGCATTTGGCTATAGTCCAAATACATAGTTCATCCCATTCCAAGAGTAGAGACAGTGCATCACACATCACCATTTTATTTTCCAATCCAAGTTGAATCATTCTCAACATGACTTCAAACCATGAATACCACTGTTCCCTTAATTCCACGTACACATATAGGAAAAACTTTTCTCATAACCTTTGAGTCTCATCATAACTCCAGATTACAAACATTAGTCATTTCCTCAAGGTCTCTAGGGTGCCAGCACTTTTGGGGTGATCTTACCCTTATGCATCTAGGGAGTTCCTCTCACATTTACCCCTCAGGCCCCATGAACTCATGAAGGTGGCCAACCTCCTAGCCCATTGGCCTTGGGAAAACATAGTCGTTACCTCCCAACCCTATGGTCTTGTGCATTCAGGGAATAATCGATCCCTACTCCCATCGGTCTCATCCCTCCTTGACCTTAGGAATGACTTAGGGTTCTATCATAACTTTATTTTATTTCATCTCACATTTTGCTTTTGGTTCATTTGATAATATCCAAGAACATTGTATCCTTTAGAATTCTCACCCAAATCTTCTTCATCTCTAAGGGCACTCATAGTTTTCCTTATTTCCCTTCATGGGAAACACGGAGACTTACCCATATGGGCCTGGCCCCATTCTACCGGTCACTTCAATAGTGACTTTTCTTCATGTCCCTTAGAGATGGTCATACTTGGGTCTAAAGAATCATACTCAAACTATGTGTTTTTTTGCTTCATGTACTTAATCTCTCAAGTTCTTTTAAGTGACCTTTAAAGTTACCTCAATTCTTAAACAAGTTTTGGTACTCACTCCTATAGGAAGGGTCCTTTCCCAGGACATGAGAAAACTATCACTTGATAGTATTAAGGGTCACAAAAATTTTCTTGAATCCAAAGTTTGTATCATTACATGTATGCATATTTCCTATTATTCCACCCATGTATGTGTCTAGCAAGTAGACAACTTATTAAATCATTTCTAAGTTTTCCATTATGACATATCCATTCCTCACCTCTTAAGGTTGGACCAATTTCATACATACACACAATATCATGGTAGTGCTAACCGAACTTATGTGAAAGGCTCAACAACATATATCTCAGTCCAAGCAAGGTTTCCTTTAACCCAAAATCTAAGGGGGGTGCCATTTGACCTTGTGAGCACTATATGCACTAGATACCACCACTTCCCCTCTTGAGTTTACTCTCATAGCATTAGTCATTTAAACAACATGTCTCAGTCGCTCAAGCACGTACTGAACCACAACATGCTAGGCATTTTTCTTCCCAAAATCTCTTCCACGTAAACAAACCTTAGAGTCCTACACAAGGGTTTCCAATCTGAATCTGAGGCTTCACATCATATTACCATTCCTTACCTCTCTAGGATCTTGGGACTCTCTTTCCTCACCTAGATGGTAGGTATTCATATTATCTACACATGGGTATAAGAAGCTTCCCTCTCTGTCACGAGGGTTTGGTCATCTCAAGGACATCTAGTGTACAACAAGCTTCTAGGGATCATACATACAGTAACCTGACTCCTCCACTTAAGGGTAGTCTGGTTGAGGATATAAAATATTTCTCATAATACCTCATTTCTTGGAGTCTAGGTTCCCAACCTTCTCTTTATGGGTCTCACTCTCTCTGGAGTTAACCCTATAACTGGTCCTAACACTAGAGATTCCTCTTGGTAGAGAGGTTGAGGTTCCTAAGATTCACATCTTATTCTCACCAGGCCTATCTTAAATGATGAAGTGTACTACCAGATCTTGTGTCCAACTGAGATCATCATATACCATATTATCTCATAACACGAAAATCCTTATTCATAACCTCCAGTATGCCTATATTATAAACCAACATGCATTACCCCTCTGTCTTGGAACTAAATCTCATTGCCAGCCTTGATGTCGCTCACTTCCACATAGGTGCATGCCTATCTCCTACTCATATTTGAGTGGGAACACACTTGTTAGGGTTCCTACCTAGAGGAGTTTAATTTTTTTGGTCACTACTAACCTTCCGATTTTGGGTGTTATCTCTCTTAGATCCTTTCTCCTTCTTAGGGATGACCCACCCTAGGTCAGGTCATAAAAACTAAAAGTTACACTGGGGGTTATGCAACCACTTATTATCTATGTTTGACATGCATATTCAAGTCCTCCACATATATCATCCATGCCTACCTACGTACTTGCATGCATGGACAAATAAGGAATACAACTTATTGGGATATCTCTTTCTCTATCCACGACTTAAGGTTTTGGGTTGAGGTTAGGGTTTACAACTTGCACCTTAAGTTTTGTGAGTCTCATGACCCACTGAGGTTGGTTTCCCTTACAAGCCCTAGTTCCATCCTTGATTTACCTTTATAGGGGAGAAACTAATCAAACATTTTATCTTTATCATTATGTCCACTTTTATTATTTGATGGAGGATGCCTTAATCCTTAACATTCTTATCCCCAAAACTCAAAAGGGGGTAGAGAGTGAGAAAAACTTAAGAACTTAAAGTTTTTTTCAATGAAAGTGGATAAAGAAGGGATGAAAGTAGATAAGAAATCCTAGAGGTATCTTATTTTGAGTCAAATCCTCAAATTTTGGCCAGGCATTCACACACATTTCGGGAGTCCTCATAAACTAACTAGCGGGGCAAAGGAAAATCTTGCTAGCCCTCGGATTGTGATCCTTTTCTAGACACCTCCATCTTTGGAAAATTATCTAGTAACTCCCTTTGGGCTCTAAATAAATTGTAAAATTTGATAATTATTTGAGATTATATGGAAAACCATGCTTTGATACCAAATGTAATGACCCCACTCCTCGACAACCCCCAATTAAGGAAGTCCAAGAAGCTAGATCCGTTATCTCAAAATAGGATCATATGGTTTTGCAAATAATCAAAAATAATTAATACATTTTACCACAACTAAGCTTAAAGCATGATAAATTTTTCTTTTTACATACCTTTCAAAAATAGGACTTCAAAACTTTACCCAAGGAATGAACCAACTAACTATAATCCTCCGAACATTATTTAGCCTTGTTCTTTTCAATGTCAATTTTTATTGAACATTCACTTTCCATGGACGTAACTACATATTTCCCTAAAATGTTGACAAATAAAATATCAGTCAGTATAACAAAATTATACTGGTATGTGGGGGGAAACAAAAGTTTGCATCTAGTGATAACAACATATTGCAAAAAAATTAATGTTTAACATATCAAACTCTATATCTTAAACATAACCACTCAATCATGACATATCCAAGCCTCTGTGTTGTCTTTGCAGTGGACATGGATACTACCTTTCACATATGGTAGATCTTCAATAGCCCCATTTGGTCCTACCCTAAAGGTAGACCAAGACTTAGAGCTGTATGGTCGTATGATCCTACCCAAAGGTAGACCAAACCTCAAATCATGATAATCTGTTGATCCTACCCCAAGGTAGACCAATACCTAGATCATCATTTTCTCACATATACACAAAGCTATAGAGGAGGATTAGGATCTGAGCTAATCGTGCACATATTTATGGTTATAACCATAGTCACTTTATAGTTGCAGGAATTAAAGTTCACCCAAGCAGTTAATTTCAAGAAACTGGTAAAACCTCAAAATCATCATGAAATTAGAGCGATTAGCCATAAGCGTAACCACATACCTAATTTGGCAGTCTTAAAACCAAGCAAGATAACTAATCCAATCAAGAAGTCGAATCAACCAAGCCAAGCAATAAATCAAGCAACTTGATCCTGAAAAGTATTTATAACATCTAGTTGTTATAATCTCATCCAAACATCCTTTATTGACTTGGGATTCCACTCTAGGGTTTCGAATCCTTATTAGGATTTCCTTAGGGTTTCTTGGTTTCACTTTCTAATTTTACCCTTTTAGGTCAACAAACCCTAAAAGCTCTTTTCTACTCATAAAAACCCTAATTACTCAAATTATCCAAATTAAGGGGTTTTATTCACAAATTAGTTCAAGAACATCATTTTCATTCCTTCTTGATTGATTTCGATATTTAAATCCATTAAACCTCATAAATATCAGAATTAGGGTTTCTAAGTCCATTAATGCACTTTTATAATCATGGAACCCTAATTAAGAAAATTATAAACAAAAATCATCCAATTAGATCTAATCTATCCTTTTTATGTTAAAAGGCTAGACTTTTCCAGTAATAGTCTGGGAATATCATTAGATCCATTACTCTTCAAAACTTGGGTTTTCATATTAATTAAAACTATTAAAGATAACATATTTACACACTTTTCGAGTTACAAGTAGATCTAGGCCTTGATAATATTTTTATTACATTCTTTGAATTCTCCTGATCAATTTTCATATATAACATGTATCAATCCGAGCTACCAATCGATTACTACATTTTTTCTAAATTAATTGCAATTTCAGCCAATCAAGCGAGAACACGTCAACAAAAGTTACCTTTTTTGTTATATTCAGCTTGGCTCAGGGTATGTGGTAGATTATTTCTGTGCCCTTACATGTAGTACGTGCATAGAAGGATATACTGGTCATTTTGTCCTTTCCTTTCTTCTTGCTCGCGATCGCCAGTCACGGGCGCGTTGCACGGGTGTCTCTCCGTGCTTGCGATCTGCGACACCATCAACGAGGCCACAGCCTTAGTGCCACCTTCTTCCATGCCACTTCATCCCGCCACCTTCCCTCACTGCCACCCATGATATGTCGCCTCCTGCTCCCACACAGTCACTTACATGTTTGACGGGGAACTGTTGCTCAAGCTTACCGCCAGACACCCTCCTCACGGCGTTGCTGCAACTACCTCCTTCAGGTCCAACAATCGTGGCAAGAGTTCATGAGAGGCCTAAGAGAATTAGAGTGCAGGGTAAAGAAAGACTGCCCTGGCCTTACTCAGGCTGTGAAGAAGGAGATACAATGGTTTAGGTAATGTTGAGGAGGAGTTCAATGGAGATTCTGGCAGTGTGGGTGAGAGTCTTTAAGGGTAAATATTCCCAACGTCTGGTCATTGATAGGGTTGTCGCTGTAGCCGGTTCCAAGCTCACAGCTGGAGAGGGTTATCATGTCAGGAACCCTAGGCTATACGAATGTGAGCAACTGTCTCTAAATGAGGAAGGGAGTAGGCACCCCTTCAAGGTATGGGGTATAAAATCCCTTTATATGTGTAAGACTAGGGTGTGGGATGGTGTATTGGTCCCCAAGCATGCACAATGTCAAGGCATCACTTTTGGAAAGTAAATGAATACTTTCCTTCATATTTTATCATATGTATTTTTCTTAAATTATGGATTAATTAAAGAGGGAGACAAACATGTTTCCCATGAGACACATTAATTCCTTTCTCTCTCTTTTTATCCTTCATTAAATACATTTCCTAAAATACATATCTACATTGCTTGGTTGATACACAAAAGGCATAAAGGAAAATATACCAATACCTTGTACTTTATCGACTAATTTGATCATGGATTCTAGATTATTCTTTTTCCCTTTTAATTATTATGGGATTTCTTTTATCCTATTTCTCTTTTATCCATCATTTTATTATTAAATATAAACCAGGAAATCATGCATCCAAGGGAAAATTTACAAAGGAATCCATTCTTTGAAAACAAAGCATACAAAATTCCATTCAAATCCCTTTTATTTGCAAAATTGCATTGCATTCAATACAAGAAAAATTGAAGTTATAACAAAGGACTTACCAACTTGAGTATGGAATCTTATTCCTTCACCAAGGACTTACCCACTTCTTGCATCAAGTCTTCATCCTTGAACTTCTTCACCTCTCCTAGCCAAGAGAGAGAATCTTGATCTTCATCTTCATGGTAGAAATGAGAGATTGGGAGGTGGTGGAAGTGAGAGTCTCACAAGATATACATGTAGGAGTAACTCTCTTACAAATCTCTTACTCACTCTAATGGATGATTCAAGTGATTAAGCTTATCGAGAGAGAGAGGAGGATGTAGGATGCACTCAACTATAAAATAGGGACCTTCATAGTGCTTGGATAACCATGGGATGAAGAAAAAGGGGTCCTATTTATAGTTGGGGATGCCTACTAGCTAGTGGGAACACTTAAGGACTAATTCTAGTAGTTTGGGGTGTTGAAATCGGTATTTTTTTGAGCTTTGTAACACTCCAACGGCTAGAAGCACTGTAAGACCCTCTTTTAGCATACATGTAGAAATGGAAGCAACACCCACATTGTCTATAATATGGGGTGCTCTAGCTCAAAGGGATGTCACAATCACAATAATCATTGCAAACAAAGTAAACAAACACCATACATTGATATTGAGTTTGGTTTATACATTGTTCACAATTAGTTTCTTGAATTGAAGCTAACTAGGGTATACATGATTAAACATAAATAATGCATGAAGTTATCTATAACATCAAGATCTTCTATTGTAGATGGCACCCCACCATATGTATCTTTAGGAAACGTTGATCTACTCCTTAAGCTGACCTTCATATAGCCCTTTCTTGGAAGCTGCTTGTACCTGAGGGCATCACGCCCCCAGCCATGCATACAATAAAAACCACATTAGAGTAAGCGGCCTAGAGCATTATTATAACAACTTAGGAACTTGGCAATAACAAAAGGCATGAAACTAATTGAACAATGGATTTATATTCACATAACATAACCTTGTTGGTTGATTAAAGTATCCTTGATACTTATACACTAATGGTGCTCATAAGGCCCGTAGGATTAACATTAACATGATGAGGATAAAGTAATTCAATCCGCTACATATTTCATCAATATCTTGGAACTAATTAACTTTACTTGGATTTCATATGAACATGACATTGATTCTTAAAATAGCATTGAGGCATAACATTAAAGAAATAACTTTAGAGGAACTTGGATGTTGTTAAGATTTAATTTGAACACATAACTATGCATGTCATTCATCTTGATTATCATAATGATTATAAGCCGATGAAAGCTAATACTAAATACTCAAAGTGTATGGACCCGCGTACCTGATCCTGAGGAGGTATACTAACAGTAGATGAAGTCCTGATCAATCCTAATGTCCTGTAAATAACATAATTATACATTAATTTCATTTTCTTAACATAGGTGTATGATTCTTTAATTAAATTTGAAAATTGGGTTAGGAGTATGGGTCTGAAACTAGGACCATGTGATAGATATTGAAAAATTGATCAAAAATCATATATGGATTGTCCCCATCAGAGCTCGAGATTATTTTCCATGATTTATTAAAGATCAGGTTAAAACTGGCCAATCAGAAGCTAGATAAACATTTAAATGCGATTTCTAAAACCTATCCTTGTGCAGGGGAAAAGACCGATGTGCCCTCCAAGCTATTTTCTAAGCATAGAGTGACAGGGGCCGACTTGGTCAAAAGATGTTAGGGACTACTTTCAATCGTATTGATATTGAAAATCACCGAAATGTCGAGAGTACCCTAGTTATGTGTGACCCATTAAGTCAGACCATGAGGGTACATAGGTCAAAACGATGCCAATCTTCTTCCTGGTTTAAGCCATGGCGTAGCAAGGTGCTCCACAGAAGCTTCGATTGACCGAAGAAGCATGAGTACTAAGAGAAAGAAGGACACAATGCCATACTATCCATCTTGTTCCTCAAAAAATGACGTATTCACAGACCCATTGTAGGTGTACGCGGGAGTCTATGACCTCCCTCTCTGCGTTGTTGTAGCTGAAAATAGGGGAGCCTAGCCGAAAAGGGGGTTTTGATCAAACAATGATAAATCAGAGTAACTCAGGGCATGAAGAGCTTCGGCATGATCCACTGAAGGTGTGGGAAGAAAAGATCCTGAAGAAGCCATTACCGGAGCGGCCTGGTAGCGACCATCTGACCTAGGCAGAGACTGCATTCTGACAATGTGAAATTGGGTTCATGGGCGGAGCATATGGGGACATCGTGACGCTGAAAGACATGTTCTATAGATAGCTAAGTGTATGAAGGTGCTTACTGGAGGTCGAATTGGACTGGGATGGAAGGAAGCTCATGCTTGAGCTCGTCATCACCGTCAGGGATGCTTAAGTCTACAACCACTCCTTGGGCGGCCTTGAACCAAATTGGAGGTCCAGGAGTGTTGCGGAGATCCACACGATGCTCCAGGTATGCCTGGATGTTGGTCTGCTTCAGTGTGGTGTTGTGGGGATGGCGGCTGCGCAACTGAAGAAGAAAGCCCGTTTGGGTGTTTCTCACAGGAAAAGATATAGGGGTGATGCTAGGGTTCCCTAAGCTCGGGATTACCTCCCAAATCTGTTGGCATCGAGATAACGGGAAATCATTGAGGAGGGAGAGGGATAACACAGGCCACCGGGGTTGGGGTTCTGTTCCCTTCCCCGTGCGGACTTTGCGCGAGGTAGGGGATGAATGCCCTACCCTATGATGGTTATCTAACGGCTCATAAAGAGCCCGATCATCTTAGGAAGCATGTGACAGGCTGTATCAGCCTAGACTTTGGTCTAAAACGTATGCATTATTGAATAATTAGATCACATAATATCATTATCTCTCCCTTTCTTTTTTTATAACATTTGGGGCATCTAGGATTATCTAAATACAACCAAATTTGGTAGGGAAGCTGATTCGACCATGAGGAATTCAAATATCCAATTAGATTTTGGATAAGAGTTAGGGAAACATGTGTTTTGTGCCATTATCTATTTAAGGTAACTAATACATTAATAATCATTAAAAAGTAATTTTATTACCAAAATCCGAGGGAATCTCTATTAATATATTCATATATAAATCAATGGGATGTATTTTATATGTATGTGTGTCAAAACTATCAGTTAACCCCTAACTAGTCACCATTGCATAATTAGGGTTAGGTTTTGTGCATTAATTAACATTGATGTGTATAAGTGTTGATGAATCAAATTAAAGGTTCACATGATATCTTGATGTAGTCTAAACTTGTTCTGACATACTACTTAAGCATGGTCTCCACTAAAATGAACAAATGTAAGAAAAATTCATTCAACCTAGGGTTTCACCTTTATTAAACATCAAGAATTTTTGGGACTGAATTTTGAGGGTCGTTACAACCTACCCACCTTATATAAATTTTGTCCCCAAAATTTTCATGTCATAATGAGGTACTACCCACTTTAGGGTTTCACTTAGTATGTGCATGTAAAATCTCTAATATTATCTTATAGTCTCATTAACATACTTAAGAGATGACTTACTCATAGTTAACATAATTTCATAAGAACTTGGTTAACTTGACATAATTTCATAATGTAATGGAATTTTACTTGAGTCGATATAGTCACTCTCCTGATTGCACCCACAGTGCTCATAAGGCCGGTTAAGGCTCACATAAGGTGGATTAAGGCTCACATAAGGCCAGTTAAGGCTCACATAAGGCCGGTTAAGGCTCACATAAGACCGGTTAAGGCTCACATAAGGTCGGTTAAGGCTCACATAAGGCCGGTTAAGGCTCACATAACATGATGGAGAGGAAAACTATCAACATAACATGATTTCTTATACGTAGATATGATTTTTCATAATTTCATAATTTATAAGCATAGAAATAACACATGATGTTCAATCCGAACACATAATCATAAAATAGAAGAGAACATTTGTTTAGTAGCATGTGCATCATTTTTCTTTCATATCCCTGTCAAATTATCTACCCCTTGTATGCATATTTGGTCTTATTTTGTAACTAATTATGTTTATATGGCTATATGTCTCAAACTTTATTGTCAACTCTCGTCTCAGTTTCTCCCTCATGCACATGTCCCATACCACATGCACTTTAGAGGATGAGACAAGTATGATTTTGCACATAACATTCTCTCTACAAAGCCCCATGAGCCTGTGTCCCATACCACAAACATGTGGGAAGAAGAGAGAGCATGCTATGTAAAAATTCAAAGTTAACACAAAATCTAAACATCTAGGCACATAACCCTAACCCTTATCTAACTTGTTTCTTCTGACAAGACCCTACTTTGGTTTCCCATATATTGAACTTAATATTATATACCTATGACTTAGAAAATGTGGATGTGATTTCTACATGGTGTCCATCTACTTATTTGCTCTGATACCATTTTGTAACACCCTCTTTTAGCATACAGGTAGCAATGGAAGCAACACCCACATTGTCTATAATATGGGGTGCTCTAGCTCAAAGGGATGTCACAATCACAATAATCATTACAAACAAAGTAAACGAACACCATGCATTGATATTGAGTTTGGTTTATACACTGTTCACAATTGGTTTCTTGAATTGAAGCTAACTAGGGTATACATGATTAAACATAATTAATACATGAGGTTATCTATAACATCAGGATCTTATATCGTAGATGGCACCCCACCATATGTATCTTTAGGAAACGTTGATATACTCCTTAAGCTGGCCTTCATATAGCCCTTTCTTGGAAGTTGCTTGTACCTGAGGGCATCACACCCCCAACTATGCATACAATAAAAACCACATTAGAGTAAGCGGCCTAGAGAATTATTATAACAACTTAGTAACTTGGCAATAAGGAAAGGCATGAAACTAATTGAAGAATGGATTTAGATTCACATAACATAACCTTGTTGGTTGATTAAAGTATCCTTGATACTTATACGCTACTGGTGTTCATAAGGCCCGTAGGCTTAACATTAACATGATGAGGATAAAGTAATCCAACCTGCTACATATTTCATCAATATCTTGGAATTTATTAACTGTACTTGGATTTCATATGAATGTGACATTGATTCTTGAAATAGCATTGAGGCATAGCATTAAAGAAATAACTTTAGAGGAACTTGAATGCTATTAAGATTTAATTTGAACACATAACTATGCATGTAATTCATCTTGATTATCATAATGATTATAAGCCGATGAAAGCTAATACTAAATACTCAAAGTGCATGGACCCGCTTACCTGATCCTGAGGAGGTATACTAACAGTAGATGAAGTCCTGATCAATCCTAATGTCCTGTAAATAACATAATTATACATTAATTTCATTTTCTTAACATTGGTGTATGATTCTTCAATTAAATTTGGAAATTGGGTCAGGAGTCTGGGTTTGAAACTGGTACCATGTGATAGATCTTGAAAATTTGATCAAAAATCATATATGGATCGTCCCCATCAGAGCTCTAGATTATTTTCTATGATTTATTAAAAATCAGGTTAAAACTGGCCAATCAGAAGCTAGATAAACATTTAAATGTGATTTTTGAAACCTATTCTCGCGCAGGGGAAAAGACCGATGTGCCCTCCAAGCTATTTTCTAAGCATAGCGTGACAGGGGCCGACTTGGTCAAAAGATGTTAGGGACAACTTTCAATCGTATTGATATTGGAAATCCTCGAAATGTCGAGAGTACCCTAGTTATGTGTGACCCATTAAGTCAGACTGTGAGGGTACATAGGTCAAAACGATGCCAGTCTTCTTCCTGGTTTGAGCCATGGCATAGCAAGGTGCTCCACAGAAGCATCGATCGACCGATGAAGCATGAGTACTAAGAGAAAGAAGGACACAATGCCATACTATCCATCTCATTCCTCAAGCAATGACGTATTCACAGACCCATTGCAGGTGTACGAGGGAGTCTATGACCTCCCTCTCTGCGTTGTTGATGCGGCTAAAAATAGGGGAGCCAAGCCGAAAAAGGGGTTTCGATCAAACAATGATAAATCGGAGTAACTCATGGCATGAAGAGCTTCGGCCTGATCCACTGAAGGTGTGGGAAGCAAAGATCCTGAAGCAGCCATTACCGGAGTGGCCTGGTAGCGACCATATAACCTAGGTGGAGACTGCATTCTGACGATGTGAAATTGGGTTCGTGGGCGGAGCATATGGGGACATCGCGACGCTGAAAGACATGTTCTATAGATATCTAAGTGTATGAAGGTGCTTACTGGAGGTCGAATTGGACTGGGATGGCAGGAAGCTCACGCTCGAGCTCATCGTCACCGTCAGGGATGCTTGAGTCTACAACTACTCCTTGGGTAGCCTTGAACCAAATTGGAGGTCGAGGAGTGTTGCGGAGATCCACGCGATGCTCCAGGTATGCCTGGATGTTGGTCTGCTTCAGTGTGGTGTTGTGGGGATGGCGGCCGCACAACTAAAGAAGAAAGACCGTTTGGGTGTTTCTCATAGGAAAAGATATAGGGGTGATGCTAGGGTTCCCTAAGCTCGGGGTTACCTCCCGAATCTGTTGGCATCGAGATAACAGGAAATCGTTGAGGAGGGAGAGGGATAACGCAGGCCACCCTACGATGGTTATCCAACGGCTCATAAGGAGCCCGATCATCTTAGGAAGCATGTGATAGGCTGCATAATGCGAGGAAATCTGTTGAGGAGGGAGAGGGATAACGCGAGGTAGGGGATGAATGCCCTACCCTACGATGGTTATCCAACGGCTCATAAGGAGCCCGATCATCTTAGGCAGTGTGTGACAGGCTGTATCAACCTGGACTTTGGTCTAAAATGTATGCATTATTGAATAATTAGATCACATAATATAATTATCTCTCCCTTTCTTTTTTTATAACATTTGGGGCATCTAGGATAATACAAATCCAACCAAATTCGGTAGGGAAGCTGATTTGACCATGAGGAATTCAAATATCCAATTAGATTTTGGATAAGAGTCAGGGAAATAGGTGTTTTACACCATTATCTATTTAAAGTAACTAATATATTAATAATCATTAAAAAGGAATTTTATTACCAAAATCTGAGGGAATCTCTATTAATCTATTATCTATTCATATATAAATCAATGGGATGCATTTTATATGTATGTGTCCCAAAACTATCAATTAACCCCTAACTAGTCACCATTGCATAATTAGGGTTAGGTTTTGTGCATTAATTGACATTGATGTGTATAAGTGTTGATGAATCAAATTAAAGGTTCACATAATATCTTGATGTAGTCTAAACTTGTTCTGACATACTACTTAAGCATGGTCTCCACTAAAATGAACAAATGTAAGAAAAATTCATTCAACCTAGGGTTTCACCTTTATTAAACATCAAGAATTTTTTGGACTGAATTTTGAGGGTCATTACAAGCACTTTTGTGCACTTCTCCATACAATGCAATGGATCCAGTTCTATGTGTCAGAAACTCGAATGATTGCAGTATTTGACAAAGTAGATTTGAAGAATCGGTCGATTTTATCCTAGGTGAAACTCGACCAATCACTTAAATCAGTTTTGTCCAGTGCAGTGATCGATCAAGTTTGTAACTCGATCAAGTTTATAACTCGACCAAAGGGATCGTTTGAGTTTATAACTCAACTGAACCTGGGCATTTTCAAAATCCATCAAGGTATCGATCGAGTTTGTAACTTGACCAAAAAATAGCATGTAATGAATTTTGGAAAATGTCATTAAAGTGCTTAAATATTCGACTCAAGTGATCCTAATTTTTTATAATCTTAACTACAAGTCATACATTCATTACAAGTGATTTACAACACGATTCTAATGGATATACATAATATTCCATGAAAGTGTACTTGCATTGATTTTGGCTTGTCTTTTCTCAAAGTTAGGATCCACAAGTTAGGGCATTTGGAGTGTGTCTATACCTAATCTGAAATCACTCAAGTAGAAGCAATAGACACAAATAAGTTGAATGGTTAGTCATCATCAAAGCAAGGGTTTTGTAAATTTAGACCTTGTGTCAACATTGACTTTGAGTCAACAGAACCTAGTTATATGAGAAATACACATGATATGAAACATGATTATGTCATCCAAGTCTTGTTGATTTAAGACCCCCTTACTTCCATTTTAACATACTAAGTCCCCTTTAGTGGATCTGATCTAGGACTCTTTTGCAAGGATAATGTACCCACTCTACTCTCAAGGTACACTTGTACCTCTTGTTTTCCCTATTACTTTGTATGAATTGTTTGGTATACATAACTAGAGTATAACTTGACTATGATAACTTGTTTGAACAAAGGAACTCATATGATACTCCTTTTAGCATTTTTATACTATATCTAATCAAATTCTCAAACATAAACTTGAAAATCATTATACAAAACCCTTGCATCTTACCCATTTGATGGGGTTTCATGAACAAGGCTCGGTGATCTCTCTTTGAGATGTTAAGTAAAAAGCACAAAACATGTCGAGAATAGGGTTAAATCAATATCCATGGTCATTTGAGCTTCCTCATGTTGAAAAAGGTCAATTATTGGCTTTGTGTCTTAATGGCCCTCATGGACTCTTCCTATGGGAAGTTCCCTCTAAAAGGCCTTTTGATGAATTGTGGAAGTAACATGGTAAATTTATCTAAAACATGTTTTGAAACACTTGTTTACGTCAATGATGCTTCTTTTCTATCTTACTTGTGTATTGAACTTACTTACCAAGCTAATATATGCTCAATCTTAAACTTGTGATCCTACATCTTTTAAAAGTGTACATTAGCAATTGCCTCTATTCATGTCTCATTTTGACCCTATTCGATGTTGATTGGTAGATGTGTTTCTATGAAGGACATTCACATAATTAACTATTTGGTTTAATTTTGTCGTAACTCTGGGGTGATCTATCCTTTTAGTGTAATATATTAATTTTCCTTTTTCCTTGTCACTTTCTATTGCCTTAGGGAATTATGACATACTAAAACTCTATGGTTCTTTATGATGATGTAATGCTATTTTGTCATTTCATAAATATTACTTGTGTGTTCTTGTACTATTTTATAGACGAGTTCTTAGGTTCTCTCATGTAAATACCCAATCTTTAAGGTCAAATATTTACAAAATATTATTAGAAGTATAAGAAAATCTTTGTTACAATCACATTTTTACATCAGAGTCGTGAAAGCTTTACACAAATTACAAAATTTAGGATAAGAATTTACTCCTAACTACTCTTCAATAGAGGACGGCTCATGCACTTCTCTTCTAGTCCTTCTTTGTAGAACATGTCCATGGGTTCCTAGAGGGAATAAAACCACACATGGACCCCATGAAGGGAAAATAAAGGTCAACTAGGTGGTATTAAATTCAATTATTGAGCTATTTTAAAAATAAAGAGTTATGAGATCAAATCTAGGTAAGATTGCTTAATGAACTATGGAAATAATAAAATATAATCTAGTTACCATGCTAGTTTACAAAAGGTACAATAATTCAAAGTGGTAACTAGAAAAAATAAAGATATTCTTAAACTAATACCAAGATTATGAAATGAAATGATTTCTTAGAAAAAAATATTAAGATGTCAAATTATTCAAAATGAAAAGATTTATCCATTGGCACAATCAATCTAATATTTTGTCTTCTCCACTACCAAGGTGCCTAGTGCTATCCCCTCTATGAGAGAATTCCATTTTTGCCTATGGGGATAACCAGTATTGAGGGACCTCTAATTGTCCATTATCCATTATGCAGGGTTGGGGGATGTGACCCACCAAATCTAGTGAGCCAAATCTCTAAGACAATATTTCAATTTTCTCAACGATACTCAACATGCAATTTAGTCGTGGTGAACTTTTACAAGAGGGAAAGGCTAACAAAATTGCTTCACCACTTTTGCAATTATGTAAATGAATCTCAAGGGGGAAATCAATAGTTCAATAAAGAATTTCATACCTTTATTTTAAGCAAGAGTCTAGGAGTTTCACAACCAAGGTTCAAAGAGCTCCCAAAATTTTAGAATCTACTGGGAGGAGAAAATTTTAACTTAATATAGAGAAATTGGCTTGGAAATCACCTATTAATTATCATTAGGTTATTATTACTAATTTTAGTCATACCCTGGGTTATATCATTACTCCATGGTTGTGTTTTGGTGTATCTTAATTCATTTGATTATGGATCATTCATGTATTACATTATATTGACACTAATACATGTCTGATATTTGTATGTGCATATGTATAGTTATCTTCATAGGTCATTTTTCTCTCATATATCATTTTGTTCAAATTAGTGAAACTAAAGTTAAACTCATATTTATTTACAATTAATATCTAGGATTTTAAAATTAACATTTGTATATGCTAAACAAATATTGCAACTTTTCCATATCTTGTTATTTACTAATTTGAAAATGTAAATATGTACCCTGATATAATTAACACTAAGGTAATCAATTAAGTAGGCTATTCTATATGTTCTATACTCATACATCACATTCTAATCATATAAGTTATTATGGAAATTATCTTCATTTTTAGGCTTAATAACCATATATATGAAATTAGGAACCAATAAAGTGAAGTATATGTATGATTAACATTATTTATATGCATACAACTATTAGTACATTAGTTCATCTACACAAATAATATGTATAGAATTTTTATTAACTAACCATAATCTACTATAATTAGTATTACATATTCATTCATTTTCTATTATGCTATCAAGATAATCTAAGAAAAATGATGATACGAGGGCAGAGATTACTTACTGAATGTGGGGGTTTATTCTTGATCGGATGTCCTTAGTACCATTGTTTCCTTTCCCAATGATTAGACTCCTTAGATCAGAATTAGGATCTCTTCAAGAATTGGTCTTTGTCAAAGAGAAATAGTGGCTTTCCAGGCATGTTGTGGAGTTTCCAGTTCGCTAAAGTTCTGTGATCGAGTTGATAACATTGGTATGCCCTAGGTTGCAGGCCATGTCTTTATGCCTTTTGGTCAAGCCAATGAGGTCAAGGAGGCAGTTGCAAGTCATGGAAGATTTAGGGGAAACTATAATGCGGATGTGATGGTCAGAGTTCTGTAACCTAACAATGATAGTTTGTAGGTCGGAATTGGTTGGGAGTAGATGATGATTAAGGGATCACAAAATGATCTTGTCTAGAAGGTGATTCTTGTAGATCAGGATTCATGGGTGTTTGTAGGTCTGCACTTTACCTACGACATTAGTGGTTTGACTGTAGGTGGTGTTTGGATATGAAGACAACTGTGACTTGCTGGCAAGGTGATCCGTTTCAAACCTCATGGTGGTGGTGGAAGCATTATGTAGTTGTGTGCTCATAGGGGGGAAGTTATGGTTGCTTTGGTTGTTTCTGACGCCGACACAGTATGGTGATGGCGGCATGAAGGAATCGTGGTGGCCGACGTGACACTACCCATGCCACAGAGGCACAGTAAATCAGAGGAGAGGAGGTCGGAGGATGGGGGCGATTGTGAAGGCTACTTCATGGCCTGCCAATCTCAAGGAATGTGCTACAAATCTCGGCAATGAGGAGGAAAGAAGGTTGGAGGGGTGTCTGAAGTGTTGTTGATGTTGCAGGTGGTTGATGAGGGATTTCATGGTGAAAGATCAGCCGTCGTTGGTCTATTATGTGGCTCTATCTTATTTTTAGTTTTCTTGATGCCAGGGTTTATATATAAGGGGAAGGGTGGCTCTAGGGTTGTTGTGAGGAGGAGGATGGCTGGCATGGGCAGACGGATTAAAAGCGGGTAAAATGGGGAAGCATTATGATGCAAGAAAATTCTTTCTGTTGTCCATGTAACATATACATCATGGGGAAGAAGGTGACCCTACATGCAATCACGAGTTTGGGCTGGTCAATGCCTATTTGACCCGACAATTAGATGGATTTTCCTTCTATAAGTACATTTATCATACTTAATTTCTAGGAATTTATGTTCCCTTTGTTACCCATCAGTTTACTACCAAAATTTGACCACAAATTAATCGCCCTTACCCTAGATATTAAAAATACTAACACATGGATTATGATTATAAGGTGGATATCTAATTCATTCTTCTTGACTAATTCAAATATAATTATCTAATAATACAAATAATATTTTTGTGTAATTCCAATGCCAAAAGTTCTTAATGGAGTTCAAATATTCAATTTTGGATCTCAAGTGGGTTGAGTACATCAAAGGGGGGAAATTGCACTTTGGTGCCTGAATTTCAAGATAATTCAATGAAGTTAAGAGATGAATGGAAATTAAGCAAAAATAACAATTTAACAAAATTATGTGTAATAGCTCAAAGATTTAATTTAGTACCAAAATCTAGTATGTTACAACTCTCCACCCCTTATAGTGGGTTTCATCCTTAAAATTGGCATGACCAGGGTCTAGTGAGATATTATTCTTCACCCCTTAAAGGAATTAATCAGAATTCTAAATAGGCATGTCTACTACAATGTAGTATGTTTCGCCAATTCTAGGTTTCTCCTCTAGGATTTTTCTCATATATACTTGATTGTGACTTATCTCAATAAATCATTGACAAATCTCCATGAAATCATTTTTCCTTGTATATATAGTATTATGAAGAAAATAATTTTTTTGATGGGTGACATTTCGATGCAAAATAGAAAAATGGCCAAAATAAATGTGATGACTAAGTCACAATGACCTCTGGACAACATTCACCATACTACCTACTTGACTCAATTGTTCACTTATGGTATAGGGGATAAGGATGTCGTTCACAAATTTGAACTTGGTCTTTTAGTTTTGCTGTTCACCTTTCTATTACTAGGTTGTTCACATTTTCTGACACTCATCACTACTAATATCATGATGCTTCATCTTCACTAATTAATGAGGTATATGACTTTGGGAAAATTAACTTCACCTGAGTTACTATTTTCATTTAACTAGATAAGCTTAGCAAGACTGGGGTTGGTTCTAGACTACTTGATGAGTTCTAGGTATGCTAGTTTTTAACCCTAACATCCACAAGACGTGCATGAGTGTCAAATGTTTATGGATCAGATACCATGTTGTAAAGACCCGATATTTACAAAATAGTATCAGAAGTATAAACAAATCTTTATACATTCATGTTTATACAAATATTTATAAAATAATATCATAAGTATAAATAAATCTTTGTTACATTCATATTTTTACATCAGAGTCACAAAATATTTACACAAGAATACAAATTTTAGGATAAGAATTCACTCCTAATTACTCTTCAATTGAGGACATATCCCGCATGCCTCTTCCAGTCATTTTTTGCAAAACCCATCCATGAGTTCCAGAGGGAAAAAACACACATGGATCCCATGAAGGGAAAATAAAGGTCAGCTAGGCTGGTACTAAATTCAATTATTGAGCTATTTTAAAAATAAGGAGATATGATATCAAATCTACATAAGATTGCTTGGTGGACTATGGGAATAACAAAAGATAATCTAGTTACCATGCTAGTTTAAAAAAGGTACAATAATTCAAAGTGGTAACTAGAAAACAATTAAAAGATTCTCAAACTAATATCAAGATTACAAAATGAAATGATTTCTCTCAAAACTAATATCAAGATAACAAATTATTCAAAATGATAAGATTTATCCATTGGAACAATCAATATAACATTTTTTTGTTTACCAATGGCTAGGTTCCTAGTGTTCTCCCCTCTATGAGAGAATGACACTTTCTCTTGTGGGGGTAACTAGTACTAGGGAACCTCTAATTGTCTATTATCCATTGTGCAAAGTTGGGGGATGTGACTTGCCTAATCTAGTGAGCCAAAGATCTTAGTCAATATTTTGAATGTTTGTGCCAATACCAAAATCTAATAGTATTTGAATTTTCTCAACAATATTCAACATCCAATTTAGTCATCGTGAACTTCAAAATAGGGACAGGCTAACCACTATTACAATAAAGTAAATGAAACTCAAGGGGGAAATAAATAGTTCAATAAAGAATTGAGAATTTCATACTTCATTTTAAGCAAGAGTCAAGGATTTTCACAACCAAGGTTCAATGAGCTCCCAAAATTTCATAATCTAGTAAGAGGAGAAATTTTTAACTTAATATAGAGACATTGGCTTAAAAAGCACATATTAATTGTCATTAGGTCATTGTTGCTAATTTTAGTCATACATTGGGTTATATCATTACTCCATGGTTGTGTTTTGGTGTATCATAATTCATTTGATTATGATTCATTTGCATAATATATTAGGTTGACACTAATACATGTCTCATATTTGTATGTGTATATGGATAGTTGTATCCATAGGTCATTTTTCTCTCATATATCATTTTGTTCAAATTAGTCAAACTAAAATTTGAGACAATCCTAAAACTCGTATTTTATTTATAATCAATACCTAGGATTCTAAAATTAATATTTATATATGTTAAACAAATATTACAACTTTTCCATGTCTTGTTATTTACTAATTTGAAAATGTCAATATGTACACTGATACAATTAACACTAAGGTAATCAATTAAGTAGGGTATCCTATAGCTACTATACTCATATGTCACATTCATATCATATACATTATTGTGGAAATTATTTTCATTTATAGGCTTAATAACCATATATATGAAATTAGGAACCAATAAAGTGAAGTATATGTATGATATATATATATATATATATATATATATATATAGTCAGGCTAGAATACACTCGAGTGTATAGATCTCACGAATACACTCAAGTGTGTTTGGATATCAAGACTATTTTTTGCAAAATGCAAACTATTGATCTTCACTGTCATACTATAACTAGGCTACAAACAAATGTTAAGCCCATTTGGATGAGTGTAAGTCACGCATCCACAAAATCGATGCGCAAAACTAATTTGAAATGCATAATTTTTGCGGTCTTTATAACATAACCTATAAATGTCCAAATGTGCTCAAATTTTACGTATGAGCTATTCACAAGATGTTTAAGAAGATCAATGGATTAGATTTTTGAAAAAAAATATTGCATCATGAAAAACTACTTGAGTGTATTTTGCTCCGAATACACACGAGCACACTCGAGTGTACATATAGTATAGAAGTGTTATTAACTAACCTAGTCTACTATAATCAACATTGTTTGTTCATTCATTTTCTATTATGCTATCAAGATAATATGAAAAGAAAATGATGATACAAGGGAAGAGATTACTTACTGAATATGGGGGTCTATTTTTGATTGGGTGTCCTTAGTACCATAGTTTCCTTTCCTAACGATTAGACTCCTTAGATCAGGACTAGTATCTCTTCAGGTATTGGTCTTTGTTAAGGGTAAATAGTGGCTTTCTAGGTCTTCTATGGAGTTTCTAGTTTGCTAAGTCCTCGTATTGAGAAGGGATTGAGGGATGGAGCTTCATGAGTGTCGTACGCTTGAGAAACTCCTATTTACCCTCGTTGTTACTCCACCCTTGGATCTATCTCACTGATGCCATTGTTTGAGGGGCTTCTATACATCAAAGTTGCAATCAAGCTGGTGAGGGTTATGACGTTCATAGGTTGTCAGATTCCTTTTCTAGTAGTTTTGGAATCAAGTTAATAGCATTAGTCTGACCTAGGTTGCAAGCCATGTCTTCATGCCTGATGGTCGAGCCAATAAGGTTGAGGCAGTTGCAAGTCATGGCAGATTGAGGGAAAACTATAATGTGGATGTGATGGTCGGAGGTCGGTAACCTAGAAATGCTATTTTGTAGGTCAGGATTGGTTAGGAGTAGATGATGATAAATGGATCACAACATGATCTTGTCTAGAAGGTGATTCCTATAGATTGATTTTCATAGGTGGTTTGTAGGTCTGAACATTACCTATGACATCAACTATTTGATTGTAGGTGGTCATCGGAGTTGAAGGCATTCATGACTTACTGGTGAGGGGATCTGTTTCAAACCTCATGGTGGTGGCAGCATTCTATAGTTTTGCGCTCACAGGGGGAAGTTATGGCTACTTTGGTTGTTGACGCCACTGTAGTGTGGTGATGGAGTCATGAAGGAGTTGTGGTGGCTGGTGGGACATTGCCCAAGCCACCAACACAATGGATCAGAGGAGAGGAGGTTGGAGGATGGGGCAAATATGGAGGCTACTTCATGGTCTGATGATCTCATGGAATGTGCTACAAATCACAGTGATGAGGAGGAAAGAATGTTGGAGGGGTGTCTAAAGTACTATCAAGGTTGCCTATGGTTGACGTGGGATTTTATGGTGAAAGTCCAGCCTTCGGTGGTCTGTTTAGTGGCTCTGTCTTATTGTCTATTTTCTTCATGCCATGGTATATAGATAAGGGGAAGGGTGGATCTAGGGTTGTTTTGAGGAGGAGTATGGTTGGAATACGAGGTCGGATCGACAAACTAAAAAAGAAACAATAGGGATGATGTGAGAAAACACTTTCAGTTATCCATGTAACAGATGCATCACTGGGAAGAAGGTGAACCTGTGTGCAATCGCAAGTTTGGGCTGGTCAATGCCTATTTGACCCAACAATTAGATGGATTTTACTTCATTAAGTACATTGATCATACTTAATTTCTAGGAATTTATATTCCCTATGTTAAATGTATGTTTACTCTCAAATTTTGACCACAAACGTAATCGCCATTACCACAGAGATTAAAAATACTAACACGAGGATTATGATTCTAAGGTGGATATCTAATTCATTATTCCTGATTAATTCAAATATAGTTATCTAATAATACAAATGATGTTTTTGTGTGATTCCAATGCTTAAAGTTCTTAATGGAGTTCAAATATTCAATTTTGGGTCTCAAGTGAGATGAGTACATCAAAATGGGGGAAATTGCACTTTGGTGCCTAAATTTCAAGATAATTCAATGAAGTTAAGAGATGAATGGAAATTAAGAAAATAGGATTTTGATTTGACAAAATTACATGCAATATCTCAAAGATTTAATCTAGTACCAAAATCTAGTATGTTCATCTCATCTTTGGATATCTAGCCATTAGGAGTGAGGATTTGGGTAATAGACAGATTTGTGATAAATGGTATTAGAGTTATACACATAGGCCTCTATATATCATTAAGGCATAACACATCATATGATCCTAGGGAGGACCAAAATTTGTAATGGTGAAACTAAGGTAATAGGTATGGTGCTAAACATGGAGGTTTTGGCTGTGATAATTTCATATCTGCCTAGTTGCAGTGGATGAGATTCCTTTGCCCACCTCCCTACTTAAAGTGGATCCAAGACTGGATTAGGTTTCTTCCTCCCAAGTTTGGAGTCTCTTTTAGCATCTCATCTCTTCTCTTCTTTAAGGACTACATCAAGCCACCCAATTAGTTTTCATTATGTAGTCTTCTCATCTCTTTCTCTTGTGTGATTGTACTCTCACAATCTCTCTATTTTGGGTAGATTAACAATGAGTTACAAATACATTGCAAAATTCAGTTGTAATAATGTGTGATTATAAAAAGATGGTAATTATATACTCTAATTCCTAAATTTTGACCTATTATCATGTAAGATTACCCTAATAATAATCCATTTTGCATATGCCTCCTAATACCCGTGCCACCCATTCTAGTACCTCAGGCACCAAATAGGGTGACAAATCCTGGGAAAAGAGGGACATAGTGGAGTCTTAGGAGACCCCTACTAGTAAGACCATGACATAAGAAGATTGGGAAATAATGTTGTGTGTCCCCATGGATGCCATCCACACTCTAGTTACTCACATTGTAACAACACTACCCAAGGGATATGAACCTCCAAGAATCCCCACCATATTCGACTTCCCTAAGATAAACAATAAACTATTTGTTGCAAGGATCAGAGTGATGTCCCAGATAAGGCATTGTCTAGCTTCTTTTCATAAAAACCACCTTTATGGGTCCTTAGATGACTTAAAGAGGATAAAATCACATATTCCATCTTCTTGCTTAGGGGTGCTTCCAAGTTATGGTGGGACAACTACATCCAACCCTAGCAAGCCATCTCTTGATTGGGAATGCTCCAAGCCCATCTTCACCAACTACTTCATGCATATCTATGAGAGGAAGGAGAAACAATAATAGTTCTATCACCTCACCCAAGGGAATCTTGATGTAGCTAACTATAGGATGAACTTCCATCTCCTAGAACTTTAAGCTCTAAGGTTGACTAAGGAGAATAAGGTGAATAATTTTCTCAATATGTTTCACATCGCCCTTCATGCCTTTGTGTCTGCTTCCTGTTCCATCATCTTTTTGGAGAAATTTGATCAAGCCTTGTCGTTAGAGACAACGCTAGGTTCAGGAACCAAGAAAACCCATAGCCAAGCCTACCTAGGATTTTTTAAATGCACTCTAAGCTGTCCAAGGTCCCAAAGGACCACCGCATCCCAATAACATCAACAACAATAGGGGGCAAGGAAGGAGTTGTGGTAGTTGAAATGGATCTAGGAATAGAGCTCACCTAAAATCCTTATCAAAGTTGGTCCTTAGGACTTTCTAAATAGAGGGACTCTTTTCCTAACCTTATATCATAAAGGTAAGAGGGAAAAAAATTAAAAACGAAGATGAGGGGGAAATTTTTTCCTATAGAAGAGATGATAGGGAAATATCTATAGATGAGATGGGTCCTAGTTAAGGTATGCCCAAGAAGTAGGGGACATTTAGGATATCGTCCAGGTAGACTTATATTGCCATATATGTAGCCTCTTGATTGCCAAGCTAAGTGGCTCAGAGACTTTAGCCAGACCCATGGCAGATTCTATCCTAGACAGCTCCACCCTTCACATCCCTAACTCAAGGACTACCCTAGACTCACAATAGGGTGAATGAAGTCCATGTGACTATGATGTGTGAACATTGGCTCTGATACCAACTGTCACAACCCCAATTTCTATATACTTTCCTTAGTGACATTCACAGATATGTGTGCACTCATATCTATAGATGTCATAAGGGAAAATACAAGAGTTTGTGGTAATCAGCTAGAACATAAAAGGGAGTCAGATCGTTGTTCACAACATCACTATATAGCCACACAAACAACATTCATTGATTATAATAAAGTCATACATAGTATTCTGGATAGAAGAAGTGAATAGTTCTATAAAAGGAAATACATAGGATTTAGAACATCCTATAGATCATCTAGTAGAAAAGCAACTATCTAACTGAAAAAGAGATAAGCTAACTAAAAAAGAGATAAGAATGAAAATCTAGCTAGTCTATCATCCATGTGCATTTATTTGATAGCTTCAGGTACTTTGAGATGCTTTATTTTTTCCTTGTACCTAGAAAATATGAGAAACAAAATCATCAACAAAAGTTGGTATGTGGTTGCAAAATATTCTATACTATGTTGGCATATTAAAATAGTTGAAAAAAAGAAAGAAGAAGAAAACATTATTCAAGACAGAAAAATCAGGTAAAACCAAGCTACTAATCATATTTCAATGAGCATGCATTACTATGGTGGACTTAGCACATATTCACATATAATACTGGGTCTTTCCCCATGTACCTTGTACTCTAGGGATCTCCCTTTATACCATGTACTCTAGGGAGGTGCTAATCTACATTAATGATTTCCCTCTATAATAGGGAGATTAATGAACACCATCAATAACTACATTTCATTTTCTTCCATTAATGTTCCTTATGTTCCAGGCGGAAGGATTTCAATACATATAGATATACATCCAAGAAAGTTTATGCAACTAAATGCAAGAAAGTATTCATAGGTATATCATCCAGCAAAACTAGTCTTATAATTATATCCACGTACCTTGGATCTCAGATCTGAATTATTACAAGTCTAGATTAAGAAAGTAGATCACCTTGAAAGAGAAACAAGGACCTAATGTCATTATGGATTCTCATCATCCCATATTAGGGTTTGATCTTTATTTGAGGTGACTTTCACCTTCCTATGATTAGATCATGGATTATCTATTAATCTTTATCTCGTTTTTGGAGTCATAAGATCAGATATCATAATTAGGGTTTCATCTATTTTGCATTACCCATTAATATTTAAGAATAAGACATTCACTATAAGGCTTTCTATGGGGGTTAGGTTGTTAATGATTTCCCTTTAAGATTCATATTATCCAAGGGGATCCGAATTGGATCTAGGGTTTTTGGGGTCATAAGGTATCATTACTTAGTTGGGACTCGGCACGTGAATACATGAAATCCTCATGTAGAGAGAGAAACTAGATTTTTGGGTTTTCTGTAGCTATTACATTAAATAACCCTACTTGATTAGAGTTTTGAGCCCTGTGAGTTTCAAGGACTTAAATAGGTTTTTAGATGTCCACATGTTAGATCTCAACCATGGATCACTATTATTACACAATATAATAATAATAAATGATCATTAAGGTTTTAGGCTATTTTTAAAAAAAGTGCTCGGATCTAGGTCATGATAGTATTTCATTTGGGTAGATTGATTTTTTCTGATGAAAATGGTACATAGGTTCAATACTATCCGATCATCCTACCATTTTCTATGATATTTCTAAGATAAATCATTTTCCATTGATTAAGATAAAAAGGAAAGGGATATTACCTTGATCAACGGCCGGATCCGACTGGATCTATGGCTCAGGTTGATCCAAGATCTCACGGGCTTGATCCGGCTTGCTGAGATGGTGCCCGCTGATTGGTCCAATCATGTGAGTGGCCCCTCTTCGGTCTGTGTTGTCCCGTGACTTCCTTGTCTGATGTGGCAATTTGCAAGTGGTCTACGCTGGCACTGCATGGGCCTCACCTCCTCTGCCTTGTCCCCCTTCCTTCACTGCTAGCACGACAGCTCAATGGATCTCCGGTGAGGCTTGTCTTGTATTGGGGTGGTGTTGGCATTTGGATGATGGAGCGAGCACCTTCGAGGATCCCTCCAGAAGCTAGATAGCAAGGTCCCACATTGTGGCTCCCTCTAGCTTGGAGCGTCGCTGAAGTGGGTGGAGGAGGTCGTTGAAGGAAGGAGGTTTGGGGTGAAACAAGGTCCTGGGACCTCGTGTCCTAGTCAGGAAGCCTCATGAGTGGAGGGTAGAGGTGTTGGTGATGAGGATTTGGTGGAAGAAGCTCTGAGGTAGCGAGGCGGTGGAGGTGCTGGAGGTTGAAGACGATGGGGGTGGCTAGGTTGCTAGGATATTGATGGCTTCAAATTGAGGGTTGGGGTAACTAAGGGAGGTTGGCAGGAGCTTGGGTGTTCTTAAATAGGAGTGAGGGGGCTAGAAGAGGAAGCCCTAAAATGGCTTCCGCCGCCAGTGAGAGGCGCGGAGAGGAGGGGGGTTCATTCTCCCTAATCTGAGGGAGATGGGTGATGTGGACAAGGTTGTTGAGTTTAGTTTCAATAGAGGGGAAAGAATATCCCAATGGTTACACGAGAAGGTTTCTAGGGTAGGCGCGGGGGAGTTGGAGTAGTCGTCGTTTTGTTGGGGCCGAGACCCTGGTCGTGCGGGAGGTTAGGGACGACCTGGTCGTCGTTGGATGTCCTTTGAACGGTCCTAATTAGGGGTGTGATATCTCCTTTGGCACCCCCACACTCAAATAGAATGTGTGTGACACATAATGTGTCACACTATAGTCAATTAATCGTCAGACTTAGGTCTAGGATGGTGTATGATTGAAATAAAGCACTTAAACTTCAATAAATCCTAGAAAATAGTAGAAATGTCCAATTCAAATGAAATTTGGACCATGAGTTCAAAAAGGTGCATAGAATGTATAGAAAAATTTTGGGATCCGTAGTCTGAAGTTACATCACTTAATTTGTTACTTTGGATACGGTAGTTACTTAACCTACTTGTAGTGTCACAAGAGGTACATTATTGAATTAGATTTCGAAATTGAGTGTCCACACTGATTAATCTAACCAAGAATTAATGATTGTATACTATCAGAGAACATAATTGTGAGCAAGGTAGAAAATGAGCAAGGTCAGAAAACTCACTTTGTCACAAGTGGCATAATGAAGAACTCATAATTCCTATAACATGTCTAGAAGGCAGTCATGAATATGTCTTCCTCCTTGACTTTAAGTTGATGGTAACTAGAGCGAAGGGCGATCCTTGATAATATATGAGCATGGAAAATATGATCAAAGAGGTCAAAAATCTGAGGAAGAGGGTATTTTTTTGTCTTGATTAAGCAAATGATAGTCCATGCATGTTCTCATAGAGCCATCTTTCTTCTTAACAAACAAGATAGGTGAACCTCAAGGAAATGAATGTATGTGGATGGAACCCTTGTCAATAAGTTCTTGTAGCTATTTTTTGAGCTTAGACAACTGGAAAATGGCCATATATTAAGGTGATCGAGATATGGGTGTGGTATCATGTGCAAGATTAATAGAGAACTTGATTTTACAAGATAGAGGTAGTCTTGGAAGTTCTTTAGGAAAAAACTTGGGTGCTCACATACCACACCAATTGAGTCAAGAGAAGACATATTAGGGTTGATTTGGGTCGCAATAGCAAGTAGGCTCTACACCCTTTAAATATTAAATATTGAGCTCTCCTGGCATAGATAACAAGGTTTTTGTCTCGATCCTTTGTACTAGGAATGGTAATGATAGGAGAATCATTTTGAGAGATGATGATTTCTTTCAAATGTAAATCAATAATAGAATGGCTCTTATCAACCAATCCATCCCAAGTATAAGATTAAAATACTCCTTATCAAGAAAGAAGAAATTAGTATGAGTTCATGATGTCAATAAAAGAGAGGGACATTTTCAGCCACATGATAGGATGTCAAGATTCTTCCTATAGGGGGTTGAGACAGCAAGGGTACATCCTAGATCTTTTAAATTTAGTTCAGGTACCCTTGAAAGACTTCAAGATATAGAGGTGCGAGTTGATGTAGAATCAAATATGGAAATAATAGGTGATCATGAATGGTTAAAACACATAGATTATAAATACAAGTGTAAGATATTTGGTCATTTTTCAATTATTATCATTATTAAGCATGTATTAAATTGGAATTAAAGAAACCATTTAATTTAAATGTTTTCCATTTCCATAGCTTCCTCAACATTGATGACAAAACCATAATCTTGTTGATGTTACGACTACTTACCCTTGTTAGCTCATGACAAAGACGGGTAGGAACAACCTCCCTTGAAGTGTCCCTCTTCCTTGCAGAAGTGACACACTGGCTTCTAGAATCTACACTGGCTAGGGTGATCGATCCCATAGTTGGTGACCTCAGGACCACACCCTTCCCCTTATTTTCCCCACAGTTATGTCCATTCTTAGGTTGATGGCTTGACCATAGAGTTGTCTGTCAATTCAACAGTCATAGCACTTTTTCTCATCTCCTTAAGACCTAGCTTCTTGAAAGTTGATAAAGGATTGAGGTTGATACTAGTCCCTGAATCACATAGAGCTTCATTGAACTTGGTCTTTCCTATGAAGCACATGATGTTGAAACAACCATGATCTTGTCTTTTAGGAGGTAGTTCCCCCAGAAAAAAAGCACTCACCTTCTCTTTTAACACCACCACATCAGCCTCAAGTATCCTTCTCTTATTATTAATTATGTTTTTCAAGAACTTTCCATATGATAATATCTGCTCAATTGCATCAATGAGTGAAATATTGACAGATAATTTCTTAAAGCCCTCTAAGAATTTCTGGAATTTCCGGTCTGCTTTGGTTGCCTTCAAGTTGTTTGGAAAGGGCACTGGAGTCACTGGTGTCCTCTGGTGAGCCAGGACATATGCTTTTGATCCAGTATCCTCCACCTCATCAGTGTGCTCTTCAGTTATTTTCTCCTATTCCAACATATCTAACACAGTTGCATCTGCTGTCACAGTCTGAGTTATTATTCCTATAACTTCACATGCCTATGAGCTTGTTGGTGCCTTATTCAACAAAGTCTTACCACCTTGGGTAGGACTACTTTGATGTGTTGATTTCCAGAAGGCACGTTAGTATTTGCTGGGAACCCCTATTGGTTGGGCTACTTCAATGTACCCACATCTATTGCTATTTGATAAATTTGAGTTTCTATGCCACAGATCTGTGCCCCTTGGTTCTCGACTTCTCTTTGAGTTTGACCTATAAGCACTTCATTCTAACTGACCAGCTTTCCAAGCATTTCTTCAATACGATCAATATTCTTTTGTTCTTGTTGATATTGTGCATGGCCACTGAACTATTGTGGATTGGGTTGTTGCGCCTGAGATGGGTCTTGTTGGAAATTGTTAGGATCCTTTCATGAAAACTTAGGATCCTTCCTCCATGCGTAGTCGTTGCTAATATATTGTTGTGGTTGGCATACAAACTTACACTCTTCATCTTCTTCTTCTGAACGTGGCCCGTCATTAGCTCATAACTTTTAAGCAATCAAGTCTAACTTCTCATTTAACACAGAGATGACCTTGGACTCACTGATGCTTTTGACAGTTGCCAAATCTCTCTTCTCTTATCGCCCCATGATTGATTTTTGTACATATTCTTTAGTATCTCATGATAGCAGGTGGGTTTGTTGTTGAGGAAGAACCCTGCTCCTACACTATCAAGTGTAGTTATTTCTCCCTTGTGTAGACTGTAATAGAAGATGTTTGCCTATCCCAACAGATCAATATCGTGATGAGGTACTTTCTTCAGCATATTCTAGAATCTCTCCCATGCTTCAGAATAGGATTCATCGGCATGCTATCTAAAATTATGGATCTTCTTCACCAGGTCATTTGTCTTTTGTGGGGGAAAGTAACGCTCGAAGAAGGCGTAGATCATCTGATCCCACATCTCGATACAGTCATCATCGAGATTGTAAAACCACGACTTTGCGTTGTCTGCCAGAGATGATGGGAAAAGCTTCAGATATATGACATTCGTCGATACACTATCTATTTAACCATATCATGGTTCTCAACAAAGCAACTGATGTGCACCATCGAGTCTTCGAAACTGTGTCCATGAAAAGCTTGGGATTTGACTAAAGAGATCAACCCTGCGTCAATCTTGTAGCTACCCACATTGATGGCTTGTCTTTTAATTGGTCCTTTTTGAGTTGTTGAGGAATAGGCTATGATCCTCTCTCATATCGTCTGCTCTTCTGCTCCATCCCCATTTCTGCTAATTCAGGTTCTTCTGGTGTTACATGTCCTTCAGGTGGAGGTGTTGGTGGAAAAGTTCGGTTGAATCTGTCTATGTACCTTCCCAATTCCCTCTCTCTGTGAAGGAGTTCTTATTACCCAAAAACTGGCAAAGATGGCTCTCCATAATTGTGGGCTCGAGTATGAACCATACATCAGTACCTGAAAGTAGAAAAATAATTGTCAGAGTATAGTAGTGGAGCTAGAAGCAATAATGATTTTATGATTCAGCTTTAAGTGAAATAGAAAAAAAGGGTTGGCCTAGAGTGGCCAACCACAACACTCGTAGTGTTGAATGTTTCTGTTTCCCCACAAATGACCCCTAAAACATGACATGTGTTTACCGTGTGTTATATGCAAGTGAATGTATCGTAGTAATATAGGCCTTTTTGAGGTCTGAGTCAAACATAGGGAAACGTTCTCTAGAAGACTACTACTAACTATGGCTAAATCAGCTAGGTCGGTGAAAGTGAATTGGTTTGATTGAATAGAAACAATAGAAGAACAAAACAAGCTTAACAATTAAATTACTCATATTTTAGGGAATTCCTCAGGACTATGGTTTCACCACAGATAACATTGTAATTTATTCCACACACTAATATGTATTAACCCTATCCTCGGATAAAGAGCCTATTGTCATAACTACCCACTCCCACACTGTGGTTCACTACCTATTGTAATGTCAATCCTATTGCCAAAGCAATTGGTTGATTAGTTAGGTGCTTTATTATTAATCTTTGAGTTTCTCTTCCCATTTATTATCCACCTTTCCCAAGGGGTGCTATAAACAGGTAAATCTATGCTTTCCAACCCTAACCTCTCTCTAGAAATGATTAAGGGTCTGATAATCTATCTATGTTAATCAGGCATAAATAGAACAAGACAACTTCATAGATTTATATACATAACAGAGGGACAAAGATGATATTAATGCATCAAAATCAATTACAATGCATATCCGGGCTACTTTCATATCCTAAGAAACTAAGGGGTTTAGCCCCACATGGTTTTTATTGACAAATACATGGTAGAGAAAGACAAAAATGTGGGAAACATTAGAAAAATTATGTAACCCCTAGAGAATGGCTGATCCGGATGATCCCCTACATCGTGCATGCAATTTGTTGTCTTTCAACTATAGATTCACCTTTCAGAGGTGCTCGGGTCATCCCGAGTGAAGCCTCTGGTTCCTTTCTCTTCTCCCTTCTCTATTTGATGTCATGCAATGGAAAACGGCTACCTCCTTTGGTCTGGACAAACTCCCCTCAAGTCATAGGAATCACTTACGGTAAGAAATAATGCCAGTTGTTGGATTAGATTGACATCTTTAGATTTGCCTGATCAGGCAGACTCAGTAGTACCAACTTGGTAGTCGGTAGTACTGAGTTCCTAGGGTAGTCACGATTCATCAAAATGCCAGTACTATCGACTTGTCTCGATAGCGTGGAGTCTTTAAGTCACTCAAGGACTACTTTACTGATGCCATCTCGGTAGTACCGAGATTGTGGACTCGGTAGTACCGAGTTTCAGTGATTCATCCTTGTGCTTTACTGATGAGGTTTCGGTACTACTGACTTTGAGTGTTGGTAGTATCATGTTTGTGCAAGTCTTTTCTGGTCCAGTACTGATGTGAAGTCAGTACCACCGACTTTTGGTGTCATAGCACCGAGTCTGTGAAGTTTGATTGTACCTCAAAATGCACAAGAACGTGAATAAATACTCTGGATAAATATTAAACCAACTTAAACAGTAAAAATCATATAATTTGATGCATTTATATAGAACAATCCATTGATGGCATTTCATGCATAATTAATCAAATAAATGACAAATCAACACATAAAATAAATGAAAATATGCCTATGAAAATGACGAGAAAACCACGCATGAAACTCCCCTAAGCTTAAATGTTGCCCGTTCTGAGCAACACTCTCTCAGATCTATTTGATGTAA
Source organism: Alisma plantago-aquatica (assembly GCA_963693085.1). Taxonomy (NCBI): domain Eukaryota; kingdom Viridiplantae; phylum Streptophyta; class Magnoliopsida; order Alismatales; family Alismataceae; genus Alisma; species Alisma plantago-aquatica. Next base: position 499,564,165 of record OY856412.1, on the reverse strand, counting down.
GTCAGCAAAAGGATATAACACATTAACTCTTTTCTTAATCATGTCCACCAAATAATCCCTCAACCGACCTTCAATGACCACTAAACCAATAACTGCCATACAACGACCAAAAATTTCTATAGAAGATGTCCACCTTTTGATCAAGGAACACTATCAAGAAAGCAATGAATATCATAATTATTCAGGCATTCGCTTGGTGCACTATATGATTCCCTAATGTAAATTGCTCTCTCCTAACTACCAACTACTTGGAAGTAGATCTCCTTATAATAATAGATGAGGAGATAAATCATTTGAGTGACCTACCATTGAGATCAATTAATGATATGATATGGGTGACAATTGAAAAATCACAAGTACATCCAACTTATTTATGCTAACAAAATGATGACCTACATGAGTGAAAAGAATGTTATGCATGAATCCTAATGCCTACTGTATTTTCCTCTTTTTTCTTTCTTGTTGACACATGATGCATGTATGAAGTTGTCTCATGATAGAAAATGAGACTTGCAAAGACAAACAAATGCATCATGTGAATTAATTCATCTCTTCAAGAAGACTCATGGACATAATTTCTCCTTAATAAATTGTTGAGATCACTTTTTTCTTCTAGCCCATAATTTTTCTTATCTTTGGCATGATTAGGTTATGCTCAAGCTTTCAATTCATACTCTTTTTTTCTTCTTCTTTTTGATTGGAGGTATGCCCCTGCTTCTTTCTTCATAAATGGAGATTACAATTCACATGATAAAAAGAAGTGAGTGTGATGGAATGTATGTAATCCAACTAATATGGTATGCACTAAAGTTGTTCGTGCATACAAATGCAACTTTTTTTAATGCAAGTAAGAATAAGCTATTCTATCATGTCACCCATTATGCTATGTAATGCAATCAAAAGAAATAAGTTGGAGTACTCGTTTATCTTGAAGTGGTGAGTCAAATTTGGATAGAAAAGATAGATGGAATCACATAACTAAGAGACAATGCCTTCCATAGGATTATGATATTTCCCTCTTTAATGACATGTGTTGAGGCTAATCTTAAGGTTTTTCTCTTAGATTTCCATTTAAGATATCATTAAAGGTTTGATCAACTTAGGCTTAACAACATCTTCATTCACTTTCCCATTTGATTTAGATGTTCATTCATATCCTTTATCTTAGAGCTGACTTAACCAAACACTTCCTCAAGTGGTGTTGCACAAAGATGTCACAATTTAAGCTACAAAGACATAACCATTTCTTTGCACAAACACCTATGAATCGACATACACAACCATGCATTACTACTCCACGATTACACTAGATAGGTGTGGATCCTAACATTGCATAAAACAACATAAAAATATAACAACTAAGGTAAAAATGCAATAAAAACTAAGATGGAATGTTGTTCCAACACCCCCCAAGCTTGTATAAGACTATGTCCACATAGTCAATACTCTCACTCAAGAGGTGGAACAACAGTACCATTGCTCAAAATGGAGGAGGTGGCTGTGGCATGTTGGGGTCATGAGGGGGAAACATCCCTTGAAAAGATAGATCTAGCGCTGGTTGCGGGTACCCTCCAAAGTACCCTAGTTTTAGTAATGGTCGAAGAAGGGCTATTGGTACTGCTCCATCCACTACTAGCACATGTGAACATTCTCTTGGTTGGCCAAGAGAAGGCGTCCATTCTCATATATCACCTGCTGGTTTTGGTACAAACGTCCTTGCATCTTTTGCACACCATTCAACGTCAACTGATGTTGTCGTTGTCTAGTCTAGATATCCTACATCATCCCATACATACCCACAATGTTGTATGGGTCTTTCTCCTTCTGAGAAGGGGCATGGTAGATGAAGTCGAGGTAGCATAGGTGTGGGCCCGTCTACGTGGGACCACTCTCCAGGTGATGGGGATGGTGGCATCTACATCCTCAATGTCATCGGAGTCTTCATCATCTTGCTGCTTTTTGTCATCATGATCTGCTGCACTGGGTTCATCTTCTTCCTCTCCCTCATCCAACAGCCACTGAAGATGAGCTACTCTGCACAGGTTGAAGATGGGGTCAGGGAGGCTACACTCCCATAACTTTTCTCAATGTGTGCATCTTGCATACACCGTGTTATGGTTTAAGCTGAGGAGGCTCACCTTGCATAAGTGTTGGAGGTCCAATTTCTTTGTATTTTCCATTGACGTGAGAGTAGACAAGTTAAGGAAGAGATAACACAATGGGGGTGATGAGGCCCTCAAATACAATTGACACCTTCCTCATCACATTGCGCCAAACTAAGATAATGTGGAGGAGAAGGAAGTCTCTAAAGTTGACGGTCTCTCCTACCAATAGCCTATAGAGGAAGTAGAGGTCTGCCCTTTGGACCTTCCCTTGAGCTTGACCGGAATGAGAAAATATGGTGTTAGTGTAGAGCAGTGAAGAATTTGATCAAAGGGGTGCTCAATGTTAGTAGCATAGTTGACATGCCAGCTAATGCGAAAGCCTTATGGCACCTCAGTCAGCTGCTCCCAACACAAGTCGTAGTCAAAATCAGAAGGGGCCGAGCGTTCTGGGATGTGAGCCCAGTTGAAGATGTTGTTGAAGGCCACCAGAGTGATGGAGTAGTTGTTGTTGAAGAGGCGTAAGATGACTTTTCCTTCCTTCCATTCACCTCCTAACTATTGCTCGGGGGTGACAAGAACCTCTAGCAATGCCAAGATCTCAAGGAAAAGTTCTGGGTAAGTTTTCTGTGACAAAGTGGGTTTTCTGGCTTAATTTTGAGGACGAAATATCTTTTAAGGTGTGTAGGATGTGATGGAGTGGACTTTTGGAATCCTTAAATGTCCAATGACATTTTGGAATTCATATGTTGACTTATCTTGAGAACTCCAAGTACTTTGATAAAATATGGATGATTAGTTGTGATGACACCAAGATTAAGATCCATAAGTTTATGCCTTTTTGAGGAATTTAATGGAATAGTCTAACAATTGATTTTTGGCACCAAATTCATGTACAAGGTACCTTGAGTAGTGATAAATCTATGGTTAAAATTGGGTGGCAATTGGATATTCTTGGAGGAAGTTATTTGGGTTTTGAAAATGATGAAATAATGTGTATATTGATATAGGTTATTAATAGAATCTGGATTATATAGCCTAAGTTGCCGATCTAACAGGGTGTCACGCACCCCAGACTGAATAAACTAGGGATTCACATCATGGCATCTTGGTGGCCATTGGATGGGTCGGAGTGGATGATCTGAATCTGGTCTTCAAGATCGCATAGTCAGGACATAGTGGGCAACTGGAACAGAAACATGGATACCCGGTTGTAGATGATCGTGGCCTAGAGGGGAAACGAAGTGGGCAGTTAGTTCAGCTTGATGAGTTCTCAAAAAAAACCACTCATTCGCATATGAAGCCACTAGCACTGACCCACGCAGCAGCAACCCAGGGAGCCTGGAGGTGATGGACTCCTTGCCGGGGAAGGGTTGTGTAGCAGCATCCATGACGGAGTGACACCAGCGGTGAGCCTGGGTGCGCTGGACCTATAGAGAGAAGAACCGAATCAGTAGTCGGCTCTTGTGAGGAGCAGTAGATGAGGAGGCTCCATCGTGAGGTATCTCTTGCCGAAGATCCCCAACGGAGGCGGCGCCCACGCACACCAGAATGGACGATGCACACCTGCGTCGGACTCCAGCGGCGGCGTTGATCGTACGAGAGAGAAGAGGGAGCGGCAGATCACTTTTCGCATGACGGAAAGCCTGTAGTGACAAAGTATCGGAGGCGTCCAGCCTCACCGGACCCCCAAGCAGCAGCAGAAGGAATCCACGGCGGCATGTCTGTGATGGACACCCCTCGCGGACGTGAAGGCAGGCGAAGCCTCCCCCAGCGGAGATCAGTGGCCGGTGGGGTAGAGATAGGAAGGACGAAGCTCTTGGTCTTGTTTTGGCTAGAGAGAAGTGGGGCGCTGGTGCCAAGATCACTAGAGTCCCAGGCGGCAGCAACGTTGCGGAAGGAGAGTCCCATGAGAATCGACCGTGAGAGAAAGCGAGGGATCGCGTGGGAAAGAAGAAAGGAGGAGGTGGAGCAGACCGGGTCCGACTCCTAGTCAACCAAGTGAACCGGTCCAGGTGCCTTTGAACCGGACGGCTCCAGCAGCAAGCCTGGAGCTGCGTAAAACCTGGCCACGCGGCAGAACATCATAGGCCGAAGAAGGTAATTGCCTCTAAAATGCCCAGTTCTTAATTAAATCACAGTAATTAGCTCGATTATCAGAAAAATGCAAACAAGGTATCATTATTCTCAGAAAAAATAGTAGAACAATGTGAAACCATAATATTAGGCTTTTGATGATTAAATATTAGAAATATCATGTAAGATGTGTAATTCTTATTTGATGGATAATAAATATCAAACAGTGGCCTAAAATCATGATAAAATGTCAGTAGATTCGTAATAATGTTTATAGTGCACCTGATGTCAGTGATGATCATTTTGATGCACGAAATTATATAATTTGCTTAATATGTCTAATTAGGGCCAATAACCCTAATAAAATGCAATAAATACATACATGCTCAATAAATGATGAAATTTACAGAGTAAGCTCATATCCATATTTAGAACCTCAGATTTAATGATGAGATCATGATGATGCATATAATCCAGGTTATATGAAGATGAATCTTAATACATGTTATAAAACCCTCATTTAGGTTAATGATGTAAGCTAAGGTTAAAATGTGCACAAAAAGGATATGGAACCTAATGTTCAGATGATGAACCATAATCTGTAAAATGACATCAGTATGATAATTCTAAGACAAGAATGCAAGTAATGATGAGAATATCCTAAGGAGCTAAGTAAAGCCCTAATGAACACGATTAGGGTTAACATGAGATGTAGATGATGAGAATCTGATAGTAGTGTGTGATCTTGTCTTGATCAGGTTTAACAAAGATATAGATGACATGAGGAATATGTGATTAGGATATCTCTTTGGAAGGTACGCCATTACCTCTTACTTGGCTTATTATACAATATGCTTGTGTTATATGCATAGTAAAATACTTGGCATATGATATTGGATGAAATGATTGTTCTTGTATGATATGTTGGTTGGTTTTCTATACTTACTGCTATGAGTACATCAAACATAATATCTCTGTTCCATTATATGAAAGAACCAACTCTTTGGTAGTGTGCTTGGAAGTGACCGAACTCTTTGGTAGTGGTCACATTGTACATATGGAAGCACCAACTCTTTGGTAGTGTGCTTGGACCCAACTCTTTGGTAGTGGTCACCGTGTGCATATGATCCAACTCTTTGGTAGTGATCATAAAGGGCTTGAGATATATGATGGAAACTAAGCTTAAAATATGTGTTCTCTTTTGTTAATGAATATCATGTGCAAGTATATGCTTTTCTTATATTCTTCTGTTACTGCCAAGTATATTAGTTTTATCTTATTGCCATGATATGATGAGAGGTATATAAAAGACACGTAGGCGTACTCAGTACAATATTCATGAAATATTGTGCTGACGTGTACCGCATGTAATCTTTTGTTTAGGTTGTGGTTTTGCTCTTGAAGATCCAGGATAGTTGAGAGTTGTGTGGCGAGCTGATGTACAGGTGGACCTGTTGTCTTAAGATCCTGTAGTTTAGATGTAGTACATGTATATGTAGAAGTTTGTTGTTCAATATGTAATATCAAATGTTGTAACAATTCATTTTTAATTATATGTTGAATGGTGAACATGTGTGTATGGTTTTATTATTGTTCATGTACATGTGCTGCCGATTGTTTCCTTCTGACTTCCTCTGATTTTCTTCTTCTTAGCCTAGTGTGGGATGTTTAAATTGGGATTCTCGCTGAGGTGAGGGTTTTAATTTGGACGTCGCACATCAGATTAAGTTTTAGAAAATCCGAGGACGTCACATTTTCCAATTGCTAAAGAAAGGATTGTCTCCCTCCATTAGCTACTTCTGACACACCTATCACATGTTGTCAGTGAATCTCGTTCACTCGATCAAGGTGTGATCTCCATATCACGTTGGCACTATCAGCCTCATATGCAGCTCTTCATAAACTTTCTTGATCTCTGAGGATGGATGTTGGATGTGTGTTGGTCGAGGTACCAACTCTCCATACTCCACCGACGTAGAAGGGCCTCTCCTTGGTGTCATGATGCTAATGCAAGAAGGAGGATGATGAAAGAGGGGCTTGGTGAAGATCGTTGGCGCGATGAAGATCATAGGCGCCCAGTGCAACTCTGCTCTGAGTTATAGGAGGAGTAGAGGAAGTAGTGTGGACAAAATGGATTCACCACCCCTCCTTATATAGTTGAGTCAGGAAGAGTCAGTAGTACTGAGTTGCAAGCACAAAGTCGTGGCTCGGATGTATCGACGGATAACATATGATGATGTATCGAGCACAGATCACTCGAAGTCGGTGGTACTGAGTTCAAGTCAGTAGTACCGACTTGAGTTGCAGATCGGTGCTACCAATCGTGCGATGAAGACTGCATTCATTGTTGAATCAAGCGTACATGGATTTTTGTCATCATGCATCAGTACTACCGACTGGACTGTCAGTAGTACCAAGTTGACAATCTTGGCTCAGTATTGTTGAATTTTTGTCTTGGTATTTCGATCCTGGGACCACCAAAAAGTCGATAGTACCAACTCAGACATCGATACTATCGAGTGCCTATCAATTAAGTGCTCGAAAATATTTACAGACTCAATAGTACCGACTGGGAGAGTCAATAGTACTGAGTCTATCTTTCTTGTGTGAGTGACTTTGTGATGTAATCTCGGTACTACCGACTTGGGGACTCAGTAGTACCGACCTGGTAAAAATCTGCACAGTCCACAAACGAGTCAAGGTACCTTTTTTTCAAGAAATAAGAATAAAAAAGACAACTACAATGCTAAAATGAAAATGAATGAAGAGAAATGAAGGTTGGGTTGCCTCCCAACAAGTACCATTGTTTAACGTCCAAGACTAGACGTTCCTAAGAGCAAGAATCTAATGGATTTCTATAAGTTTCACTTCTTCTATTCTCTGCTCCACTTCCCCACCATAGTAGTGATTCAATCTTAGACCATTTGTAAGGAATGACCTAGTCCCATCTAAAATCTTCACAACATTATGGGGAAAAACTTTCTCAATCACAAATGGTCCACTCCATTAGACCTCAATTTGCCTGGATGTAACTTAAGCCAAGAATTAAAAAGGAGAACCTTTGTCCTGGAAGAAACACCCTATTCAAGAAGTTCCTATCATGAATCTTCTTCGTCCCCTGCTTATAAATCCTAGAACTTTTGTAAGAACCCATCCTAAGCTCATCTAGTTCATTCAACTCTAACAATCTTTTCCTACCTACTTCATCCAATCCAAAATTTAGCTTTCTCAATGCCCATTTCACCTTATGCTCCAGCTCTACTGGTAAATGGCAAGCACGTCCATAAATAAACCTAAAAAATGTCATACCTATAGGTTATTTATAGGTTGTTCTATATGCCCACAAAGTGTTATTAAGCACTAAATTCCCATTTGTCCTATTAGTCACTATCCTTTCCAAGATCTTCTTCACTTCTCTATTGGATACCTCAACTTGGCCTTGTGTCTGTGGGAGGTAAGGAGTACCCACTTAGTGTTTCACCCCGTATTTAATAAGCAAGTATCCAAATTTCCTATTGGTGAAATGTGATCCACCATCACTAATTATCACTTAGGGGACACCAAATCTATAGAAAATGTTATCCTCCACAAATTTGCACACAACTTGAGAGTCATTGGTGCAGATTAGAATTTCTTCCACCCACTTAGATACATAGTCAACCACAAGTAAAATGTAGAGATTAGAATTAGACAACACAAATGGGCCCATGAAATCAACGCCCCAAAGATCAAACACTTCAACCTCTTGAAACACATTTAATGGCATCTCATGTTGCTTAGAAATGTTACATGCGCATTGGCATGCATCAGAACGACGGAGAAAATTATGTGCATCTTTAAACAATGTTGGCCAATAAAACCCACTCTCGAAAAAGTTGGCCGCAGTTCTAGAGCTAGCGTGATGCCCTCATCTAGGTAAAGAATGGTAGTGTGACAAAATGCTCTCAACCTCACATTCGGGTACATACTTCCTCAAAAGCCCATCCCTACATTGTTTAAGAAGAATCCTATCATCCCAGATGTAAAACCTCAATGAGTGGAAAAATCTCTTCTTTTCTTGATACCCCCAATCTGCAGGCATCTCGTTGTAGGCTAAATAATTAACAACATCTACAAACCCAGGATACTTAGTCTCAGGATACCCTTTTTAGGTTTATTTCTTAGTTTCTTACTAACTGGAATAAAAGAATTAGTAGATATGTCCTGCCCAAAATAGGATAGGAATGGACTGGGGTTATGGACTCATAATCATGGAATCGACTCGATCATCAGATTATTGATAGCAAAAAGTTTTTCATTCAGAAAATCCTCAACAAAAGGGATGTCTATATCTTTTTCATTCACTCTTTCCAACCTAGGTAGGTAATCCACTACCAAATTTCCATGCCTGCCTTGTCTTTAATTTCTATGTCAAATTTCTATAAAAGTAAAATCCACCTAACCAATCTAGGTTTTATCTTCTTTCTTTTGCAACATGTATTTGATGGCAGCATGGTCGGTCCAAACAATCACTCTCCCCCCAACTAGGTATTGGCAGAAGTTCTCAAATGCAAAAACAACCGCTAAGAGTTATTTTTTGGTGGTTGTATAATTAAGTTACACATCATTCAAGGTTTTGGAAGCAATAGTATATGACTGTGGGAGATTTATCTTTGTGTTGAGCCAACACAACTCCCACTGCATAATCTGATGCATCACACATCAGCTCAAATAGTAGGCTTCAATCAAGAGCCTACACAATAGGCGCGAAGCTAAGTTTCTCCTTTAGTACTTCAAAGGCATTCGAGCATCGATCATCAAAAGAAAATTCAGCGTCTTTTTCCAATAATTCTGACAAGGGTTTATCAAATTTTGAAAATTCTTTGATAAAACGATGGTGAAACCCAGCATGTCCTAAAAAGCTCCTTACTCCCTTCAAAAATGTCGATGGAGGTATCTTGGAGATAACTTCTATCTTAACCAGGTTTAATTCCATACCCTTGTTGGACACCTTGTGTCCAAGAACTATGCCCCCACTCACCATCATATGAACTGTTCGGCTCAACTACATCTGTTGTCATAGTTTGATTTGTTGTTCCTATAACTTCACCTACCTATGAGCTTTTTGGTGCCTTATTCAATAACATATAACCACTGTGAAGTAGGATTGCCTTGACGTGTTGATTTCCAGAAGGCACATTTGTATTTGCTGGGAACCCCTGTTGGTTGGGCTGCTTCAACGTACCTACATATGCTACTATTTGAGAAATTTAAGTTTCTAGGATGTAGATCTGTGCCCCTTGGTTCTGGGCTTCTCTATGAGTTTGACCTATAAGCACTTCATTCTGACTGACCAACTTTCCAAGCACTTCTACAATACAGTCATCTTCTTTTGTTCTTGTTGATATTGTGCCTAGCCACCGAACTATTGTGGCTTGGGTTGTTGCGCCTGAGATGGTTCTTGTTGAAAATTTTTAGGATCAATCCGTGAAAACTTAGGATCCTTCATCCATGCATAGTCATTGCTCCTATATTTCTATTGTTGGCGCACAAAGTTACACTCTTCAACTTTTTTCTTCTTCTAAAGGTGGCCCGTCGTTAGCACATAACTTTTTAGCAATCATGTCCAGCTTCTCATTTGATACAGAGATGACCTTTGACTCGTTGATGCTTTAGAGAGTTTCCGAAAGCTCTCTCTCATCGCCCCATCACTAATTTTTGGACATATTCTTTAGTATCTCATGACAGCGGGTGAGTTTGTTGTTGAGGAAGAACCCTGCTCCTACATTGTCAAGTCTAGTTCTTTCTCCCTTGTGTAGACTGTAATAGAAGATCTTTGCCTATCCCAACAGATCAATACCATTATGAGGTACTTTCCACAACATATTCTAGAATCTCTCCCATACTTCAGAATGACCTGATGTCTGAAATTATGGATCTTCTTCACCAGGTCATGTGTCTTCTATGGGGGAAAGTAACGCTCAAAGAAGGCGTCGATCATCTGATCCCACATCTCGATATACTCATCATCGAGATTGTGAAACCAAGATTTTGTGTTGTTTGCCATAGATGAGGGGAAAAGCTTCTGATATATGACAGTCACCGGTACTCTTATCTATTTTGACCATATCATGGTTCTCAACAAAGTTATTGATGTGCACCATCTGGTCTTTAGAATTGTGGCCATGAAAAGCTTGGGATTTGACTAAAGAGATCAACCCCGGGTCAATCTTGTAGCTACCCACATTGATGGCTTGTCTTTTGATTGGTCCTTTTTGAGCTATTGAGGAATAGACTCTAATCCTCTCCCATATCGTCTACTCTTCTGCTCCATGCCCCGTTTCTGTTAACTCAGGTTCTTCTGGTGTTACATGTCCTTCAGGAAGAGGTGATGGTGGTGGAGTTCGGTTGAATCTATCTATATACCTTCCAAATTCCCTCTCTCTGTGAAGTAATTATGCTTGCCCAAAACCTGATGAAGATGGCTCTCCATAATTGTGGGCTTGACTATGCACCATACACGAGTACCTAAAAGTAGTGAAATATTTTTCAGAGTATAGTAGTGGAGTTAGAAGCAATAATGATGTTATGATTCTGTTTTAAATGAAATAGAAAATAAAAAATAAAAAGGGTTGTCCTAGAGTGGCCGACCACAACACTTGTAGTGTTGGATGTTACCGTTTCCCCGACAAAGACCCCTAAAACTTGACATGTGTTTACTGTGTGTTATGTGCAAGTGACGTAATAAAGTAATATAAGCCTTTTTGAGGCCCGAGTCGAACACATGGAAACATTCTCCAGAAGACTACTACTAACTATGGTCTAATGAGCTAGGCTAGTGAAAGTGAATTGGTTTGATTGAACAGAAATGATAGCAGAACAAAACAAGCTTAACAATTAAATTACTCAGATTTTAGGGAATTCCTCAGGACTATGGTTTCACCACAGATAACATTGTAATTTATTCAATACACCAATTGTATTAACCCTATCCTTGGATAAATATCCTATAGTTAGAACTACCCACTCCCGCACTGTGGTTCATTACCTATTGTAATGTCAATCCTATTTCCATAGCAATTGGTTGATTAGTTAGGTGCTTTATGATTAATCTCTAAGTTTCTCTTCCTATTTATTCTCCACCTTTCCTAAGGGGTGCAATAAATGGTAAATCTATACTTTCCAACCCTAACCTCTCTATAGAAATGATTAAGGGTCCGATAAACTATCTATGTTGATCAAGCATAAATAGAACAAGACAACTTCATAGATTTATATCTAGAAAAGAGGGACAAAGATGATATTAATGCATAGAAATCAATTACAATGCATATCCGGGCTACTTATGGATCTTAAGAAATTAAGGGGTTTAGCTCTGCATGGTTTTTATTGATGAATACATGGTAGATAAAGAGAAAAATGTGGGAAACATTAGAAAACTAAGCAACCTCTAGAGAATGATCAATCTGGATGATCCCCTATGTTGTGCATGCAATCTACTGTCTTTTGGCTGTGAATTTGCCTTCTGGAGGTGCTCGGATCATCCTGGGTGAAGCCTTTGGTTCCTTTCTCTTCTTCCTTCTCTCTCTGGTGTCTTGCAATGGAAAACAGATGCTTCTTTTGGTCTGGCTGAACTTTCCTTAAGTCATAGGAATCACTTAAGGTATGAAATAACACCAGCTATTGGATTAGATTGTTATCTTCATATTTGTCTGATCAGGCAGACTCGGTAGTACCGTCTTGGTAGTCTGTAGTACCAAGTTCCTAGGGTAGCCATGATTCATCAAAATTTTGGTACTATCGACTTGTCTTGATAGCGTTGAGTCTTTATGTCTCTCAGCACTACTTTACTGATGCCATCTTGGTAGTACTGAGTTTGTGGACTCAGTCGTACTGAGTTTTCACAATTCATCCTTATGCTTTACTGACGAGGTTTCGATACTACTGACTTTGAGTGTCAGTAGTATCGAGTCTGTGTGAGTCTTTTCTGGTCCAGTACTGATGTGAAGTCAGTACCACCGACTTTAGTGTCGGTAGCATTGAGTCTATGAAGTTCGATTGTACCTGAAAATGCACAAGAACGTGGATAAATACTTGCGATAAATATTAAACCATCTTAAATAATAAAAATCATATAATTTGATGTATTTATATAGAACATGCCATTTATATCATTTCATGGATAATTAATCAAATAAATGACAAATCAACACATAAAATCAAGGAAAATATGCCAATGAGAATGACTAAAAACCATGCATCACATTTGCAGATGTAATTATATTAAGCCCTACAATTGTATCTACGGTTCCCATATCCTTCATATCAAACTAACTACACAAGAATGATAGTATCAATAATAACTCTCATATAAGAACCAAAAATAAGACTATCAATAACATATAGGAAAAGAATGATAAACTCATCATTGAACAATTTGTTGTAGACAAATTTATCAAATCCATTTGAAATGAAGCCAAAGAATGATATAAAATTATTGACCTTTGATGTGCACAAATCATATCATCCTTTGGATCATGTTTGGTTGCATATCTATGTTGTTTTGACTCAATTATCACTCTCATTCATGCTAGATTCTATATTTTTAGCTATTCTTACTTGTCTCATGGTTTGGAATGTAGGTACTATATTTTGCAATGAAATGATGAGGAATATATCATATTATCTCTTATTGGATCACTCCCCAAGTATATACATATTTTGGGGTTTGAAACTACGCAAATACCACTTTTTACGGCATGTAATTTGGACCTACACGCTAAAAGTTATGAGCAGAATACACAACAGTCCAGAACAGCCAAATGCACGCCGTGCACCTAGGAGCGTTAGGCAGACCAAAGTTTCTAGAAAGTTGCACGGCGTGCACGCAATTGCACGGCGTGCACCTGGGAGCTGGAAGTTTCTGGAAATTTGCACGGCGTGCATTTCTTCATCGCACGCCATGCACATGGGAGCTAAAAGTTTCTGGAAAGTTGCACGACGTGCATTTCTTCAGTGCACGCCATGCACAGTGCATTCTGGAGCAAACTGAAAGTTTCTGGAAAAGTGCATGTCGTGCACTTTGGGTGCACGGCGTGCACCTGGCAGTTTCAGTATTTTGAAAAATACGAGTTTTTGTTTAAAACAAAGTGGGAACTTAATGGGTGGTTATACTCGGTCATTTCTGTTAGTTCCCTCATCTCAGAGCAAGCCTAGAATAGAGGAGGGCGATTTGGAGGAGAAAATAGGTGGTTCCTTGCCAAAGAACCTCCATTCTTCTTCTCTTCTTCTCTTCTTCTCCAAGCTTCTTCTCCAAGGTGCAGCAGAGATTCTTCACTCCACCAAGCTTCTTGGGAGGGAAGTTTGTCCGGTTTGAAGCAGCTGTAGAAGTGGGATTTCGTCCTCAAGTCGGAATTCTACCTTTCTTTGGTTACACCTTGGGATTGCTTAGCTTTTCCTTCTCTAAACCATGCTAAACTCTGAAATTTCTGCATATTTTCTGTTGTACACTATCATGGACGAGTAGACTCTTTTTATTAGGCATGAGAGAGTAGTTCCCATGTCATAGCTTGTATGAACATATGAATTTCGTACTAAATGTTAGTTTCTTGCATGTTCCAAGAGTTGTTTCAGATCTGAAATGCTTGTTTGTGTGATTGGCCATCATACTTGCATTTTTATGCTTTCTTTCATAATCTGAGAAGATGTGTTTGAGAGTATGGAGTTACGCTTTTGGCAACTTGTCCTTGACCGTGAGAGTGGCTGGGATTATGTTGAGGAGCAAGGTTTGTGATTTGAAATGAAATACATACACGAGAGTGATGTATGGAGTTAAAATCATCATCACTTCACTGGGAGGTGAGTGATGATTACAAACCTCCTTTGCAAGTTAATTAACATGTTTAAATTCGTATTTTAATATAAGCTATGATGTGAAAGTGAAATCCCAAGTCTAAGATCCTTCCAAATCTGAATCTTAACCTTTCTTAAGTGATAATTTACTGCTTTGTTTTAAATCTATAATTTAGTTGTTCTAATCCAATCATCTTGTGTACAACGATCTAGATTATTGAAAATCATAACTCTTGCGCCTAACTAACCAACGCTCCTTGTGTTTGACCTCGACTACAACTACTCTCGTATACTTGTGGGATATAGCTAGTTGAGTAAAAGATCATTCTTAATGATTGAAACTCGTTAGCCTAAACAACCAACAAGTTTTTGGCGTCATTTTCGGGGAGCATCGGTATTCTTGTTAGAGTAAGAGTTGTTGATAAGTAAATGAGACTAGATCACAACCTTCATATCCACCATCATATCCATAAATCATAATTCATCATGATCATCATAATTTGTTGTATCTTCCATGTTTGTTTTTGTATATCACTCACTTTGTTTATTTGCAGGAGCATATGGGGTGTTCATAAAAAGATCCTTGAACCGTGCATATCTCTACATTCATAAAATGAACACACTATTTGCAGCCCTCATGGAGCAAGAAGGAGTGAAGCCCAAACATGTATGGAGGAATCACAACCCACACAACCATCATCCATGTCACCATCATCCAAACGACATTCACCCATGCATCCTTCATCCACATCACCATCATTCACACCTAATTCACCATCAACACCCATACCACATTCTTCCACACCCTCATATCCACCACCTTCATCCATACCACATACACCACCTCCACCTACGCCACATCCACCTAATCCTCCGGATCCACATGAAGAACTAGTCGAGGAGGATGACCTTCCTCTTAAGGACTACTTTGGTACAGCTGCAATGCACATGAGTGGGCCTATTAATATTTTAGAATTTGAGGCAGAGATGTTTTCTATTAGCCCAGCCATCATACAATTGCTACAGCTGAATGCATTTGGAGGGACACCAATGGAGGATCCAAACCTCCACATTGCTGAATTTCTACAGTTGCTAAGCACCATAAATATATATGGTGTTCCTACTGATGGGATACGCCTAATCCTTTTTCCATTCTCTCTTAGAGATAGAGCCAAGGCATGGCTCTATACTTTGCTAAAGAAGTCAATCGGCACTTGGGAGGAGCTTCTAAAGGTCTTTTTGGCAAGATATTTTCCACCTAGCAAAACTTTGCAGCTAAGGTGTCAACTCATCAATTATTCTCAAAGGGATGGAGAGACCTTGTATGATACATGGGAGAGGTTCAAAGATCTTCAACATCTTTGTCCACATCACGGTCTAAGCAATTGGCTTCTATTGCAATCTTTCTACAATGGTTTGTGCTACAATACAAGGATGTCTATTGATGCAGCTGCAAATGGAGCTCTAATGAATAAATCTTATAGAGAAGCCTATGCTATTATTGAAGATATGGCAGCAAATCATTGCCAATGGAGTCCGTCTACAAGCTACCACCCATCCTTTTCACACACTACTTCCAAAATGCAAGTGGAAGATCACATGGTTGATGTTATAGACTTGATTGCAGCAAGGATAGACACTTTATCACAAAGGTTTGAGAATCTAAGCACACAGCCATTTCAAGCAGCCAATATTATTTGTGATTCATGTGGGTTTCTTGGACACTCATCTTCTACATGTTATGCTTCTTCTATTTATTTCCAATGGGCTACACTCCACCGGGTTTCTACAGCAATGCGAACCCAAATTTCATTCAGCCACAACAACCACAAGTAACTTCTAGATTAGAGTCCATGCTTGCAACATTTATTTCAGCTCAAATGCAGCAAAATGAGGAGTTCCATCAACAAAGACAATCAATGAAGGGTGCCATTTGCCAACTCTCTTCTAAGTTGGAGACTACAGCCACTCATGCACACATCTTGGAGAAACAAATTTCCCAACAAGCTCTTTTTAGCAAAGAAGCATTTCCACCTTTCTTTCCTAGTCCACCGGAGATGAATCCTACTTATTTCAGGTCGGTGACATTGAAGAATGGAGTTGTTATAGAGGTATATCCTGTAAAGTATGATGATGTTTATACCCATGATGATTATGAAGTTGAAACTAAAGGGGAGAAAGCTTCAACACATGCTCTACATGTTGATTCTTCAAGCAAGCCACATATCCTTCCTCCTCACATTCTAGATGACACATTGCTTTATAATGAGAACACTCTTCCTAACTCATATTTTGATGATGCTTCAAAAGAGAATGAAAAGACAAATAGTATTGGCATACAAAAGATTATTCTTGCTACAGCTCATAGGTGCTTTCTCTTGCCCCAAATCAAGGACATATTTGCAAGGAGACATCAATCTTTAGCACAACAATTTCCAGCTGCAAATCAGAGCACCGGTCCTCCATGGACTTTGATGTTTCCACCATGATGAGGTACCCGGTTGTAACCTTTTTAGTTTGATTTATGCAGTGAGGACACTGCAGATTTCAAGCTTAGGGGGGAGCAACTGGATGCTAACCTAGTTCTTTTAGCTTTTCCCTTTCATGTTATTTGCTTCTTGTCATTTGCTTTTGTTTTGTGTTCACATTTCAATCTTTTGTTTTCAATTCTGCTCTTCTGGTGGCAAATCTAGTATGATATGAGGTTTATCTTTTATATGTGGATAGAACTTCTATGCTTAACTGATTGTCCTCTTTTGATGAGAAATATCATTTGGAGAAATTGTAAAAGGCATGAATTAATCAAATGAAACCTTTTGGCCATCAACATGTTCTTAACTCTGGTTTATGCTTCTAGCCTGAACATTCATCTTTCTCATCCTTGATTGCTTAAAACATGTAATGGTTTCAATTTTTGTGAGTAAATCAACTTTACAACATCATTTGGAATATGGGATGCCCTTGTCAAGCTCTTAGTGCATTTTCAACCACTCTTTCAATGAAAAAAAAAATCAAAACAAATGAATGAAATCTAGCTAATGTTGCAATTTAGTTGACTCTCTTATGTTTTGGAAAAATTTTAAAATTTCTTTTGGCTTATCTCATCTTTATACCCCATAAAAGATGGCTAAATTGCCCACATATCATGCTAGCCTAGTGTAAGTCCGATCTGGCCACGATGGTTAGGTGGTATGTCTTAAAAGAGGGTAAAATACCCCAACCGACATTCCATGTGTGCATAAGCCTACATTAGCAGCCGAGTGTCGGAACCCATAATCCATTATCATATCATTTTTTGGGAAAGAAGGAGAGTACAGCCAAAATTGTCAATTTTAACTAAGATTTCATCATTTGTATCCTTAATAGTTGAGAGTTTGAGTTGCACATCCACTAATTGCTTAGCTTGGTCATCCAAATTCTACTTAGTGTTGTTTAATTGATTTATTTATTTATTTGTGACCACCCCTGCTGAACTAAAAATCTCTTTCTTGGGTGTTTAAGTTGAATTGATGGCTATGAGCATAAACATGTTGAGCATGGTTGGTTTGGTCTTATACACATCTTTCATTTCATTTGATCTATTCATGAACTTGACAATTCTTCATTTATGTTTCTATGCTCTTTTTGCTTGAGGACAAGCAATGGTCTAACCTTAGGGGGATTTGATGTGCACAAATCATATCATCTTTTGGATCATGTTTGGTTGCATATCTATGTTGTTTTGACTCAATTATCACTCTCATTCATGCTAGATTCTATATTTTTAGCTATTCTTACTTGTCTCATGGTTTGAATTGTAGGTACTATATTTTGCAATGAAATGATGAGGAATATATCATATTATCTCTTATTGTATCACTCCTCAAGTATATACATATTTTGGGGTTCGAAACTACGCAAATACCACTTTTTATGGCATGTAATTCGGACCTACACGCTAAAAGTTATGAGCAGAATACACAACAGCCCAGAACAGCCAAATGCACGTCGTGCACCAAAAGTGCACGCCGTGCACCTGGGAGTGTTAGGCAGACCAAAGTTTCTGGAAAGTTGCACGGCGTGCACGCAATTGCACGGCGTGCACCTGGGAGCTGGAAGTTTCTGGAAAGTTGCACGGCGTGCATTTCTTCATCGCACGCCATACACCTGGGAGCTAAAAGTTTCTGGAAAGTTGCACGACGTGCATTTCTTCAGTGCACGCCGTGCACAGTGCATTCTGGAGCAAACTAAAGTTTCTGGAAAAGTGCACACCGTGCACTTTGGGTGCACGGCGTGCACCTGGCAGTTTCAGCATTTTGAAAAATATGAGTTTTGTTTAAAACAAAGTGGGAACTTAATGGGCGGTTATGCTCGGTCATTTGTGTTAGTTCCCTCATCCCAGAGCAAGCCTAGAGTAGAGGAGGGCGATTTGGAGGAGAAAATAGGTGGTTCCTTGCCAAAGAACCTCCATTCTTCTTCTCTTCTTCTCCAAGCTTCTTCTCCAAGGTGCAGCAGAGCTTCTTCACTCCACCAAGCTTCTTGGGAGGGAAGTTTGTCCGGTTTGGAGCAGCTGTAGAAGTGGGATTTTGTCCTCAAGTCAGAATTCTACCTTTCTTTGGTTACACCTTGGGATTGCTTAGTTTTTCCTTCTCTAAACCATGCTAAACTCTGAAATTTCTGCATATTTTCTGTTGTACACTATCATGGACGAGTAGACTCTTTTTCTTATGCATGGGAGAGTAGCTCCCATGTCATAGCTTGTATGAACATATGAATTTCGTACTAAATGTTAGTTTCTTGATTGTTCCAAGAGTTGTTTCAGATCTGAAATGCTTGTTTGTGTGATTGGCCATCATACTTGCATTTTAATGCTTTCTTTCATAATCTGAGAAGATGTGTTTGAGAGTATGGAGTTACGCTTTTGGCAACTTGTCCTTGACCGCGAGAGTGGCTGGGATTATGTTGAGGAGCAAGGTTTGTAATTTGAAATGAAATACATACACGAGAGTGATGTATGGAGTTAAAATCATCATCACTTTACCGGGAGGTGAGTGATGATTACAAACCTCCTTTGCAAGTTAATTAACATGTTTAAATTCGTATTTTAATATAAGCTATGATGTGAAAGTGAAATCCCAAGTCTAAGATCCTTCCAAATCTGAATCTTAACCTTTCTTAAGTGATAATTTACTATTTTGTTTTAAATCTATAATTTAGTTGTTCTAATCCAATCATCTTGTGTACAACGATCTAGATTATTGAAAATCATAACTCTTGCGCCTAACTAACCAACGCTCCTTGTGTTCGACCTCGACTACAACTACTCTCGTATACTTGGGGGATATAGCTAGTTGAGTAAAAGATCATTCTTAATGATTGAAACTCGTTAGCCTAAACATCCAACAACCTTTCCTTTGAAGCATGCTTGATGAATAAAGTAGATGACAACACATGCAGACGCTCTCTAGAGGAGTGTGTATTGATGTTGAAGGCGGTACCTTGCTTCTATACAAGATATGTTGAAGATCTGGGACCCCCTCTCCCACCACTGGTTCCATCTTTGTTGAGCCCACCTGAGTTGGAATTGAAGTCATTGCCACTACAACTGAAGTATGTCTTCCTGGCTGCATAAGAGAAGCTCCCGGTGATCATAGCATCATCCTTGAGTGGTGAAGAAGAGGGGCAGTTGCTTGCTGTGTTGAAGAAACACCGAGCTGCTTTTGGGTGGTCTATAGAGGACATCAAAGGAATCTCTCTGAGTTTGTGCCTACATAAAATATGGTAGGAAGAAGGAGCTAATGCAATAGTTCAACCTCAGCGGTGACTCAACCCGATCATGACTGAGGTAGTGAAGAAATAAGTGGGCAAGCTCCTATCGGTAGATATCATTTATGCAATTTTAGATTATATGCGGGTTAGCCCAACTCAGGTAGTTCCTAAGAAAGGGGGATCACTGTCACAACTAATGCAGCTAATGATTTGATTTCAACTAGGTTGGTGATGGGGTGGTGTGTATGCATAGACTACCAACGTTTGAGTGTCGTCACTTTAAAAGAACATTTTCCTTTACCTTTCATTGATCAGATTTTGTAACGATTTGTCAGTCATTCATACTTTTACTTCCTCGATAGGCATTTCAGTTATAATCAGATTTTGATCGAGCCAAATGATCAGGAGAAATCTACTTTCACATGTCCTTATGGCACATTTACATATAGACGGATGCCATTTGGCCTTAATAACACCCTTGCCACCTTCCAATGTTGTATGCTTTCCATCTTCTCTGATATGGTGGAGCGGTACTTGGAGGTGTTCATGGATGATTTTTAGGTGTATGGGGAGTCATTTAGTGATTGCATGTACAATTAATTTGGACAAGGTTTTACAAAGGTGTGAGGACATCACTTAGTCTTGAATTGGGATAAGCGTCATATGATGGTGAGTGAGGGCACAGTGTTTGGACACAAGGTGTCCAACAAGGAAATGGAATTAGACCCAGTTAAGATAGAAGTTATCTCTAAGATACCTCCATCGACATCAGTGAAGGGAGTAAGGAGCTTTTTTTAGGACATGATGGGTTTTACTTTCATTTTGTCAAAGATTTTTCAAAAATTGATAAACCCTTATCAGAACTATTAGAAAAAGACGCTGAATTTTCTTTTAATGATCGATGCCTTAATGCCTTTGAAGTACTAAAGGAGAAGCTTATCTCTGCACCTATTGTGCGGGCTCCTAATTGAAGCCTACCATTTGAGCTGATGTGTGACGCATCAGATTATGCAGTGGGAGTTGTGTTGAGTCAACACAAAGATAAAGCTCCTACAGATATATATTATGCATCCAAAACCTTTAATGATGCTCAACTTAATTATACTACCACTGAAAAAGATCTCTTAGTGGTTTTTTTTGCATTTGAAAAGTTCCATCAATACCTAGTTAAGGCAAGGGTGATTGTTTGAACCGACCATGTTGCCATCAAATACATGTTGCAAAAGAAAGAAGACAAAACCTAGATTGATTAGGTGGATTTTACTTTTATAGGAATTTGACATAGAAATTAAAGACAAGACATGGGTGGAAATGTGGTAGTGGATTACCTATCTAGGTTGTAAAGAGTGAATGAAATAGATGTAGACATCCCTATTTTTGAGGATTTTCCGGATGAATTTTTTTTGATATCAAGACTAAGGATCCCTAGTTTGTAGATATCATTAATTATTTAGCCTACAATGAGATGCCTGCATATTGGGGGTATCAAGAAAAGAAGATATTTTTCCACTCATTGAGGTTTTACATATGGGATGACACGATTCTTCTTAAACAGTGTAGGGATGGGATTTTGAGGAAGTGTGTACCCGAATGTGAGGTTGAGAGCATTTTGTCACACTACCATTCTTCACCTACAGGAGGGCTCTAGGACTGTGGCCAAAGTTTTTGAGAGTGGGTTTTATTGGCCAATATTGTTTAAAGATGCACATGATTTTTTTGTCGTTGTGATGCATGTCAACGCGCATGTAACATTTCTAAGCAACATGAGATGCCATTAAATGTGTTTCAAGAGGTTGAAGTGTTTGATATTTGGGGCATTGATTTCATGGGCCCATTTGTGTCATTTAATTCTAATCTCTACATTTTACTTGTGGTTGACTATGTATCTAAGTGGGTGGAAGCAATTTCAACCCGCACCAATGACGCTCAAGTTGTGTGCATATTTGTGAAGGATAACATTTTCTAGAGATTTGTTGTCCCCCGACTAATCATTAGTGATGGTGGATCACATTTCACCAATAGGAAATTTGGAGTCTTACTAAGTAAATATGGGGTGAAACATCGAGTGGGTACTCCTTACCACCCACAGACACAAGGTCAAGTTGAGGTGTCCAATAGAGAAGTTAAGAAGATCTTGGAAAGAATAGTCTCGATTAATATGACAAATTGGAGTTTTGTGCTTAATGACGCTCTGTGGGATATAGAATGGCCTATAAATCAGCTATAGGGATGAAACCTTTTAGGTTGATTTATGGGCGTGCTTGCCATTTACTAGTAGAGCTTGAGCATAAGGTGAAATGGGCATTGAAAAAGCTAAATTTTGGATTGGATGAAGCATGTAGGAAAAGACTGTTAGAGTTGAATGAACTAGATGATCTTAGGATGGATGCTTACCGAAGTTTTAGGATTTAAAAGGAGAGGATGAATAAGATTCATGATAGACACATCTTGAATAGGGTGTTTCTTCCAAGACAAAGGTTCCCTTTTTAATTTCAACTTAAGTTACATCTAGGCAATTTGAGGTCCAATGGAGTGGACCATTTGTGATTGCGCAAGTTTTTCCCCATAATGTTGTGAAGATTTTAGATGGTACTAGGTCATTCCTTGTTAATAGCCAAATATTGAAGCACTACTATGGCGGGGAAGTGGAGCAGAGAATAGAAGAAGTGAAACTAATGGAAATCCATTAGATTCTTGCTCTTGGGAATGTCTAGTCTAGGATGTTAAACAATGGCACTTGTTGGGAGGCAACAGTCCAACCTTCATTTCTCTTCATTCATTTTCATTTTTTCATTGTAGTTGTCTATTTTTATTCTTATTTCTTGAAAAAAAAGGAACCTTGACTTGATCGTGGAGTGTGCAGATTTTTACCATGTCAGTAATACCGAGTCCCCAAGTCGGTAGTACTGAGATTACATCAGAAAGTCACCCGCACAAGAAAGACAGACTCAGTACTATCGACTCTCCCAGTCAGTACTATCAAGTCTCTGAAGATTTTCGAGCGCTTAATTGATAAGCACTCGGTAGTATCGACATCTGAGTCAGTACTACCGACTTTTTGGCGCTCCCAGGATCAAAACACCAAGACAAAATTTTGAAAATACCAAGCCAAAATTTCCAACTCGGTACTACCGACAGTCCACTCGGTAGTACCAATGCATGATGTCAGAAATCCATGTACGCTCGATTCAACAGCAGATGCAGTCTTCATCGCACGATTGGTAGCACCGATCCACAACTCAAGTCGGTACTACTGACTTGAACTAGGTACCACTGACTTCGAGTGATCTACGCTCGAGACATCATCAAATGTTAGCTATCGATACAACCAAGCCATACATTTGTGCTTGCAACTCAGTACTATCAACACAAAAGTCGGTAGTACTGACTCTGCCCGACTCAGCTATATAAGGAGGGGTGGTGAATCCATTTTATCCACACCACTTCCTCCACTCCTCTTGTAACTTAGAGCAGAGCTGCATTGGGCACCTACGATCTTCAACAAATCGACGATCTTCACCGAGCCCCTCTTTCATCATCCTCCTTCTTGCATTAGCATCATGGCACCAAGGAGAGGCCCTTCTACGTCGGAGGAGCATGGAGAGTTGGTCCCTCGACGAACACACATCCAACATCCATCCTTAGAGATCAAGAAATTTTATGAAGAGCTATAAATGAGGCTAACAGTGCCAACATGATATGGAGATTGCTCCTTGATCGAGCGAGCGGGCTTCACCGACAACATGCGATGGGTGTGTCAGAAGCACCTAATGGAGGGAGACTGCAATGACCCTGACTTGGGTTATGAGTTAACCCTATTTTTTTGGCTAAATAAGTTTCTTAGAACTTTAATATAATCCTCTAAAGAGTTTTGTTATCAGTTGACAAACTTATGTTTCAAATTTGGTCATGTTTAAAAATTGTTTGAGCAATGTTCTCTTATTTTGGACCAAAATGCAATTTACCCAAGATGAGGGGCTATATTGAAATTTTTCACATTTTGAACATGCCCTAGGTGTTTAGAATCATAAGAAAGAGAATTATTCTAGGTGGTGGCTTGTGGAAAGCCTAAATTCCAAGTTTGAACTTGTTTGAATAATGCTGGTAACTTGTGTACCAATTTTGGTGCAAGTTGTAATTTAACCAAAATGTAGGGTTGAAAAACAAATTACCACCTCTAGAGTGTCCCTACTCCCTTCTAGTATAATTTAGAGGAGAGATAAAGAAGTAGGCACCATTTTTGAATCATAAAAAAGTATGATACTCTTGGTGATGAAAAGACCAAGAAAGTGTTGAATGTGAAGCCCTAAATTGAGCTTGTATCGGGTTGTAGAGTCTATATGGGAGTGCCTATCAGACAAGGAGCCATAGAGGGGATCCCATATCGGTTTTTTGACTCTTGGCCTTTTCCATGATGGGAAAAGCACCTCAAGGAGGTGATCCATGTCGAGTTAGATGCTCCTTGCAAAAGTTGTATCAGTTTGCATAATTTATGAGATAAAGATGAGATATCTTATCAAACAAGATAACTAATTGCTGAAATATCATCTCTAGATTATCCTCAAGTGTTTTTCATGTCAAGATAAATATGATTTCATTCAAGGACAGGTGTCAACCATGCATGGACACGTGTCACCTAGTAGCTTAAAATGGTGACACCTCATATACACACTTTTTCATGAACCTCAAGTATATATACCCTTCCCTTCACCTATTAGTGGAATTTTTTGAAATATATCACCCCCTTGCTCTTAGATATCGTGAATAGAGTATTGTTATCAAGAAAATGTGAAGGATTATCATGCATAAGGCCTTGTATCGGCCATAGCAAAGTGATATCACCCACTGCAAAGTGATATCGGCCTTAAGTGAGGGATATTGGCCACAAGTGGTGAGGTACCGTGCATGAGGCTAATGAGCTCAAGTCTTGGACCTTTGAGAAGCTCATCTTCAACCTTGGGAATGTGAATATTTGGAGCTTAGATCTTTGAAGTTGCTCTGGAGGGAGGTTATATAACTTGAACTCAATTATGTAATTATTTACCATCACTCTTGCCTTAGTTAAATGGTTTACTTTCAATTCAAAATTCTTGTATAATTAATGAACCCATGAGCTCTAGTAGTAATTGAGAACTGTTGTACATGAACTAGAATAGTAAGAAAAAGAGTCTAGAGGTTGATGATGATGGCATCATCATGGTGCAACCCGATATGGGGTTGAAGCACCTCTAACCTGATATGGTATTGAGGGATACACTGCTTACCCAATATGGTGTTGAAACCCTAGATGGTGATATGATAACCTGAAATGATGATATGAACACAACCACTAGCACGATATGGTGATGAATTTACACCTCATGGACGATATGAGTGACACATACACACACCTTGTGCACGATATGGGATTAAGCACATGTGATAACCTAGATTTTCGGATTCTCAATTTTCAAATTATGTAAGATTCATATATGATATTTTGATCTAGATGTATGGACGGATACCTAATTGTTATAAAAAGGTTTTATCTAAGATCATGAATATATGCTGATGAGGTTTATACACATTCATTATCATTTGGGTACTTATGAGGCTAAGAGATCCTATTTAATAGTCTCGATGAACTCAAGTGAAAATTTGACGAACAACGAGGTTATGAGGATCATAAAAAGTCCGTTGGAATTTAGTTGATGAAGATTTAATGATCAATTAAATTTTAGTTGAAGTTGATAGACATTTATAAGGTTAATTTAAGAATTTATTTACATTATCATATGATGGAGTTTTGGCCTCAAGATTTTGTTGATATTGAAATACCATGGAAAATGGGCATACCTACGAGTTTTTCTTTAGTATGTTATTTAGATCTTTAGGTATGTTGGTGAGATACGTGCTAGGTTCATGGGGAACTACCCGTGATCAATTTTTTTCTTTTGTTGGTGATTTACAAGTTATGGAATCATCAAAATAGAAGTATACCGGGAATTTATAGTTTAACCATGGTGAGGTGGCTCTCGTGATTATACTTAGTGCACACAGTATCGGCTAGATTGGTTGTAGTGGTCGAAATTTTCGGATCTCAGCAACCTCCTGTGCCAGATATCATCAGGATAGGAAGCAATAAACAGAATCATGCAGCTTGTTATACATGCCTCTTGATTGGGTATGCCACAATAGGGAGGAGTTCCACGAGACTACCAGGAGGATCCTGAACGCGCACGCCAAGACCCTTGGCTACCAGCTTGACCTCCTCCTCCTTCTTCTTTTCTCCAACACTACCGATTCAGAGATCACACCGAATCGTGAAGTACTTGACATGGGGCTTAGATCGCGAGAAAGGAGGAGTCGACGGCCTGTGCTGCAGCACTGGCGGTGCTATTCTACCGCAATCTTGATCGATAGATAGACCTGGTTTCTATAGACCGTGGCGTAGTGGCCCTTCGGCAAAAGATAGGACGAACCTCTAAGGACTGGGGGACAACCGATTGCATTTTAGATCTTCTCTGCAGCGCCAGCTTGGGTGGAGGAGAGCCCAGCACGCAGCCTTAGGCAGCGACCAAGCTAATCTTGGCCACGGCGACGCTGAGCACTAGCTGTCATAGTGCACGGAATACTGGAGGCCGGCAGCGTCACAGAGAACAGAGGAGTTGGCCGTGGAAGGTTCTGGCGAGGGAGAGGAGGACCACGCACACACGTCGGCACCTGAGCGGGGTGAGAAAGCCGATGCGAAGAGAAGAGAAGCTGGCGAGCTTCGGGGGCATGAACCAGTGGAACTCGTGCAGGACCTGATCTTGGCTACAGAAGAGAGGTCGACGGGGAGAGGAGCATAGCTTGTTCGTCGCCGGAGCAGAGCCCGACAGCGGCGCTCGGGGAATCAGGTTGCGGGTGTCGGGCGTCCTGGCATTTCACGCGAGAGGGAGGAAAGGAAGTTCTGAACCGGTCCAAGTCCAGTCAAATCTGATGTGAAGTTGATATTGGCACCCTAACTGGATCTGTTGAACCATGACTTAGTGTGAGTCCAGGAGCCATGAGCCACGGCCTCCC
The DNA here is from genome assembly GCA_963693085.1 of Alisma plantago-aquatica. NCBI lineage: Eukaryota > Viridiplantae > Streptophyta > Magnoliopsida > Alismatales > Alismataceae > Alisma > Alisma plantago-aquatica. Next base: position 499,537,364 of record OY856412.1, on the reverse strand, counting down.
TAGAGCCACGTGGCACATCCTAATTGGCTTAGAAGGTAAATACTTTACTTAATGTACAAATATTTGAAATAGGTTTAAAAATAGCTCCATTGGCCAATAAATTCCCCAAAAATACCCCCAGACTTGGAAAAATGTCATCTACATTACTGGACCCTTAGATCAGACATTTGATGAACAAATAATGATGATATTTAATGTAGATGATAATACTTCTTTTTGAGATCATATTATAGGTATAATTAGGATATCATGGAAATTAAATCTGAGAAAAATATTACTGAACCCTAGTATGATGTGGAAACCAAATATGAACTCAAATTTGACTATTATGCCAAAGTAAAAGACATTTCTCATTAAAACCCAATTCCATGTTTGTAACCTCATTTTAATTCTAGAAAATAGACTAGTTATCAGAAAAATATGAAATTTGAACTAGACCCTTAGAATGACATATGGATCAATATAAAAATACCAGAGACATATTTTAGATCAGTAACACCTATATTTGACCTAAATCCTACACTGGACCTAAATACCATTAATAATGATGAACCTTGTATTAATGATGCTCAATTATATTTAATCAGGTCATGGACAAAGTTCTAGATGATCCAAGATGATTAGAATTCTCTGAACTCAGGTACGTGGGCTTTATCTAAGTATATGACTAGTTTTCTTATGTGCAATATCTATGATGTATTGCTTGTCTTTATTTGAGAATATTGCTTGGATGTACTGTGATTAAAGTATCTTCGCCATGTCAATAAGAAAATCAAAGAATATAGATGGTTTGTAGCTACTAAGTGGATATACGCTCTCTTTTTCTCTCTTTGCATCCTCTCTCTCTTTTCCTCTAAATATATGGTCGGCACATCGGTTACCATAGCCCAAGGGGCGGGGAAAAATGAAGTGTGACATCTCTCTCTCCCTTCTAAATATAAGGTCGGCACTCGGTCCCCATAGCCCAAGGGGCAGGGAAAAATGAAGTGTGACACCACTTAGTAGTACAAACGCATCAAAAGACATCTAAAATATGTGTTTACCTGATTATCGCTTTAAATAATGTTTTCTTTTACTCTTTCTTTCTCAAGTTATTTCAATTATGCAAGCATATTAGTATGTATCTTTCTACCCATGTGCACAACACCTTGTGTGTTGATTCGCTGTTTCATGTATGTTTTAGGTTCAGAGCTAGCATGGGAGAAAAAGAACAAGGTGTGAGCAAGTTGTTTAGGTTACCTATTGTGTTAAGATCATGTTAGCATACATGTTCATAGACTTGTAAATCTTCTTTCAATATGTAAATGTAATTCATGTTGTAATAAGTCATCTTGTATTAATATACATGTTAAATGTTGAGAAATGTTTTGGTGTATGCATTATAGTTGTATGTTCATGTATGCGTATTATGCTTCCACATCGCTCTCTGGAACAATTAGCTAACGTTTTCGAATATGTCCTCTCGGACCTTCTAAGTCTCGAGGCGGCAGAATCCGGGGACGTTACAGTTGGTATCAGAGCATGAACATTAGATACACCTAACAATTTCTCACTATGAAACATATAACCTAAATTTCACCTTTCACTTTAAACCCTAGAAACTTAGTAAGTTTTTCTATAGGAATAAGGTTTGACTTAGCCTCTAAGTTAGAACCTAGATGTTCGAGAACTAGGTTTAGACAAGTGTGAGAAACCCTTTCCATATAGAGCTCATATGTAGTGGGTAGCTACACTAATCTATACCATGTTCTCACCATTTCACTAGGTGACATGGCACTGGACTATCTACTGTGTGTGGGACACTCAAGTTTACTTATTTGGTTTTGTTTCCCAATCGGCTCGCACCTCGATAGTTTTCTGTGATGCCTTTTCTCGGAGAAAAACTATATAATATTTTATTAGATATATGTAAATAATAAAAAAATGTGTCCCTCACACAGGAGAGTAGTGGGTGTTCATGCAATCTAAGTGAAAGGGAGTGACATCAGTCTAGAAGAGAGAATAGTTCTAGATTAGACGTCTAGAGCCTTATAAGGTTATGTGATACATAGATAGACAAAAGAAAGATGAAGGAGATAAGCATATAGAATCTTATCTAACTTTAATCCATGATGGTATAAGTTTCCTTATTAAGATTTGAGTTGTATATGAGCTGAATCCACTCTTAGAGGATCTATGCTAAGTTGTGATGATGAAAGTACATTCCCTTTTCCTACTTAAGATAAGCTAAGTTAAGATATAGATGAGTGTGCATGAGCCTCAAGCTCTTATACAAGGAGGATGTCTAGTGGTAGGATGAGATATGTGGTGAACTCTATAGAGAGTAAGACCCACAGGGAGAAGGTCATAGGACCTAGCCTCCAATATATGAGATATGTGTTAAAAAAAATGTCCTACACTAGATTACTCTTGAGTGTTGAGTTGAGTCCTTATGCATGATTCAAATCTATATGTGAGAATTGGGTAAAAAGAAAATTATGGGTAGATGACCCATATGATAAAGTCAATCCTTTAGCTGAGTTAGGTCCTAGCTGGAGTGACATATTTTGTGAATCTCATCATTAGTTGCAAGTGAGGTAATATATGAACTCTAGTTATGAGAGTATGATGCTTTGTGCAAAAGATACTCAATATACATGTTCTCCCTTCTTCTTCTCTTTCTTAATATATGATGATAGAAACCTCACTTGAGCTATATATATGATTTATATATGAGGAGTCACTCGTATAAGCTTGACATATTCTATATTTTTCCCCCTATACAATACATGTAGTACCCAAGATTGAAATCATGATAAGTTTGACTTTAAAATATTCTCTTCCCCTTCATATGAAACATGAAAGATATGATGCTGAGATCATGGGATAAACTTAGTATATTCTCTTTTTTCCCTTCGCATAATACATGCAAGACATAAAAGTTGAACTCATGAACTTGATATAAAGATATTTTTAGATCATAGGATATATGATCAAAATATAGTTTGTAACTTTTATCCTTCTCAATGTATGCTTCTAAGTTGAGTATGAATATCACACCATAGGGTGAAACCCTAATGGTCAAACATGTTACGTAAGCCCTTCTTAAGTAGAAAAATTATAATATCAAGGATGAAGATAAATATCCTCTAATGCTGAAATCATTGTAAGATGTTAATGATCTTAGATTTGAATGATCTGAATACCATGGCATATAAATGAATTCCTCTTGAACTTTAAAAGTATGAACAAAACTCGTATCCTTAGGGGTGATGTAATCCTAAGATATCATAATGTCATGTTATGGCTAAGACATTAAGTGATGCTTCCACATATATATAAGGTGGGGTGGACACACCCAAGAATCTTTAGACCCTAAGATGACAACTTAGAGTACATGCAATTATGGTGGTCTTAGAACCTAAGTAATGATGATGTATATGAAGTTGAACTCCTAAATAGCCTCTTAAGAATGAGATTAGTTGAATTTTGAGGATGAAATTCCATCTAAGGTGGGGTGAATGTGATAACCTAGATTATCAGATTCTCAATTTTCAAATTATGTAAGATTCATATATGATATTTTGATCTAGATGTATGGATGGATACCTAATTGTTATAAAAAGGTTTTATCTAAGATCATGAATATATGCTGATGAGATTTATACACATTCATTATCATTTGGGTACTTATGAGGCTAAGAGATCCTATTTAATAGTCTCGATGAACTCAAGTGAAAATTTGACGAACAACGAGGTTATGAGGATCATAAAAAGTCCGTTGGAATTTAGTTGATGAAGATTTAATGATCAATTAAATTTTAGTTGAAGTTTATAGACATTTATAAGGTTAATTTAAGAATTTATTTACATGATCATATGATGGAGTTTTGGCCTCAAGACTTTGTTGATATTGAAATACCATGGAAAATGGGCATACCTACGAGTTTTTCTTTAGTATGTTATTTAGATCTTTAGGTATGTTGGTGAGACACGTGCTAGGTTCATGGGGAACTACCCGCGATCAATTTTTTTCTTTTGTTGGTGATTTACAAGTTATGGAATCATCAAAATAGAAGTATACCGGGAATTTATAGTTTAACCATGGTGAGGTGGCTCTCGTGATTATACTTAGTGCATGCAGTATCGGCTAGATTGGTTGTAGTGGTCGACATTTCAGATCTCAGCAACCTCCTACGCCAGATATCATCAGGATAGGAAGCAATAAATAGAATCACACAGCTTGTTATACATGCCTCTTAATTGGGTATGCCACAACAGGGAGGAGTTCCACGAGACTACCAGGAGGATCCTGAACGCGCACGCCAAGACCCTTGGCTACCAGCTTGACCTCCTCCTGCTTCTTCTTTTCTCCAACGCTACCGATTCAGAGATCACACCGAATCGTGAAGTACTTGACATGGGGCTTAGATCGCAAGAAAGGAGGAGTCGAAGGCCTGTGCAGCAGCATTGGCGGTGTTGTTCTACCGCAATCTTGATCGATAGATAGACCTAGTTTCTGTAGACCGCGGCGTAGTGGCGCTTGGGAAAAAGAGAAGACAAACCTCTAAGGACTGGGGGACAACTGATTGCATTGTAGATCTTCTCCGCAGTGGCAGCTTGGGTGGAGGAGAGCCCAACACGCAGCCTTAGGCAGCGACCAAGCTAATCTTGGCCACAGCGACGCTGGGCACTGGATGGCGTAGTGCACGGAATACCGGAGGCCGGCAGCATCACAGAGAACAAAGGAGTTGGCCGTGGAAGGTTCTGGCGAGGGAGAGGAGGACCGCGCACGCACGTTGGCACCTGAGCGGGGTGAGAAAGCCGACGCGAAGAGAAGAGAAGCTGGCGAGCTTCGGGGGCACGAACCAGTGGAACTCGTGCAGGACCTGATCTTGGCTACAGAAGAGAGGTCGACGGGGAGAGGAGCACATCTTGTTCGTCGCCGGAGGAGAGCCTGACGGCAGCGCTCAGGGAATCGGGTTGCGGGTGTCGGGCGTCCTGGCGTTTCACGCGAGAGGGAGGAAAGGAAGTTCTGAACCGGTCCAAGTCCAGTCAAATCTGATGTGAACTGGATATTGGAACCCTAACCAGATCTGCTGAACCACGACTCAGTGTGAGTCCAGGAGCCATGAGCCACGGCCTCCCTAGAGCCACGTGGCACATCCTGATTGGCTTAGAAGGTAAATACTTTACTTAATGTACAAATATTTGAAATAGGTTTAAAAATAGCTCCATTGGCCAATAAATTCCCCAAAAATACCCCTAGACTTGGAAAAATGTCCTCTACATTACTGGACCCTTAGATCAGACATTTGATGAACAAATAATGACGATATTTAATGTAGATGATAATACTTCTTTTTGAGATCATATTATTGGTATACTTAGGATATCATGGAAATTAAATCTGAGAAAAATATTACTGAACCCTAGTATGATGTGGAAACCAAATATGAACTCATATTTGACTAGTATGCCAAAATAAAAGGTCATTTCTCATTAAAACCCTATTCCATGTTTGTAAACTCATTTTAATTCTAGAAAATAGACCAGTTATCAGAAAAATATGAAATTTGAACCAGACCCTTAGAATGACATCTGGATCTGTATGAAAATACCAGAGACATATTTTAAATCAGTAACACCTAGATTTGACCTAAATCCTACACTGGACCTAAATACCATTAATAATGATGAACCTTGTATTAATGATGCTCAATTATATTTAATCAGGTCATGGACAAAGTTCTAGATGATCCAAGATGATTAGAATTCTCTGAACTCAGGTATGTGGGCTTTATCTAAGTATATGACTAGTTTTCTTGTGTGCAATAGCTATGATGTATTGCTTGTCTTTATTTGAGAATATTGCTTGGATGTACTGTGATTAAAGTATCTTCGCCATGTCAATAAGAAAATCAAAGAATATAGATGGTTTGTAGCTACTAAGTGGATATACACTCTCTCTTTCTCTCTTTGCATCCTCTCTCTCTCTCTTTTCCTCTAAATATATGGTCGGCACATCGGTCCCCATAGCCCAAGGGGCGGGGAAAAATGAAGTGCGACATCTCTCTCTCCCTTCTAAATATAAGGTCGGCACTCGATCCCCATAGCCCAAGGGGCGGGGAAAAATGAAATGCGACACCACTTAGTAGTACAAATGCATCAAAAGACATCTAAAAATATGTGTTTACCTGATTATCGCTTTAAACAATGTTTTCTTTTACTCTTTCTTTCTCAAGTTATTTCAATTATGCAAGCATATTAGTATGTATTTTTCTACCCACGTGCACAACACCTTGTGTGTTGATTCGTTGTTTCATGTATGTTATAGGTTTAGAGCTAGCATGGGAGAAAAAGAACAAGGTGTGAGCAAGTTGTTTAGGTTACCTATTGTGTTAAGATCTTGTTAGCATACATGTTCATAGACTTGTAAATCTTCTTTCAATATGTAAATGTAATTCATGTTGTAATAAGTCATCTTGTATTAATATACATGTTAAATGTTGAGAAATGTTTTGGTGTATGCATTATAGTTGTATGTTCATGTATGCGTATTATGCTTCCGCATCGTTCTCTGAAACAATTAGCTAACGTTTTTGGATTTTTCCTCTCAGGCCTTCTAAGTCTCGAGGCGGCAGAATCCGGGGACGTTACAGCACACACCTTATACCCGATATGGTGTTGAGTATACACTTCTAACCCAATATGATGTTGAAACTCAACATGTTGTTGTGAAACCCGATATGCAACCCCTAAGGTTGGCTAATCTGATATGGTATAGTGATGATACATGTAGTATGTCATGTTAAATTATACTTTAAGACATGAAGGGTTAAATACATTTTTATAATTATGGGCCAATGTACCTTGAGAGAAGGATTGAGCCAACCTAATAGGGTATGATGTAATCAATATCCTAGTGAGGATGAAAGAGAAACTTATACTTGTTTAATACTCATGTAATGAGTATACACTGATACTCCTAATATGTGTGAAGTCTGAATTTGGGTTGTGATTCTTGATGAATGAACTTGAAAACCCTAGTTGGTTTAAAGGGGGAAACCTTAACCCTAATGAAGGGTAATGATATGATTTAAAACTACAATTGGTTAATGAAGGGAAACCTTAACCATATTGAAACCATGCTGGTAGCATGAGATAATGAGCATAGCTAAGCATGAGCTATGATGTTCATATATAGGTCTTTTGACCTAGAGATAGTTGTTGCCTAGTGAGAGGTAACAAGATATTTAAAAGGCTTTGTGAGCCATGTGATTAGTTGTTGCCCAATGAGAGGTAACAAGATGTTTAATGGGACTTGTGAGCCATGAGAATAGTTGTTTCCTAGTGAGAGTTAACCTGATGTTTAATGGACCTTGTGAGCCATGAGAATAGTTGTTGCCTAGTGAAAGGTAACAAGATGTTTATAAAAGTCTCATATAAGAAATGATAATGTTCAAAATAAACTAGGAAATGGAAACTTAGTAACATAATAATAATAATAAATGGATACAATAATAATAATAAAATCTTGATCATACATTCTTTATGCTTATAGCGAAATAAGGGCTATAGTGTTTTGAATATGCTTAAAGGAGATAAGAGGAATACCTGTAATACATAAAGGATGTGAATAAGTATGATGGCTTGGCCAAGGTATAATGCCTAGTAAAGGTGATGTGGTATTCAGTGATGAGTTGGAAAGGATTGGTATAGTCCAATACCTAGAATAATGTCACAGGATTGGTAATAACCCAATACCTGGAATAATTGCACAGGATTGGTAATAACCCAATGCCTGGAATAATTGCACAGGATTGGTAATAACCCAATACCTGGAATAATTGCATAGGATTGGTAATAATCCAATACCTGAAATAATATCACAAGATTGATAATAACCCAATGCCTGGAATAATTACACAGGATTGGTAATAACCCAATGCATGGAATAATGTCACATGATTGGTAATAACCCAATACCTGGATAATTATATAGGATTGGTAATAACCCAATACCTAGAATAATGTCACAGGATTGGTAATAACCCAATATATTGAATATGCTTAAAGGAGATAAGAGGAATACTTGTATTACAAGTATGATGGCTTGGCCAAGGTATAATGCCTAGTAAAGGTGATGTGGTGTTCAATGATGAGTTACACATGATTGGTATAGTCCAATACCTAGAATAATGTCACAGGATTGGTAATAACCCAATACCTGGAATAATTGCACAGAATTGGTAATAACCCAATGCCTGGAATAATTGCACATGATTGGTAATAACCTAATACTTGGAATAATTGTACAGGATTGGTAATAACCCCATACCTGGGATAATGTCACATGATTGGTAATAACTCAATGCCTGGAATAATTGCACAGGATTGGTAATAACCCAATGCCTGGAATAATGTCATAGGATTGGTAATAACCCAATACCTGGAATAATTGCACAAGATTGGTAATAACCCAATACCTGGAAGAATGTCACATGATTGATAATAACCCAATACCTGGAATAATTGCATAGGATTGGTAATAACGCAATACCTGGAATAATGTCACGGGATTGGTAATGACCCAATGCCTGGAATAATTGCACAAGATTGGTAATAACCCAATGCTTGGAATAATGTCACAGGGTTGGTAATAACCCAATACCTGGAATAATTTCACAGGATTGGTAATAACCCAATGCCTGGAATAATGTCATAGGATTGGTAATAACCCAATACCTGCAATAATTGCACAGGATTGGTAATAACCCAATATCTGGAATAATGTCACAGGATTGGTAATAACCCAATGCCTAGAACAATTGCACAAGATTGGCATAATCCAATACCTGGAATAATGTCACAAGATTGGTAATAACCCAATACCTAGAATAATTGCATAGGATTGGCATAATCCAATACCTGGAATAATGTCACAGGATTGGGATAACCCAATACCTAGAATAATCTCACAGGATTTGCATAGTCCAATACCTGGAATAACCTCACATGATTGGCAAAGCCCAATACCTGGACAGAATATGATGATGAATATTCACATAACTGGTACAATCTAATATTTGGCTAGCAGATTGGTTGAGGCCAATAGATAGAAATGAGAATGATTCATGGATGTCATACCATGATAATGAGTATCACAAGATAAGCTTGAGATGTTAATATAGTATGATGAGTAAATGATATACATATTCTTCATACTCCTTATAAAGTGAATAGATGATGTACTGCTCTATCATAGATAGTTGCAATGCTTTAAAAGATGAGAATGTTCTAAACTACTTATCCTTTGCTCAGTATAATACTATTTACTTGTGATAATAACATTGTTGGCGGAGAGTTATATCTCTCGCTGGGACAATTGTGTCACCCCGTGGGATCCACAATTTTTAGGTGGACGTACACGAGGAGGTAGAGACCGTTCTGTAGAGGAAGGACAACAACAGTAGGGACAGCAGTAACAACTCATGATTGAGTGTTCTGTCTATTGTGTCTTGTAGATAGAAGTTCTATGTGTCATCTCTGTACTCTCAGGTCCTCGGATTTAGTACGTGAAGGTTTTATGAACAATCTGAGGTTTTGGCTAGTATGCCTTGAGGTTTTATGTTGCTTCAATATATATTTTGACACAACAATGTTTATATGTTATCCTCGAGAAGAGATGGTACAGTGTATGTACAATGTAAACAATGATGTATATAAGGTTTTGGTTCTTCCTTAAAGAGTTTTCCTAGAAATGGATCTCTTTACAAAATGGTTTTAATTTTTAGTGATTTTTGTTAATCCGCTTCTTATGATTATTCCACAATAATTAGTGATGATTTGGCTATCGGTTTGGTGGCGGTCGTTACAGAGACAATCCTTTCTTCAGCGACTGGCAAACTTACTCGGAACTTTTCCTTGAGTTCTTGGCATCGCTGGAGGTTCTTGCCACCCCGAGCAATAGTTAGGAGGTGAATGGCAGGAAGGCAAAGTCAGCTTCCTCCTCTTCAACAACAACTACTCCATCACTTTGTGGGCCTTCAACCACATCTTCAACTCAGCTCACGTCCCAAAACGCTCTACCCCTTCTGATTTTGACTACGACTTGTCTTGGGAGCAGCTGACCCAGGTGCCATAAGGCTTTCAAATTAGCTGGCATGTCAACTATGTAACTGACATCAAGCACCCCTTTGCTTGAATGCTCCACTGCCTCTACACCAACAACATATTTGCTCATTCTGGCCAAGCTTAGCGGAAGTCCAAAGGGCAGACCACTACTTCCTCTACTGGCTATTGGCAGGAGAGACTATCAAATTTGGAGCCTTCCTTCTCCTCCACGTGATCTTAGTTTGGCACAATGTGACGAGGAAGGTGTCGATTGTATTTGAGGGTCTCATCACCCCCATTGTGCTGCATCTCCGCCTTGACTTGTCTACCCTCGCGTCAATGGAAAATACAAAGAAATTGGACCTCCAACACTTTCGCAAGGCAAGCCTCCTCAGCTTACACCATAACATGGTGTATGCAAGCTACACATGTTGAGGAAAATTATGGGAGTGTAGCTTCCCCAACCCCATCTTCAACCTACATGGAGTAGCTCATCTTCGGTGGTCGTTGGATGAGGGAGAGGATGAATACGAACCCAGGGCAGCAACTGATGATGACAATGAGCAGCAAGATGATGAACACTCTGACAACATTGAGGAGGTAGAGGTCACCATCCCCATCACCTGGAGATCGGACTCGCGTAAATGGGCCCACACATACGCTGCCTCAACTTCATCTGCCCCGCCCCCTTCTCGGGAGGAGCAAGACCCATACAACATGGTGGATATGTATGTTGTAGGAGATCCAGACTAGACAGCAGCAGCATCAGGCAATGTTGGCTGGTGTGCAAGAGATACAAGGATGGTTGTACCAAAACCAACAGGCGATATATGAGAATGAACACCTTCTCTTGGCCAACCAAGAGAATGTTCACATGCACCTGCAGCAGATGGAGAAGTACCTATAGCCCTTCTTCAACCATTACTAGAACCAGGGTACTTTAGAGGGTACCCGCAACCACCGCAGATGCCACCGCCGGATCTATCTTTTCAAGGGATGTTTCCCCCTCATGACCCCAACATGCCACAGCCACCTCCTCCATTTAGCAATGGTACCGTTGTTCCACCTCTTGAGTGGGAGTATTGACTATGTGGACATAGTCTTATTCAAGCTTGGGGGGGTGCGGGAACAACATTCTATCTTAGTTTTTATTGCATTTTATCTTAGTTGTTTTATTTTTATGTTGGTTTATGCAATGTTAGGATCCACACCTATCTAGTGTAATCGTGGAGCAGTAATGCATGGTTGTGTATGTCGATTCATAGGTGTTTGTGCAAAGAAATGGTTATGTATTTATAGCTTAAATTGTGACATCTTTGTGCAACACCATTTGAGGAAGTTTTTGGTTAAGTCATCTATAGGATATCAGATATGAATGAACATATAAATCAAATGGAAAAGTGAATGAAGATGTTGTTGAGCCTAAGTTGATCAAACCTTCAACGATATCTTAAATGTAAATCTAAGAGAAAAACCTTAAGATTACCCTGTGCACAGGTCATTAAAGAGGGACATATCATAATCCTATGGAAGGCATTATCTCTTAGTTATGTGATTCCATCTGTCTTTTCTATAAAATTTTGACTCACCACTTCAAGATGAACGAGTACTCCGACTTATTTCTTTTGATTGCATTGCATGGCATAATAGGTGACATGATAGAATAGCTTATTCGTACTTGCATTCGAAAAAAAAAGTTGCATTTGTATGCACGAACAACTTTAGTGCATACCATCTTACTTGCACAGAAATTGCATGTATATTACATTCACTCCATCACACGCGTTTCTTTTTGTCATGTGGATGTAGCCTCCATTTATGAAGATTGAAGCAGGGGCATACCTCCACATCAAAAAAGAAAGAAAAAAAAGAGTATGAATTGAATGCCCGAGCATAACCCAATCATGCCGAATACAAGAATAATTATGGGCTAGAAGAAAAAAGTGATCTCAAAAATTTCTTAAGGAGAAAGTATGTCCTTGACTCTTCTTGAAGAGATGAATTAATTCACATGATGCATTTGTTTGTCTTTGCAAGTCTCATTTTTTGTCGTGAGAATGTCCTTGAGTCTTCTTCAAGAGATGAATTAATTCACATGATGCATTTGTTGGTCTTTGCAAGTCTCATTTTCTATCATGAGACAGCTTCATACATGCATCATGTGTCAAAAAAGAAAGAAAAAAGAGAAAAAGACATTAGTCATTAGGATTCATGCATAACATTCTTTTCACTCATGTAGGTCATCATTTTGTTTGCATAAATAAGTTGGATGTACTTGTGATTTTCAATTGTCACCCATCTCATATCATTAATTTCTCTCATTGGTAGACCACTCAAATGATTTATCTCCTCATCCATTATTATAAGGATATCTACTTCCAAGTAGTTGGTAGTTAGGAGACAGACATTTAGATTAGGGAATCACATAGTGCACCTAGAGAATGCCTAAATAATTATGATATTAACTGATTTCTTGATAGTGTTCATTTATCAAAAGGTGGACGTCTTCTATAGAAATTTTTGGTTAGTAGTTATTGGTTCAGTGGTCATTGAAGGTTGGTTCAGAGATTGTTCGGTGGACATGATTAAGAAAAGAGTTCATGTGTTATATCCTTTTTCTGACTTACATCAAACAGATTTGAGAGAGTGTTGCTTGAGGACGAGCAACATTTAAGCTGAAAAGATTTTGATGCATGGATTTTTAGTTGCTTTCACAGGCATATTTTCATTTATTTTATGTGTTGATTTGTCATTTATTTGATTACCTATGCATAAAATGCTATCAATTGTCTATTCTATCTAAACGCATCAAGTTATATGATTTTTACTGTTTAAGATGGTTTAATATTTATCCAAAGTATTTATTCATGTTCTTGTGCATTTTTAGGTACAATCAAACTTCACAGACTCGGTGTTACCGACACCAAAAGTTAGTGGTACCAACTTCACATCAGTACTGGACCAGAAAAGACTTGCACAGACTCGATACTATTGACACTCAAAGTCGGTAGTACTAAAACCTCGTTAATAAAGTACAAGGATGAATCGCGGAAACTCGATATGACTGAGTCCACAAACTCGGTACTACTGAGATGGCATTAGTAAAGTAGTACTCGAGAGACCTAAAGACTCGGCGCTATCGAGACAAGTCGAAAGTACTGACATTTTGATGAATTGTGACTACCCTAGGAAAATCGATACTACCGACTACCAATTTGGTACTACAGAGTCTGCCTAATCAGGAAAATCTAAAGATAGCAATCTAATCCAACGGTTGGCATTATTTCATACCTTAAGTGGTTCCTATGACTTGAGGGGAGTTTGCCCAGACCAAAGCAGGCAGTCCTTTTTTATTGCATGACATCAGAGAGAGAAGGGAGAAGAGAAAGGAACCGAAGGCTTCACTCGAGACGATCTGAGCACCTCCAAAAGGTGAATCTTTTAGCCGAAAGATAGCAAATTGCATGCACGACGTAGGGGATCATCCGGATCAGCCATTCTCTAGGGGTTACTTAGTTTTTTTAATGTTTCCCACATTTTTATCTTCCTCTATCATGTATTTGTCAATAAAAATTATGTGGGGCTAAATTCCTTAATTCCTTAGGATCTGGGAGTAGCCCAGATATGCATTGTAATTGATTTCCATACATTAATATCATCTTTATCCCTATTTTCTGGATATAAATCTATGAAGTTGTCTTGTTCTGTTTATGTCTGATCAACATAGATAGATTATCAGACCCTTAATCATTTGGGGAGAGATGTTAAGGGTTGGAAAGCATAGATTTACCCATTTATTGCACCCCTTGGGAAAGGTGGAGAATAAATGGGAAGAGAAACCCATATATTAATCATAAAACACCTAACGAATCAACCAATTTCTATGGAAATGGGAGTGGCATTAGAATAGTAGTGAAATATGTTGTGGGAGTGGGTATTTGTGACTACAGGCTCTTTATCCAGGGATGGGGGTAATAAATATTGGTGCGTGGAATAAATTGCAATGTTACTTGTGGTGAAACCATAGTCCTGAGGAATTCCTAAAATCTAAGTAATTTAATTGTTAAGCTTGTTTTGTTCTGCTATTGTTTCTGTTCAATCAAACCAATTCACTTTCACTGGCCTAGCTGATTAGACCATAGTTAGTAGTAGTCTCTTGGAAAACGTTTCCTTGTGTTCGACTCGGGCTTCAAAAATGCTTATATTAGTTTGATACATTCACTTGCGTATAACGCACGGTAAACATGTGTCAAAATGGCATAGCACTCTCTCCATCTCACTATGTGTTGAGAGAGTATTTAAGAGATTTGTATATGCACGACCTGTGAAATAGCCACATGATCCTTCTAAATCTTTGTTCAATAATGGAACTGGTAGTTATGTTTCTCAATTAAGATGGATTGTTTGAAGTTTAATGTATCTTATGCACTATACTCAACCAGACATTGCATTTTCCTTGTGCAAGTTAAGTTGATACATGAGTTGTTCAAATAGAACCTATTTTGAAGCTCTAGATAGGGTACTTAGAAATGTAAAGGAAACATATTCCCTTGGTTTGCAATATGATAAACTTCCACTAGTTCTTAAAGGATTTAGTTATGCAAGCTTGATAGCTAAGAACTCTGGGACTAATGGAGAAATCAGATATTTGTTTCTTTACATGTAAGTATATCAAACAAACTAATTTGTCAATGTCCACCTTTGAGGATGAGTTATGTGCTTTAGATGAAATTGGGATGGAACTTGAAAGGCTAAAGGGACTTATGTCCATATTAACCATGGTAAAACAACCTCTTCTTGTAAACCCAATCTATTGTGATATCATGAAAACATTTGTCAAATTAAGGAGTCATAAGTACAACCAGGAACAAAGGATACAAATACATCCAAGTTTAATTAAAATTTGAATGGGAGTTAGTCTTTGATGGGGTTGTGGTTGTTTATTTTATTGGTATCAAATACATTTTACCCTTTCACTAAGGGAATCTCAATATTCCTAGTGGATACATTCATGTTGGAGATGGGATTGAAACCCATGGATTATTCACATAGTAGCGACCCAAACTAACTTAGTGGAGATCTCACATATTAGGTCCAATATGGTAATAACAAACTATCAAATAAATTGATGACACTTAAATTTAATTCTTATGAATATGTGTGTATGTCCCCAGTAAGCTTGTAAGTGTCCTACACTGCAAGTAAGTAAGAGAAATTATTCTATTAATGAGATCAAGTCTTACAATATGATGTTAGCAGTACATCTTGGAGATGCCCAATTAAGTCATTGATATTGTATGGCATCAATAGGAAAATTGACTTATTCCATGAATTCAATCTTGATATAGGATATGGATGAATGGCCATTATTGAATCCCGTATAGATCACTACCATAGGCCTTTGTTATCATTGTCAATAGATACATTTACTACCAATGTCCATGTTCAAGATGTATGTTCACCTAGTTCCTTTGAGGATAATTTAATGACTTAGATAGTGGTTCAAATCGAAAATTACCACTACCAAATAACATTATATGATAGCAATTCTAGTGAGTACTTTACTATTAGACTTTGTGGGGGTATTTTTAGATATGGGACCTATAAGTTTAATAGTTGTGGCACTTTGTATTATGCTAGTGGTATGCAGTGTCTGCGGAGCAAGGACCCTTCAGTCTTGTATTTCTTGCTTGTAAGTTAGATCCTTATTGGGAATATTTATGACCAATTGTTCAAAGAACTAGAAGTGGGAATGGTGGACCCCCCCCCCACCCGACACACACATGCATGCAGGCAATTTAGAGGCACTGGCATAGGGCATTGGGACTCGGGAGAATGGTCTTCTATTTTCGTTATCTTTTTATACTACAAATTTTAGAAATGATTTTTCACACAATCTAGAAGCATATTCGAATTGTATTCAAGTTGTTGTTGAGTGGCACATTTGTAGCAGTGAAATTGTACTCGAGTTCTTGTATTTCAGAAATATTCTACAAGTTAGAATTGTATGTCAGATGTATTCGGGTTGTATTCGACCAGATGTATTCTATCAGTTCAACTTTTTTGAACAATTGTTGATAGATCGAATATGAGCTGCCTCTGATCATCTATAATTCCGATAATTGCACAATTAATTTGTTTGACGCTTCCTTTTTAGAAACGTGTGATGATTAGAGAGAAAAGAATTCATTCTAGATTGCTTAAATAGGCTTCAAGAAGGATTAGGGATGACAGCTTGAATCATTATTTATTAGCCACTATCGTGGCAACGGCTGAAGTTTAAATGGACCTTCTTCCTCTCTTACTATTGTGATCAACTGATGTTGTTATTGATCATAAATCTACTCCAAGCCGCAGGCGTGGTCAAAGTCCGTTCGAGACTAGGTGTGTATCGCAGCTATGTGAGTGTTCTATCCAAGAAGAGAAAGTGCAAATACTTATTGACATTGTTGGCGGTGTATTAATTTATGTAAGACAAGTCCTCCGTGACAGCTCGTTCTGAAACAAATTACTGATCTGCATTTGTTCTTGTGATCTATCTACTATTTATCGTTTCTTGCTTGGATCTGGTATTGTTTCATGTCTTGTTAACTACCGTGGTTGCATTATTGTACCCTATAGGGTCATTATTTCCAACGTGTACGTTACCAACTTCCACATAACCTATAACAAGATGTTGGTTTCTTTTAGACAAGTTTGTAACAAACGGTTCGATCATTTTAGCATCTATTCTTGTATTATTATGTTCTTCTGTCATGTTTGTTAAATCTTCCTACATGCCTCCTATAAACACAGGCGTTGCCTGATGCACGTTCATACGAGGCGAGCACACATCCAAGTTCAAGTACGGATAATAATTAAATTAATGTTATACAATTTTGCATCAAAACAACCCCTTAACGAAGGCAATAACATGAACCTTAACTACAGAATTGGATTGGTGTTTCGGAGGATAATCACAAAATGTGCACTTGCTACTTTTTTGAATTTCACGAAGACATGCTGGAAAAGTACTATAAACAAGCATGTCTTTAAATGAATACTAAAATTAACATCAAAGAATCCATGCCCGAGGACGCGAGTAAATGCCACTATCGCACATCGCCGACAGGGATAAAAGACTAAAAAGCATAGCATGGGAAGTACAAGCAGATCATGCTGGGGAGATTTGGACATCAGGTGTCCTTGGTAGGCTCGCTTTTCCATAGTAAAATTGTAGCGCTCAATTGTAGGAGCTCTGCAGAGATAAGTTGTTGATATTACCCGTGCCACACTCATCCTCGCTGGTTAGAACAATCGTAGATATACTCTCTTCCTCTAGGTTCAGCGCATGGTGTTTTAGCAGGAGTTCTGCAAACACTCTGATCAAAATCACGATTTTGTACAAAAACAAAACAATCTGGTGCTGTCACTGCAAATAGTTAACACAATACCAAATCTCGTTCTGTTTTCCACCCAACATTATAAACCGAACAGAGCTGACTTCTTTGATGAGCAAATATACAATCTACATTTTCCTAACAAGGAAAACGGCATAATTGGGCCTCAAATGAGAGCATTTTAAAAGCCCGCATGGAAACAAAACCTGCTTGATGTTGGGTGACAACTTTACAAATTATGCATCTTAAAGACTTGTTACTCAACAATATCATTGATTATAATGGCTGGCAGTTCGAACGAATGGATCCATTCGTGGCATTTTTCCACTAGATGGTTCTTATAATTAATGAAACTGCAGCAACGGAATGATAACAACATTTCTTTCAAAGATCACAACAAGATTAGAAAGCATGCAGAGAAGTTAATATCAACCTTTTGACACAACAACAAAAACCTTTTTACATCCCTTTTTCAGTTCATCCCAACTGTTTCGCATGATTAGCTTCTAGTCCTCAAAGATATATACAAAAGTTAGCATGCTCGCTTCAAGTGCAAAATGCATGCAGTGTTAACTTCTTATGCACAAGATGATTCAGACTTCTCTTTTGCTACTTACAGTCTAAAAAACAAAATAGAAACCGTCATGAAGAGTGCATTTCATTGTTCAGCAAAGGCAGAACATTATCTACTTGTTCTTGCTGGAATTCAAAAAAAATCTACTTGTTCTTGCCTTTTCTCTTTTCCTCTCCCGTTCCCTTTGTTGTCCTTGTCTGCAACCTCTACTCTGTGATCTAAACTATCAGGGAACATTAATCTAAACATTTCTTCTCTCCCTTCTTTCCCATCCAGTTTTATAGCAACATTTGATAATTCAGGCAACTGCAGATCTTCATCCTTAAAGCCAATGATAATTAAAGGGTCTTTAAGAGAACTAAGAGCCTTTGCAAAGTTTATAATAAAACTGCCTTCATTGACCACTTGATTCAACTGGACAAAAGGTTGAGGAAGGCGTACATTTTTCTGGAGGCGATTGAATAATTGTATCACATATTCCAGAGTATAGTCGGAATCTAAATAAACTAGACCAATCAAGGTGATTAACCTTGAGACAAGGTGACCATAGTACCCCTGTTGATCCTTGACTAAGAATTTACTGATCCACTTCATTGTGACTTCTGTTTCAAGTAGTACTGAAGTTGCCATAACAGCAATGCTTTCTAAGAGTTGGTTGAGAGACTCCTTAGATGCATTTGTGTTCGCTTCACAGAGCACACCAAATGCACCGCATTCAGGCCCATTAATTGCTTCGAGTAGCGAATACCTAGTGGTAAAATAGTGGTTTTGGCAAGAGGAAACAAGAAATTGAATTCGATAGATGAGGTATAGAAAAATATCTGGAGAAAAACTAATTTCCATATGCCTCTGAAGGCGATCATCTGCAAGTATAAGATGAAAGGTACTCATGAAAGCTTTTAAAAATTCCAAATTTCTTAGTTTGGATTTTTCAATCTGTTGCAATTTCTGAATGAATCTTTTCCAGAAAAATGGGAGTGTATTTGCAAAGGAGTAGTCAATGTGACCCACATGCACGGTACCAAAGAATATCACCATGAATCTTGCCAGACTGTCATGTGTTTTCTTATCTTTTAATGTATCCATGCTTTTTTCCAGAAGTATTTTCTGCATTTGCAAGGCTAATCCAACTCTACGAAGAGATACCACATGAATATTACTTGATGATTTTCCCATATCCAAATGAAACAAAAATTTCTCAAACCTCGTAATTGATTGTGAGAGGATTTTTTTCGATACTCGTAGCTGTTTTGTGCACAAGCTTCAACTCTGAGAGGAACTCACAAATACTGAATGAGTATAGCAGAAGTATTCCTTGAGAAGGAAGAGAGACCTGTTTGTCTTCCAAAAATGTGTACAGCATCTCAAACTTGTTCAATATATCAATACCAATGTTCCACAATTCTGAACTTCAATACCTCTTTGAAAAAGACAAAAAATGACAAACCTTGGCATGGGCCACGCTCTTTGTTATGCCAAACATTTTACACTCAGCCACATCTATCCACGAAGCTTCAAGATTGAGAATCAAGCACTTTTGGGAACTCAACTGCCTAACACCAAAATACTCAAGACAGAAACTTTTACAATCTATGAAAGAGTCATCTGGTTTTGATTTTGTTGACTCATGATATCTCAAAATACTGCTCATCTTCTCCTTCAACAAACTCCATGCATGCATAATCAAATTCAATGACAACTTACACTGCAAGCAGTCGTCCTCAGGTATCGGAGTTTTAGATATGTCTTTTTCCCACATAAACTTAGTGGCTTCTGAAAGTAGATGTACATCAACAATTTTACGGGCAGCAAAAATTGTCACTCGGAAATGCCGAATTTTTGTAGCTTCCCTCAAACAGTCAACCAGGAGGTCCAAATTGTCTTGAGTATCTGCTAGTAATCTCGCGTCAATGGAAGATGCACGTTTGAACAAAGATGAACAAGTTGAAGCAAGTGACTCGGTCGTACTTATAAGTACTATAGGAGTCACATATAATACTATAGGAGTCACATGTAAGTACGGCCGAGTCACTTGCTTCAACTTGTTCATCTTTGTTCAAACGTGCATCTTCTATTGATGCGAGATTACTAGCAGATACTCAAGACAATTTGGACCTCCTGGTTGACTGTTTGAGGGAAGCTACAAAAATTCGGCATTTCCGAGCGACAATTTTTGCTGCCCGTAAAATTGTTGATGTACATCTACTTTCAGAACCCACTAAGTTTATGTGGAAAGAAGGCATATCTAAAACTCCGATACCTGAGGACGACTGCGTGCAGTGTAAGTTGTCATTGAATTTGATTATGCATGCATGGAGTTTGTTGAAGGAGAAGATGAGCAGTATTTTGAGATATCATGAGTCAACAAAATCAAATTCAGATGACTCTTTCATAGATTGTAAAAGTTTCTGTCTTGAGTATTTTGGTGTTAGGCAGTTGAGTTCCCAAAAGTGCTTGATTCTCAATCCTAAAGCTTCGTGGATAGATGAGGCTGAGTGCAAAATGTTTGGCATAACAAAGAGCGTGGCCCATGCCAAGGTTTGTCATTTTTTGTCCTCTGCAAAGAGGTATTGGAGTTCAGAATTGTGGAACATTGGTATTGATATATTGAACAAGTTTGAGATGTTGTACACATTTTTGGAAGACAAACATGTCTCTCTTCCTTCTCAAGGAATAATTCTGCTATACTCATTCAGTATTTGTGAGTTCCTCTCAGAGTTGAAGCTTGTGCACAGAACAGCTACGAGTACCGAAAAAATCTTCTCACAATCAATTACGAGGTTTGAGAAATTCTTGTTTCATTTGGATATGGAAAAATCATCAAGTAATATTCATGTGGTATCTCTTCGTAGAGTTGGATTAGCCTTGCAAATGCAGAAAATACTTCTGGAAAAAAGGGCTCTCTGGGCTTCCAAGAACAAGGGCTGCCCCCCCCCCCCCGCATCCTATATACATAAGGAGTTATAGAAATAATGTGTTATTTACTTATTCTGCTGTGTTTTTCCTCCTACTGCTTTATTGTATTCGTCCCATATTGCTGCGCTTATTGCTCGCTCTGCTGATTCTGGCCGTAGTCGTGGTCGCGGCCGTGGCGGTGGCGGTCGCCCAAAGAGAGTTCAAAAGAATGTTACAGAATATCAGCTTTGCAGCTTTTTCATTATCACCTAATTGTTGAAGCATTAATGCCTCGCCCAGGAGATCTCCTTTAGTTTCAGCAATAGCTGCAGCAGCTGCAGCATCTACAGAGCTTCCAAATTCATCTTCAATGATGAACAACTCATCCAGATAGCCCCGGGACTTCAGAAAGTCACGCATTTTGTCTATCGAAGTAAAACTCCAAACGCATGTCATCATATTCTTTTTATCCTTTGAACAATCATAATAAAGTGCGCCTTTCTCTAAGAAATCATTCCTTACTTCATCAATCTTGTCGGGGTTCACATAAGCACTACATGAATGAGTATTTCTTTTCCAACACTCAATAAAACTTAATCCTTTCTCAAAGAGCTGTCCTTCCAAGCAGGCTGATAGGCATTTCTTGATACTGTTGGATCTCGCATATATCTCTGCAGCCTGACCCCAGCAACCTGCCTGCAGAAAACAATCACCTGCATCCTCAAGCTTGCTGCTGTCACATTTTTCCAAATATATAATGCCTGCATTCACAGAAAGAATAGCTATGAATAAAAAGCCCAGTGCAATCCTCTGGGTTCTCGGTCATAAGTTTGGAACTTAATGGAGTAAATTTACAAGAATATGCATATCGCAAGATGTTGATAGTCTTTCCTAAACAAATGCCACATCATGGTATACTTTAAATGCTGACGCTAAAAATTCAGCTCAATAATGACCTAGAACAGAAAGGTAAATGTAAGGAAGAATTGCCTGCACATTTCTCCAACTCATAGGAGACCGGGGTGTTGATCCAAGACAAGAGCAATTCCCTCTTGAGCAACAATAGGGCAACTCATTAATGTTGGCAGCACATTTTGGCTGGCAAATCCCAAAACATGGTAGGAAGTTATTGACCCTTAAACTAATTGTACTAGTAGAACATAGAGAAATGAAACATGTAGACCAATAAAAGACAAAAAGCTTTATTTCATACTAGTCATCCATAGAAAAGTATTTTTCCTTAATAATAGTTACACTTGATTATCAAACAATATCACTTCTCAAAATAGCAACAGTGGATTATAAAACAATATCACTTCTCAAAATGGCAACAGTACAAAATCGAAAGCTAGACAGCCTAGATTGTTTCATCGGGAAATTCTATAAATTAATATTTTTCAGGAGAATGTTAATAAAACAGGAAACTGTTAGAAAAGTCAAACAACCAAGATCATTATAAGTATCAAAGGTATGTAGTCCTTATGGAGATTTTGTGTAATCATCTTGTTAAGCATGTATTTAATTTGGATGAGATGTAAGGACTGGAATTTAAAATAAAAAGAATTGTTGAATTAGCTCAAAGTTGATCAAGTATGAAAAATCAGTAACGGCCAAAACAACAAGCCAAGAGTAGCTTGGATGAATTTCAAGCATGGAACACGCGTAAAAGAAGCATAGATTAGTGACATACATAATCTTAGTAATTCATGTCCGATGGGTCCTATTCTATAGGTCAAGATAGGAGTTTTTTTTTTTTTTGACCAGTTAGGATACTGAGATGTCAAAAAAATGCAGAACATAATCAAATGACACTATCAAATACACTATTTCAGCAAATTAATTGCTTCTTGTACAAACCCTATATTGCAAGTCAAAAAAAATTGTACGCACTGATTTACGTAGGATTCTGCTAACCACTTGAGCTGTAAATATAAAGACCATGTAAGTAACAGACCTGCTTTTTCAAAGTCCTTAGAGTGAATATAGCATTTCGCAGCTGATTCTTCCTTCCCAATATCTTCATACATTTTAGCTGCTTCGCCAAGAGCATTACGAGCCATTTCGGAATCTTGTTCCATAATATGGATTCCATAATCTTGAAGACCAGCGGCTTTTGCCAATCTCTCCAGCTTTAGATCACCGGCACGTTCAAAGCACATAGTTGCCATTTCATAACTACCCTCGTGATAAAGCTGTCATGGTCACAAATCCATATCAGTTCACCATACAACAAATTCTCTTACTTTAAAACAAAAAGAAAGCATAAGCAGTAAAACTATTGTAAGAAAAATAACCTTCATCCCACGATCTCTCCACTCATCCCTGCTGCTGGCAACACACATACACTGTGCAAAGGACTCGTCCAATTGCCTTGTTTGAACTATGCAGAGATGTTTCCAGTAATCAAACATTGGCTTCGAGTAATCTTTTTCACTTTCATAGAACCATAATCTTTGCCTAGTGCGCGTAATGGCGACATATAGCTGTTTCAGCTCAGAACAGAGAATACTGTGTTTTCCATGTTCAAAATGTGGAATAGGATCTAAATGGGAGAAATTCATATGATTTTCCTTCAAGTAATTATAGATAACTCTCCACTGGCTTCTTAGAGGAGATGAGCTAAAAAAATTATATAACAACACATCCTGCCAAAAAAAGATGTAAGACTCTAACAAGATATCAAGAAAGTGAAGCACAAATATTTATATTACCTGAAATTCAAGCCCCTTGCATTCAATTATGGACAATACAATTGCCCTTTTGTCAACATGACCAGAAATATGCTCCTTGCAAGAAAAATCACGTAC
This sequence comes from Alisma plantago-aquatica, assembly GCA_963693085.1. NCBI lineage: Eukaryota > Viridiplantae > Streptophyta > Magnoliopsida > Alismatales > Alismataceae > Alisma > Alisma plantago-aquatica. Next base: position 499,513,614 of record OY856412.1, on the reverse strand, counting down.
CAAGATAACTTGATCAGCACCAAAACCACTATGATTCTCAGTAACGTCACCTCCAGAACTCCCAAAGATAGTAAAGATGGCATTTTCGTTATCAGACTCGAGTAAAACAGGCACTTCGCCATATATGAGACTACTTTCGGGTTTCAAATGGTCTATAGATTGAGGAAAAAAAGACTGCAACATATTAGTCACACTCTGTGCCAACATCAAAATCCCATTATGCGTGCGAAAATTCTCTGTCAATTGGAAAAAATCAACACCAGATTGACTTGATGTTGCAGTGGAGGGATTGGAACTCTCTGTAAAACAAAGACCTTATATCTTGGAATCTAAAATCAATTCCCGGTGCAATTGTTTGGGCAGTGTCTCTAGCAAATATAAAGCCCTCTTTGAAATTGCTGCAGATATATTTGAAGAGTGAGATTTGTCTTAGCATCAGATCCTGGACCTCATCGATATAAATATAGTCCATCGTATTGAACGGCAAATAACCAACCTTTTTCAACCGAGAATGGATATCATCAACCAAATCCAATAAATCAAATTCACCACGTTGGCTTTTCATATCTTCATAGCCCATATAAATTTCAAAGATAATACTTCTTTGCTTATCACTCAAAGTGGATGACCGAGTTTTCGATAGACTAACATAAGCTTCATGTCTAACTGATCTTTCAGATAAATCAACACAGACAATTCCACCCTTTATATGAGATATGATTTCCTTAAAAACCACGTTGCAGTCTAATTTTTTTGTAAGCTTGCTATTGAGGTGTGGCCAATAGTCTGAAGAAAATCGCTCATATGTCACTTCGAAGAAAATCGCTCATATGTCACTTTCTTTTTCCTATTGAATGCATGAAAGGTTGTATATCTCCAATAGCTTTGTTCTCCAATTTGTAGCATTTTTAAATCTTGAAATCTGTCAAAGAATGAGTCTCCTATACTTCCATCCAACATCACTAAAAATTTCCAGAAGGTGATTATAAGGGGACATTGGTCAGGTTTAACATTTGTGAAGCTATCCGGTAAATCTGCGACTTCATCAATATCATCGTTGATCTCTGACAGACTACTAGACATCTCCAATGCCGAAAACTCTTTACCACTAGTAAATCTGGATCATTAGAGCAAGTTATACTTCTTAGGTTATATAATAAAAGATGTCATAGTATTAGCATGATCCAGTAGAAATAAACTAATTGCAAATGAGTAAAGTACCTTTTCAATCGTCGGAATTGGGCCTTTATAGCAGAACAAAGTTTGGGACTAATTGTAAAAAACAGTTGGCGTAAAACATTTTTTTCAGTGCCAGTTTCATCTGTATGTAGCTTTCTTTCTGGTAACAATGAGCAGGATTGGGAATCCCAAAGACCATTTAGAGAATTTTTTTACAGTTGCTCCCTTTGAATAAGCTTCATACTCAAAATAGTTGTCTTCCCTGTGCCAGATCTACCAAGAATAAAAGCCGTGCCAGGAAAAGCAATGATTTCACGCTCCTGATCAGTTACTTCAAAAGGGAGCTCAACCTCTTTTCCATCCCTCCCAGAAAGTAAATGATCAATTGTACCAGAAGATAATGAATAAAATTTCATTAACATCAAACTCTCAGACACTCTAGAATTCTCTGTAAAAGTTATTCCATGAAGAGAGTTCTCCATTGAGACATCAGTAGGAAAGTCCAGCCTAACACTTTTAAATTGGACAATATCAAATTCTTTGCTCCATGTTCTGGGGACTTCTGATTTCCTAGACAATCAAGATCATAATAGCAACAGGTCAAAATCAATACATAGGAAAAAAAGGACCAAGGGAATATAAATGCTCTAATTAACCCATTTGTAATATTGATTCCATACTTTTGTGTAACACATAGGGAAAAAAGGACCAAGGGCATATAAATGCTCTAATTATACCCCATATGTAATATTGATTCCATACTTTATGTGTAACACATAGGCACCTGGACTACTTTAAAATGATGTAACATTTTTACTCATTTCCCCTCCCACCCCCACCCGGCTTCTCTACGCTCCGCCACAACCTCTAACTCCTACTACTCCCATCACATCCTATGTTGGTGTCATCCACCACCACAACTTCCTCCTCCAACCATCTATTGCTCTCCGATTTGGTCATTTATACATAGTGAAACCTTAGAATTTGATATGATATCTTTTTAACATAGTGTTTTCAATCAAAACAAAATATGTTATCAGATATGTCGCTTATAATTGTACTACATTTATAAAAACAACAAAAACATTTCTAACTTCAGCATAAAGGGGCCATGTCTTATGAAACTGAAAAGTTACATACCCTTCAATGGTTTTCTCTTTGCAGCGACTAATATAATCATCAGTATACATGGCAATATTATTCTCCAGCCGCTTAATGAAATTTGATATTTCTGAAAATTGCAAGACATCCCAAATTTTCAAAACCTGTCTGTAAACTGAATCCTTCACAATATCAACCGTCGATATAATGTATCGATTATCAACTTTATACTTTCGAATAAGGTCGAATGCTCCATCACTACTAGCTGCAACGTTCAGATTCTTGGGCCGCCACCCTTCAGCAAGCTTCAACAACATCATGACAACCTTTCTGTTTGAGGCTGGTTTTAGTTTTTTGAATGACCTCCTAAAGCTGTCACTGAACAGCACCTGCAAGTGGCAACAAATATCAACTGTAAGTACAAAGGCTACTAAGAATGCACAAGAAAGTTCCAACCAAATGCATTTAGTAGTGTTAGCAAGAGAAATATATATTGAGAAAACACATCACACAGAAAATTACGATCCACTGAAACTTGTAACCTTTCAGTAAACCACTGTTATTCACAAACATATCCTAAGTTGGTTGGTATTGAAGAGTATGTCACCATGAGAGAGCTCCTCATAGTTAAGGTACTTATATATTTGTTACCTTAAGAAATATAAGATTAGTTTCATTAATACATTATGGAGGAAGAGAATCCTGAATTGACTTATGTATAATTAAATGACTCATATATAGGAGAGGGGGCAAAATTACAAGCTTGACCAAAACTCTAATGGGCTTATACACTCCAGGCACATTAGAACCACTTACTAATAAGCTATTGAACCCCTAACACTTCCCCCTCCCCTCAAAAAAAAAGCTTAGGAATCACATGTCCATCTTGCGCAACAGACACAAACGAGATAGAAATAAATGACTTAAACACACAAAATATTACAATCATAAACGAGACCAAAAGATGCAAAAATAAGATACATTAAGCACAACTTATGCAGTCTCCTTGAATTTGATCGCCAACAAATTTGACATTCTTGAAAATCCCTCAGAAATAGATAATTGTCATACAAGCAGGTGCAAATAAAAATAGACATATGGAGCTTTGATCATGTTGGAGCACTAAACAATAGCAGTAGTGGTGAAAAATATGTGTACAAGTCATCTAAGTTGCCAACTCAGCTACCATTTTCATTGAAATAGTTCCCTGCAATAAGCACCGCTACCAAAATGATGTGTGGTAGTTGAGACAGGAGCACTGCTACATGAAAACCGCACTGTAACAGGTGGTCAACAAGCTTGAGACCAAACCTGTGTAGGCTGCTAGCGGTCCTTCCTTCCAAGGGCACCTAAGGGCCAAGGCGAGAGCCCAGGTGTTTCTGATACTTTTGTTTCTATTACACATATATATGTATGTTTATTAGTGATGGTCATATCTAAGTTGTAACAATCATATTTTAACACCAATCACACCTAACATAACCTAAATTGGTGTAAATTAGGCCTAGTTTGACCTAACTTGGTTTATTTAGACCTAATCTAACCTACTTCCCTAATTTGGCCTAAATCAGACCTATTTTTGCATAATATAGCGTAGTCACACCTAACTTCCCCTAGCTTCCCTTTATGGCCTAAATAAACTCTGATATGGCCAAATTGGGCCTTTCCCCGAATTAGACCTAATTCCTATAAATCTGGCTTAGTTTGTCCAATTTTACCTAATCTGGCCTAGATTAGACCTTTTTCACCCATACATTACTGAAATTTATATAACTTTACCAAATTTAGACCTAATTCAAGCTAATTTAGCCTTAAAGTGGCTTGATTTGGCCTAAAAGACTATCGGCTTTCACAAGTCACCTGAGGGGCTAGGCGCCTAATTTGAGCCGCCATGCCTAGTGCCTAGGGTGCATACAAGCACGTCTGAGTCCATGGACCTCTACAATCACAAATGGCCTATTTTTGAGCCCTTAGGTGGTCCGCCCCTCAACTTCCCCTTTTCTACAGTAAGGCGTCGCCACGCGGGGCCTAACTCTCGTGCATGCTCTATGTGTTGGATAGATGTTCTCCCTGCCTTTGATCGGGTCAAAGGGTCAATTCTGACCGCAAATCTAACACCTCTTGATTGTCGCCCTCTCTCCTCTCTCTCGCACTTACCCTGAGTGGGAAAGAGAGCTCTCAATAATCAGATCAACATCTGGTCAAAGACAACTACGACATCAAACAACACACGATTATTCTGAATAAGGTATAACCAATAATCAAAATAATGCCCTAATCTTAAAAAATCATATAAACTGATCCCTTTCCCGAATATTTGATGTAAATAGTCAGTTTTGATGAGAAAAATAGTGGAATCCGTTGAAAATACTTTCAAGGATATATGTATTTCCTATTAAAGTGATATCTCAAAAACCTCTAATATGATTATTGGAAATTGATTAAATGGTCAAACCTTGTGCTAATGATCCCTAAACCCTAGATCTTGATCATATCAGTAACTTTGATGATTATTTGAAATCCTAGATCAGACCTAATCAGTTTTGACTATAATAACACTAATTTTCATATGAAACATGTTGATGATATGGAACATAGGGCTAATTATCAAATATGGGTCAAATCTTGTGATTGTAATTTATTTGATCCTCAATACTTCAAATAATCTTTTGTAATTCATAGTACATCTTAATGATACATGATGCGAATAATGATGATAGTGTTATGGAAAATATTTGTTGATAATGATCTTAGGGTTTATAACTTGGTATGACCTAGGTGTAGGACATTCATTGGATATTGGTAGAGATGACGACGATCTCAAATATTGAAATTGATAATGTTGAAATAAAATTGTGGAAAACGATATGACAGGGAAGTCCCCTTTGTGTATGTTTTATCTTATCGATATAAGGCTCCACTCTCCTATGAATAGGATAAGGGGGAAGCGTACAAAATCAAGACAAACCCTAATGGGTCAAAACACAATTGGGCCCATATAACAAATAGAATATCAAACTGCTTACTAACATTGATCTTAATTATACTCCTAATATTGCCGATCAAACACATTTACGAACATAAGATACAATGTGAAGCTAAAAAAAGGATGACGAGAATACAAAGTGTTTGGACAATGATCTAAAATACTCTCTAAGTTCCATATTTGGGACAGAGAAGGGCAAAGCACGGAAAACAAGGAGAAGCAAGCAATACATCCCAAAGCATATGTAGCATACATGCTATAACAAAATCCAAAATCAAACCCAAGTTTAAGTAGATGAGAGAAAAAAAGCATTGTATAGCATAAATGTATATCATCATCGTTGTCGTCATCTAAGCCTCAATCCCAACCATGTTGGTTCGGCTACATGGATCCTTCTTTTCTAATCAGCTAGGATAAATGTATATCAAAGAAGATAAACTACTGTAAGACAACTAATTAGAGAAACCAAAGAGGAAGCAACAGTAGCTTATACAAACTTACAACACGTATACTATGATCCAATAATATAGATCATGACACTACCATTCACAAACTCAAATGGGACCTCAAAGTAGATCCTTTATAATCATCAGACGAAGTGCAAAGCCAATTAAACACGCAAAGAGGGGGGGGCAGCAATCAGCATATAAGCCTCAGTCCCAACCATAGTCACAATATTCTGCATATTTTATAAATATTCATGTGCAATCCACATTTTCTTGGGAGTATGTAACAAATTTCACATCATCCCCGCATCTTTCCCAAATTGTTTTTTATATAACTTACAAATCCGGGTTGTGACAAACAATTCATGACATGCACGGTTTTCCTAGTTATTTCAAGAAACTGTACGGCCTCTCTACTTGCCCATGACAGTCTAATGAGTCTGTGACCGATGGCCAAAACCATGCATCCAAACCCATTGCCACGTGCTACATATGACACTAACTCCTAGCGGTGACAAACCCTGCTCCGCTCCACTCCAAGCGTAAAGGACGATGCACAAGAAGTGGAGGGGGTTCTCTATCAGCGGCAACCTTGTTCCCCGGCATAGACACAAATTCTGGTGAAGTACGATGTCAGTGGAAGCAATACAATAGTTGATAGCTCTCCACCTAGACAATGAACCAAGATGGTAAGTCTTTCTTGATTCCCACTTTCCAATTTTCCTTCATTTTTCTTCCTACTTTCTATCTAATTTCTATCCTTCCATTTTCTTATTTTTCACCTATTCTCCCATCCGATCCTTCCACCATATGCTTATGCTCTCAACAAGGGGAGCGTTTTGGTCTAGCAGCACCCAATCCAAGAAGACCTAAGTAAACTTTCTTCTCTAATTTGTTGTCCTTCAATCCCCCCCAACCTTTTCCTCAATAATTCCCCCTTTACCTCCTACATACAATCAATATTGAAATAGCATCCATCTTACATGCAGTATGCTTTTAATTGCTTACTTTTTCATTCATTTATCTCCCTAGTTCAATATCTCTGTTGTTCATTCTAACCTAATTTAATTTCCACCCTGTTAATTTTCCGCTAAGTGTACATCTCATTTCCTTCCTCCATATGACTTCTTTGTTTCTTGTTTACTCAAGTTGAACGAGAGGTTGATAATCAACAACAAGATAGCAACAGGCTTCTCCCAAATAAATGTCATGTCATCCCTTAGTCATCATTTTGTAAACATGCTTATGAATCTATGGTTGTCTTATACATGCATACATATATACATCTATGTGTATCCATTTTTATTCATAGTTTCAACCTATTCCAAATATTTCTCAAATTTGTCCAAAATTTTCTAAATAATACCCAAACACCCAATTTCTTAAACTTGACGAACCCTGAAACTGTGAGGATGGTATCCCAATCATGGAACAAGACATCCACAACAAGTCAACTTTAACATGTGGAAGTGGAAGTTTGTGGAAATTTTGAGCAAACTTTGAGGAAGTTTCCAGAGAAAACGTCGACCCAACTTAAGCAAATGTATAGTGAAATTGATACTAAAAAATTGGTAAAATCATGAAATTTAGCTAAAAATTAATATGTATGTCATCTCTTCAATGATAAGTTTCTAAACTACACCTCTAAACATCATCATCATCGTTGTCGTCAATTAAGCCTCAATCCCAACCACGTTGGGGTCGGCTACAAGGATCCTTCTTTTCCAATCAGCTCTGTTATGGACCATACTCTGATCAAGATGTAAAGATTCAGAATCTCTTTTTATAAGCTCTTCCCAAGTTAATTTAGGTTTGCCTCTGCTTCTTTTAATTGTGCTTGACTCAATAGCCTTTCTTCGAACAGGTGCAAATGTCGGTTCACGCAGCACGTCCATACCATCTTAGACGGCCTTCACACAACTTGTCCTCAATGCTCACCACCCCTACTTTGTTCTTGATATAGTCATTCCTCAAACGATCTTTTCTTGTCTTGTCTTTCCACACATCCATCTCAGCATACGTATTTTGGCCACACTCATCTTGTTAAGACCTTGTTTCTTCACTGCCGAACATTCACTCCCATACAGCATGGATGGTTGTATAGTTGTTCTATAAAATTTGCTTTTTAATCTGAGAGGGATTTTTTGACCATATACTACTCTAGTTGCACTTCTCCACTTCAACCATCATGTTGTGATCCTATGACAAACATCATCTTGGAACTCACCCTCCTTTTCAATAATAGAACCCAAGTAAAGAAATTTATCATATAATAGTATATTGATTCTATCCAACTTGACTCCACCATTCACAATTCTGGATCGGTGAAAATTACAATGCATATATTCAGTTTTGCTTCTACTGATCATAAATCTCTTAGATTTCAATGCAGTTCTCCATAGTTCAACTTTATCATTCAATATATCTTTTCTTTCATCAATCAACACAATATCATCAGCAAATAACATGTACCAACGGATATTATCTTAAACATGTTTTGTCAACTCATCCATTACAAGAACAAATAGACATGGGTCAAGTGTCGATCCTTAATGTACACCAACGGTGATAGGAAAAGTTTGTGTCTCTCCTCCAAGACTCCTAACACTTGCAGTTGAGTCATCATACATATCTTTAATCAGGTCAATGTATCGGATAGGCACACCCTTTTTATGCAAAACCCTCCACAATACTTCTCTAGGTACTCGATTATAGGCCTTTTCCAAATCAATAAACACCATATGAAGATCTCACTTGTTTTCTTTGTACTTCTCCATGAGCATCCTTATCAAAAAAATAGCATCCGTTGTTGATCTTCCTGGCATAAAACCAAACTGGTTGTCTGACATATGTGTTATCGATCTTAGCCTTTACTCAATAATCCTCTCCCAAAGCTTCATAGTATGACTCATCAGCTTGATAGCTCTGTAGTTTGTGCAGCTCTGGACATCTCCTTTGTTCTTGTAGATCGGGACTATAGTACTATTTCTCCATTCATTCGGCATCTTCTTTGTCTTCATAATCTTGTTAAAGAAAATTGTTAACCACATATCTCCTTTATCCCCCCATACTCTTCCACACATCGGTGTGAATACCGTATGAACCTCATGCCTTTTTCAGTATCATCATTTTTAAAGCATTCTTGACCTCAGATAGTGAAACTTGTCGTGTGTAAGTGATATTTCTTGCATTCATGTCACCCGAATATCTTACTTTGTTCCCAGTGTCTTCATTGCAAAGCTTATCAAAATAGTTTCTTCATTGATTTTTTATATCATCATCCTTCAACAACACCTCTAAAGATATAGATTCTAAATCTATTTGGGTAAATAGGGTGAAATAGAGAGATAACATGGTGTTTGATGATAGAATAACACTGAAATCTTGTAAACAAAAGTTAGATCTAGTATAGGATGGGTGGATGTAGTGGTCATAGCATGGAAAAAAGGAATCCCAATACATATACTTATATTAAGTTCCAACAGGTTTTATTCCCAAGATAGAAGTAGCAGTAGAGTCATTCCACAATAAGAGGTGCAACATCCTCGAAATTGGCCAACATCTAAGTTGTTGAATTTTCTTACTTTTTCTAGTAAGATGGGCCAATAGTCGATGTTGGTCGACATGTCTTTGAAGTTTACGCATTCAACTTAGCGTTCTCAATTTTGTCCTCAATACTATCGTCTTCTAGTTTATTGTTTAACCATTTTTACATATATCCCTCACTTCTTACACCTTCACCTTAGCATTCTCAATTTTGTCATATTCACCTTTAGAATGTCATGCCTCATCCATTGTATTAAAAAAAGCACCTTGAGGCTTACGCCTTCAGGCGAGGTTATTCTATTGTGCCTCGAGGCTTTCACCTCAATATCCTAGACTGAGGCTTACCTCAAAATGAATGAGGCACACCTCAGGTGATGGAGGCTCTTAAGCGTAGTTGAGGTACAAGACTTAGTTCTGGATTATAATGTCTTATTTTAACAACCAAATTTTTTATTGTTGAGACCATTACATAAACTTTCTTCAGGAGTGTTCTATTCATATTTGTTGTAATTGATAATTATTCTCTCGATGGTGAATTTACATTTTTTTATTTATTCAGACTCAATACCCAAAGTTATACTTCCATTGTATATTCAGCAAACTTCATGCAAAATGTATTTATACACTTCCATTTTATATTCAGCAAACTTCATGCAAAATGTATTTTTGTTCAATATTGTTTATTTACTATGTTAGTGATTTTCAAATCTCATTTTTAGCTATCTTGATTTGTACTCATTCAAAATTAAGCATGACCGAATTTCTTTATAGGGTTAAAAAAATCTTTATAGGGTTAGAAAAATTGGGTCTAGTACAAAAGCATTGATCTCAATATTTTCTACAATTTTATTCTGTTGTTGTAATGGTCACTATTGATATATGGAAGAGTATGGGGGATGAAGGAGTTATGTGGTTAACAAATTTCTTTAACAAGATCATGAAGACCAAGAAGATGCCAGATGAGTGGAGAAATAGTACAATAGTCTCCATCTACAAGAACAAAGGTGACGTTCAGAGCTGTACAAACTACAGAGGTATCAAGCCGATGAGCTACACGATGAAGCTTTGGGAGAGGATTATTGAGCAGAGGTTAAGATCTATAATGCAGGTATCAAACAACCAATTTGGTTTCATGCATGGAAGATCAACAACAGATGCTATTTTTCTAATAAGGAGGCTTATGGAGAAGTATAGACAAAGCAAAAGAGATCTTCATATGGTGTTTATCGATCTAGAAAAGGCTTATGATCGAGTACCCAGAGAAGTGTTATGGATGGTTTTGAAGAAAAAGGGTGTGCCAATCCAATGCATTGACTTGATCAAAGACATGTATGATAGCTCTATTGTAAGTGTCAAGACGCCTGGAGGAGAGACACCAACTTTTCCTATCACAGTTGGGGTACACCAAGGATCCACACTCAGCCCATATCTATTTGTTCTTGTTATGGATGAGTTGACAAAGAATGTTCAGGATGATATTCCTTGGTGTATGTTGATTGCTGATGATATTATTTTGATTGACGAAACTAAAGATGGATTGAATGCTAAAGTTGAACGTTGGAGAAAGGCATTAGAATCAAATGGATTGATGATTAGCAGGAGCAAAACCGAGTATATGCATTGCAATTTCAGCCAATCTCACAGTGTGAATGATGGAGCCAAGTTGGATGGTGTAGATATACCAAAATATGATAAATTCCGTTACTTGGGTTATATTATTCAAATAGACGGGGATGTCAAAAATGATGTTTGTCACCGGATCACTACAGGATGGTTGAAATGGAGGAGTGCAACTAGAGTATTATGCGATCGGAAGATCCCTCTCAGGTTAAAAAGTAAGTTTTATAGAACAGCTATACGACCAGCCATGCTCTATGGGAGTGAATGTTGGGCGGTGAAGAAACAAGGTCTCAACAAGATGAACGTGACTGAAATGCGTATGCTGAGATGGATGTGTGGGAAGACAAGAAAAGATCGCTTGAGAAATGACTATATCAGGAATAAAGTGGGGGTGGCGAGCATTGAGGACAAGTTGCGCGAGGGCCGACTCAGATGGTATGGACATGTGCAACGCAGACCAACTAGTGCACCTATACGAAGCAGTGCTATTGAGCCAAACACTATAAATAGAAGAAGAAGAAGGCCTAAATTAACATGGGATGAGCTTATAAAGAGAGATTTTGAATCTCTACATCTCAACCAGAATATGGCCCATGATAGAGCTGAATGGAAATGCAGGATCCATGTAGCCGACCCCAACATAGTTGGGACTGAGGCTTAGATGATGATGATGATGATGATGATGTTGTAATGGTCACTATTGCTAACATTCATCGTCCCTATATGCCTTTTTAAGTTAGGTAAACCTTTCTTTTTTATTTAAATTTGTTGTGTATATATGTGTCTACATTATACATACATAAATTCGTAGATACACATGTGTATCACTTATAGCTGGTGGAAACACTCACGATAAATCTATATTATCAGACGTAGCCAGGCATGTACCTTCACAAAACCAATAGTTTGAATGACACAAACAGAGGTGTTTTTGACTTTTACTCTGAGCTGGAGATGGAGTGATGTGAATGGCATGGTATGGATTGGGATGCACTACAACTCTGAGAGGAACATCTACTTGTAAAGATGTAGGTAATCATGCACTAGTGCCACACTGTGTGGATGCCAAGGCACACACACATGTATACACATCTAGTGTGTGTGTGTGTGTGTGTGTGTATTAAAAATCTTGTTCATATTTAAGGCTTATGCCTCACCTCACTAAGACAAAAATGCATCGTTATGCCTGTGTACATTAAAACCTTGGTCTCATCTCAATGCAACGTTCATGATGAATACCACTTCTACAAAGAACCAAGAAAATCAATCCTAAAGGAAAAGTAGGCTCTAAAAGGTCCTTATAAATAGAAGTCCAACTAGTAAATGGTTGGGATTTTTTAGTGATACACTTAGGGTTAAGAAACTTGTCTATATACAAGCAACAAGTTTAGATTTCAAACCCTGGCATGAGCGTGAAAGACGCATGAATTTCAGCACATTTTGAATCATTTATGGAGTCTTAAGGTGAAAGATAGAAAAAAAATCAGCATGTTCCATACGCAAGGAAGAAAATGTCCAATTTTCAATGCCATTTAGGTGGCCACAGAAACCGAAATTTCGACAAAATTGGACAGAAATTTCAATAATTGCATTCCTGGCATTTTGACGGAAAAATTAACAAAATAATTTATGAAATTTTACCAGAATGATCTACTGGTGTAGATCTACTCAAATATGTAATAATGTTTCATATTGGATATGTGAGGGGTGGGGTCTCATCATTTGTGAGTGAATGCCCCTGTATTGTTTTGATGGGCAGTTTGATAGGGGAATTTTGATGTCAATTTTCAATGGTGAAATCAATTAATATAGTCATTATAGTTTGCAAGCACAATGTATAGACTTAAAGACACAAAACTGTGCCCAAAAAAAATGCTCTAGGTAGTACATAGTATATGGACAAGTGAAAATAAATCGATGATCTGCCTGAGAGTTTTGTCAGTCCATTTCGATGTCCGATTGCCATTGACACACCAGATAAAATTGGCAAAATTTCAACAATTTCATCAACATTTTGAACATTGTCCATAAGCGTTCCAATCCGACTAGAACATGGCAGCCAAACTTAATGTCACAAGATGGTCCCTTGTAGTTAATATTACAAATCTAGGATGCTCTCATATTTACTCTTTCAGCAGCACTAGTTGGTTAAATCTGCCTATTGCAGGTACTTCAAGCAAACAAAAACAGCATGTATGTCAAAACATTAAGAGTGGAGAAAATGCACAACAAATTCGTTGTATGAATAATTTTATCAAACAATTCAAAAGAAATTTATTTATTTATAGTAAAGTAGATGCCGTATGGCTTGCCTTTAATGATATCGTGATGTTTCCCTCAAAAAAAAAAAAAATTATTTATAGTAAAAGTTGTTATTGGGCTTAGGCTGATTGTCATTGATCAATATTATATTTTCTATTTATTCCTTGGTGGACTTAAGGGCTAGTTTGGTTGGGTGTTATCCGGTGTGATTGTGAGAGCTCGCAATGTAAAAATGTACATCAAATAGGCCCAAGTGAGGATATGTTTACCCACTTAAGTTTATCCTTGTAATCTCCTATACTCTTATATATAGGAGAGCCTTTGTCATCTATTTGTAACTAATAAGATCTCTTCCTAATATCATTTACAATTTTATTATCTTGAAAATTTGATAATTCTAAACAACAGTATACATATATTTATTTTGTGCATATGTTAATTTTTTATGAATAGAATTATAGAATAGTACATAAAAGACAATTCATAATGACAAAAATTTGGAAGGAAAATAATGAAAGATGTAACACTCGAGTGGTAAGGCACACAAGTCTAAGACATCACGCCTAACCATCTTAACAACCATCGATTTGTTGATGGCCTCTCTCAGGTCCGAACAGGTCATGTTCAACCGTTGGTGGGTGTCGTGCTCTATCTTTGATACCCTCGTCCATGTCAACTACCCATTACTATAAACGCTACCAAGTAGTCTACCAACTGCAAAGCCACAATCAATAGTAAAAGAACTTACAAGAACATGACCTGTTGATCAAGCCCAAAGTGATCATTAAGACAAATCCCTGTTCTAAACCCAACTTAAAACTAATAATCATCAAAAAAATCTAATCTTAAGAAATTCTCGAGTGAGACGATCCGCATAAAGATCCAACCTCATATTAAAATGTATCACTTTGCATTAGAACCATTCCAGAAGAAGACATGATGGCAATTGGGAACACAAACTAAAAGTTTCAGTCTGAAACACATTGGCCATGCTAACGAATCAATGAGCAAAATTTTAAATCTAATGGGGTTTCAGTTTGTGTTCTCATCATTTCTTCTTTTGGAATGGTTCTAATCTGAAGTGATACGCTTTTATATGAAGTCAGATCTTTATGCGGATTGCCTTACCCGGAATTATTTTTTATTCAGTTTTTTATGATTATTAGTTTTAACGAATCAATGAGCAAAATTTTAAATCTAATGGGGTTTCAGTTTGTGTTCCCATCATTTCTTCTTTTGGAATGGTTCTAATCTGAAGTGATACGCTTTTATATGAAGTCAGATCTTTCTGCGGATTGCCTTACCCGGAATTATTTTTTGAGTTTATTCCCAAATACCCCCTCGTTTATCTGAAAATTCCTAATAGCCCCCCCTCTTTTCACAAATTCCAGCTAACCCCCTCTAAACAACTTTCCGTTAGCTGCCGTGACGGAAGTTTGAGGGGGTTGTTTTTTTCTCCGCCTTCGTTCTCTAATCTCCATTAACTTGTACTTATAACATGATTTATATTATTAAATAATATATTATAATGCAGATGTAAATTATGTAGCGCTATATTTTCTAGAAGAATGGAAGATTTCGTTTCGAATGGAGCTCTGAATGGCCCACTCCATATGTGTGGTCATTGGTCCAGAATTAGGAGTAGTAAAAAAATATGTACCCGACTATACTCTATCTTCCTTGTTCCGACCAACAAGTTTAGGTGTTTTTCGGGTCTGTTGAATTTTGGATTGGGTCTATTCAGATCCATTTTAGCTCGGGTTGGGTCAGTTGCGGTCTGGTTGGATTTCAGGTTTGTTATATTTTTTTCATTTTTTTATAATAGAGTATTTTTTGGGCTCAACTCGTGTTCGGTTGATTTTGGGTCGGATATCTTCAGGTCTGGGTCCAGTCGGGTCATTTTTGGTTAGGATCCATTTTGGATTTGGTATATTTGCGTTCGAGTTCAATTCGGGTCGGCCGGTCCAACAAAACCCAACTCATTGCCAAGCCTATCCAGAATAGAGACAAATCAGACCAAATAAATAACTGTAATTCTTTTCAAATTAGGCTTGAATTGAATGTGACCAATAATTGAATTAGTAAAAATTTATGGACATCTAATATAAGACTATATTAAACCAAGATCATTTCAATGTAAGATCATACATCTCACTTTTTTTCGAACACTAATATACAATCAATATCAAATATCTTCACGGTGTCGTTTATATATGTGAGTTATTTTACTTTTCTGGATTAATTTATTTGTTGAAAACTTTTAAATCTCTTTTAATATTGCTCAGTTAGGACACATATCTTATAGAGAATTAATACAAAGAATTAACAAATGTAATGACTTAAAATGAAAAATTCAATTAAAGAGACGGGAGGCAGGCAACAACCTACACTGTCTGTCCCTTTTAGAATATACATTTCATTAACTTAAAAATAAATATACTATAAAATAGTTATATGCAAGTTGGTCATCAACTTGGTCCATTGTCTAACCAGTCTTACGCCAAATTTGACGAAAGGTTGTTTTTCAAAAAAAAAAAATGAATTACAAATTGGACTGAGTCTATAACACTCTAATACCAGACTCGACCCGATCACTAGAAACAATAAATAACATGTTCTACGTTGATTGGGTATGACACTAAAATAGCCTGGTCTAATTTTTTCTTATTTTTGAACTGTGCAATCTACAATCTATGAATTCTTTTTAATTCAGTCATTGGTCATGTCCAATTCAATTGTACTTGAAAAAAAAATTGACCTATATCATTCATTTTACAGTATGCTTGGTCAGATTCTTTAATTTTTTGGGCCAATGCACACCTATGGAGCGGGCCCATAAGTAGCCCATACGAGATTGCTCAAATTGTGGTGTTATACATATTACATTTGAATTTAAAAAAATTATTTAATAATATAAATGACGTTACAAATATAACAATATAAAGAAGTTTACATAAATTAGGCGAAAGAAAAGAAAAGCCTCCCTCAAACTTCCGTCACGGTAGCTGACGGAGAGGTGCTTAGAGGGGGTGGCTGGAATTTGTGAAAGCTTGGGGGGTTTTCTGGAATATTCAGAAAACTGAGGGGGCATTATGGAATTCACTCTTATTTTTTATTCAGTTTTTTATGATTATTAGTTTTAAATTGGGTTTAGTATAGGGATTTGTCCGAATGATTACCTTGAGCTTGATCAACATGACGGGTCCTTAAACAACTCTCAGTAAGGCATCTAAATAGAAAGTTTGGCAGCCCCACCATATGTATGGTGTGTGCAATCAAGTGGCCATCCAGACATCATCTAGTTGTGGCCTACAACAACCAAGTATTGTGCTTGTCTACACCAGACATTTGGGATTTCTCTCACAGTTCCAAAAGGGATTTACAGAACAGATTAGATAGGAATAGTAAAAGGAAGTATAAATCTATTACATGCTAAAAATTCGTACAGAGGGTTGTTTGGTAGCAGTGAATAGTGGTGGTTAGCCACAATAGACCACAGCGCTAGCAGTTAGCTGGGACCTCTGGAAGCCGCAGGATGGTAAATTGTGGGAGTAGGAGGGGTGGTGGAAGTGGGGTAGCAGATGCGTCTAGGAAGTAGAGTCACAGGCTTAGGAGTATGCGGCGACTTGGCTAAGGGGACCAATTAAGCGGCCAGAGGCTAGGTGCCAGATGAGGCTAATAGCTGCAGATGGTTGTAGCACAAGCCAACAACATCAGGAGGAAGCAACGGTAGCAGGGAGGTTGGCGGCCGGTGGCAGTGAGCAGCAGTCAGGGAATTCGTGAGGCAAGCAGCAAACAGCAGCGAGTTTTGTGGGTAGTTAAGGGGTGGAGAGGGCTACTGATGGAGGGGAGGGGGTCTGGCACTGATGGCTGTAGTGGTAGGAGAATTGGGCGGCAGTGGCTGTCAGGTTGGAGGTTGCGGCTGAGTAGTGAGCAGTAGGGGGGGTGGCGGACGCAAGGCTGGGCAGCGAAGAGGCGGCAGATAGAGGGCTAGCGGCTACTGCTGGCGTGGTTTAGGTGGGGAAGGAATTAGCGGCTAGTGGAATTTAGGCAGAGAAGCAGGTAGGAGGTGGCAGAAGGGTGCTAGTGATGGCGAAGGGCCGGAGGATATAGGGTGTGGTTAGACGGTAAGAGAGTCTATTTATTAGTTATTTATATTGTCCTTGTAATATGGGCCTCACTGTGTCTTGGCCCTAATGTCTTGGCCCATTAGGGTTTAGTTGTGTCTTGTATGCTTCCCTGTTTTCCTATATATAGGAGCAGGGTTGCCTCTTATCATTATATCGACTAGCGTCTTTTATTGTTTCACATGGTATCAGAGCAGTGATCTAAAAACCCTACTCCTTAAGAGAGAGAGAAAGAATTGCTCCGCCTGCGGGCGGCCGCCGCCTTCTTAGCCTGGCTTGGCTGCCCGCCGGGCATTGCTTCATCAACTCCTACAGGCGTCGACCGTGCACAACGTCCTTCATTGTTGTGTGCTAGCCATGCCGCACCTTCACCGCCTCTCCCTCCACTCTGCCGTCCAGCCGCCGGTCCTTGTTTTTTTTCCTCCGCCACCCGTCTCCATTACGGCAGCAGCGTGACTCCATGGCTGCTGCTTGAGGGGCGATCGACCGTGTGCTGCTTGGAAGGCCGCTGTCCACACCTGCTGCTGGGAGGACTGCCGCCAACGACTGCTCCCTTCCCCGCCCGATGCCTGCTGTTTGACGCCCGGACGCCGCCAACGACTGCTGCTCTTTCCCACGTGGTGTGCTGCTGATTCTTCCTGTTGATAGTCGTTTGTTGCACCTACTGCTAAGACTCGCCCCTCTTGCCTCCCCGCCGGTTTCTCCTGCGGTTGTCATCATCGCTCATGGATCCCTCAGCGATGTCGATCTGACTCTTCCTCTGCGGATAGTATTCCTCCAGTTCCAGATCTGGCCAATTTTTGCTGGCATTGCCTGAAGGGCAGGTGACCAATTTTGCAGCTTCGCTGGACTGCTTTGAAGGGGCCTTTGTCCTTGCTGCATCTTCCCCTTGTTCGGATATGCGGCTCCCCTACCTTGGTATTTTCTACTGCAAACTTACAGCTTATGACTCGCTAGTGCAAATTTATATGGTTTTTATCGGTCAGGATAGTCATCTCTATAAAGATTTGTGGTTGAATTCTCTTTAAAATCTGTGTAGACCTTTTTTTTCGGGGGCTCTGCCCCCGACCCCCCGCGAGGGGCGGCCTCCCCTCGACTCCCGCCCGCTGAGGAGCAGCGGGACCCCCTAATTGGGGGGTCGCGCCCCCCAAACCCCCGACAGTGCTACGGCCTATATTTCTTTCTAGGGTGTTCCTTTATCATTATCCACCCCAACCACTCTTGATTCTTTCCGTGGTTGGTGTGAGGGGGAGAAATAGAGAAGAGATGAGATGATGAAGACATTTGTTGCTGACTTTACATGGAGCTTCGTCTACTGGAGTTATTTATTTGCTTGCTACTCTGCCTACTGGTCTTCTATCTGCCTATGTCGTCGACTCTCTACTACTGTGTACCAGCACTCTCTGGCTTGTCTGTGCTCTGTTTCGCACGTTGACCCGTCCGTACTTTATTTGTACGTTGACCTCTACTGCCTGTGATCCAGCACTCTCTGGACTTTGCTGCCTGTGATCCAGCACTCTCTGGCTACTACGACGACGACGTTGATGAAGACCTCGGTTCCTATCAGCTATTATATCTTTTGCTCCAGATGATCGAGAAGCTTCTGTGACCTGCTTGTCTGCTTGCTTGGAGTATCTACTTGAGGAGGAGTGTATGAGTATATGTGTGCTTTATTGTAATATTGAGGGGGAGCAATTTCTTGTATGGGCTTGGTTTATCCTTTTATTTCTGTCTATTTGTTTTCTAGTTTGACTCTCTATCTGCAAGCTAATTTGGGATTCTCCCAACTTCATCTTGAGGGGGAGTGTTAGAGAGTCTATTTATTAGTTATTTATATTGTCCTTGTAATATAAGCCTCACTGTGTCTTGGCCCATTAGGGTTTAGTCGTGTCTTGTATGCTTCCCTGTTTTCCTATATATAGGAGCAGGGTTGCCTCTTATCAATATATCGACTAGCAGTCTTTTATTGTTTCACATAGACGACAAGGGCAAGGGGCAGAGAAAGGACTTGAGACGCATGGCAGCAAGGTTGCGGAGAGCAGCAGATATGCAACGACAGAGGAAGTGCTAAAAAAGCAACGGAAACCATGGAACAACCTGCGAGTAGCTAACTTAAAGAAAGAAGGGTGGCCACACGTCGGCTACATCTCTTTCTCTTTTCTCTCTCTCTCTCACGACTAAGGTTCTGGATCCTTCTCTGATACCATGATGTAAAATAAAAGACGGATGTGTGATATGTTGATAAGAGGAACCCCCCTCCTTTATATAGAAGAAGGGGGAAGTATACAAACTTTAGGCTAAACCCTAATGGGCCAAGATACACTTAGGTACATATACAAATAAAATCAAATAACTTAATTAACTAAAACAACCAGATTCTAATAATGACAAACAGGGGCCAACAAAGCAGGTTAAGTCAATCAATATAAGCACATTTATGTTTATTGTATTAAATATTTTTTCACAAAGCAATGATTAAACCGCTTTGTACCTATTTGACCAACATCTACCAAGAGAAAACCATGTGAGGCAATGTTTGGACAATTTTGGGAACTTGGAGAACGGAGGAAGAACAGTAAGAAACTGCAAATCCAACCTACCTAACTAGGAAGTATTTAATATTGTTGTTTTTTTCCTTTCTCTTACTATTGGATGCACGAATCCATCCTAAGAAATTTGATTAGAGCTTCATTCTTCTTTCTTTCCTTTCTTCTTCTCCTCGTAGGAGCTACACCTCTTGGATTTTTAGAAATTGCCGTCCTAATTGAATGATGCAAAGATTTCCCATTTGTGATACAAATGTGCTATTAAGTGTTTCATGTGATTAAGGAACTTAGACAAGATCCAAAGCAAGGAAGAAAATGTCCGATTTCGATGTCGTTTCGGTGGCCACAGAAACATAAATTTTGATATGTGTTCCTGGCGTTTCGACGACAAAATAAACGAATAAATTTATGAAATTTTACCAGAATGATCTACTAGTATAGATCTACTCAAATATGTAATAATATTTCATATTGGATATGTGGAGGGTGAGGTTTCATCATTTTTTAGTGAATGACCCTGAACTGTTTCGATGGGCATTTTGATGGGGATTTTTTATGTTAATTTTCAATGGTGAAACCAATGAATTAAGTCATTATAGTTTGCAAGCACAATATATAGACTTAAAAAACACAAAACTGTGCAAAAAAATATGCTCTAGGTAGTACATAGTATATGATAACGTAGAAAAAAAATTCGATCATCTGCCTGTTTTGAGAGTTTTGTCAGTCAATTTCGATGTCTGATTGCCATAGAAACAGAAATTTCAACAATTTCGTCGAAATTTTGAACATTGATCCAAAGACAAAGTTTTATGAATGTATATGTTGTTGAACTTAGATGCTTGTAAAATCAAGTTGTACCTAGTGTTATGATTTCTACATTTGTAATGCTACAATTGAATAGAATTCATGTACAAATAAATGATGAACAACCCAAAACATACTAAACATGTTTGTATACTTGTATAATCCTTTTACAATAGGTAGGTGAATATTAAATATAATGTGAGCCATATTCCAAAAGTTAGGACCTTCTGAGATAGAATACTTTTCGGTTAAACTAGAGTACGGCCAAAATGCATGTTGGTCAAACTATATAGCCATTACAACTATTATTGATGTTGTATCTTCGTTGAATATATATACATACATATCGACAAGCTTTATGTGAAAATACTTAACCGAGCACCTTTCTCTAGATTTTTATATTAGTGTGTTGGTAGTCATTTTCAATCCACTATATAATATAATGAATAGTTGAGCATGTATCCTGGCACAAGTCTTTCTAAAATGTATCTAGAGTATCCGAAGTGATTTGTATGAATAGGGAAGCATTTATGGCAAATTACAGTTAAGAGATTATATCTCCTTGCTATTAATTCGAGTTTAGAAATCTAGTTTAGTATTCCCAACTACTTCCAAGTAGACTAATCGTAGTCCAGCGTAAGTGCCCTACTTCACCACATCAAATCCTTGTGTAACCTATGTGGAATTTCTTATCGTCACTTGTTCATTAGGAGCAATAAGTGTAATCTTTGAAAGAGAGTTGTAATTTACGTCTTCCTTCTTGTTCAGAGTCTTGAAACCCGACTCGACCTGGACGGTTCAACCGTCGACCCGTGACCCGGCCTTCGGGTCAAAGACCCGTCCGAATATCATTGATTTTCTTTTTCCCTCACTAAATGGTCATGTGGTCGATTTTAATCCCCTTCCGCTCAATCCAAATATACCATATATCAAAACATTGACTTGATATGTTATTTATAGCTTTTTTTAGCATTGTGAGACCTTTATTTTGCATGTCTATAAGGGATGCATCATTTTGTATGATTAATGTTTTGTGTTCATCATTTCATCCCATAGTAGATTATATATGTATACATATATATAACTCACATCTATATATAAATATATAGATACATGCTATATAATTCAGTAGATACATGTGTGCTATACATGCGTGTATATATTATTTTCTATATATAGTGCCATGTTGATGTCACCGGGTAAATCGGTTTTGACCCAAAGACCCGTGACTTGGAAGCTTTGTCAGGTCGACCTTCTGGTCGAGTTTAAAAACCTTGCTTGTTCCTAGTTTGGTTTGAGATATCTGGGGCTACTTCTTGCAAAAAGGTTGTGTCTAAAGGTTGAAGGAGAAGAAGATGATCTTCTCCAAGGGTGCTCTTCTACAGTTCGCAAAGAAGAGGTGGATGTCTGGAATTGGTGCCTTGAAACAACTCCAGGTGGCCTGCTAGGATCCTGCAAAGAAGGCAAAAAAATATCCTTGGACTGAAAAGGAGGCTTGGTCTTGAGATACAAAAGACACCAATAATTAAAATTTATACGGATTTAGATAAGCAGTAAAATTTCATGTTGACAAAACCTAAAAGGAAAACTATTCGGCAGTGGAGCTTGGTTTTTCACACTAGAAGCACTATACATCATCTCTTTTGTGGTTGCTTTCACCATCTCTTGCTTAACTAATTTCTTTTGCATATTACACATTAATCAAGTTGCATCAAACCTCCTTTTTGTTTGTAAAGAGATATGTTATTTCATGTGCTCTACTCTACTTGTTATTTATCCCATATTGCTTGGCCATGCTTATTGTTTTATTCTCTGGCCCTATAAAAGAGAAGGCATTGTAAACTCTTTTACTCACTTAATAGAATTCCACCTATTATTCTATATGGTATTAAGAGTGGTTCGATTCCCCTTTCCCTCCCAACCCTAGTGCTTCCCCTTTCCTTTCCCTCCCTCACCATGCCCTACCCCCCCTTCTTCCTTCCATGTTGCCCCACCTCGCCCCTCTCCCACCCTCCTTGCCGCTGTCGCTGCCCTCCCTCCCCTCCTTTCTCCCTTATAGTTGTCGCCCCACCCGCCCTCCCCTTCCTTTCTTCCCCTGACCGCCATCAACCTCCCCTCAACTAGTTGTCACTGCCACCCTTACAGTCGTCGCGACCCTTCCAGCCAGCGTCACACCCCTCCACCGCTGCCCATTGTCGCCACCACCACCATCCTCCACCCCTTTCCATTTTTGTCCCTCTTCCTCCTCAAACCCCAATCCTCATAAACTAGCCTACATGTTCCTCCCTTCCGTTTGTTCTCTCCTTACGTTTGCTCCGGACATATATTAAAAATAGCACGTTGACACTCTAAACGATTTTTGTTTTCTCTCTGTCTGCGCCTCATGGTGGAGTAATTTTTCTCTCCATGGTGACATAGGTTCTTCTTCAATCTATATTGCCCCTATTGTGGGTTTCTTGCATATGATGTGTCAGATCTACTACTTCCCTCTTCTGCCCCGTTGTGGGTTTTGTAGAACTACCGATTCCATCTGTCTTCTGCCTGTCCAAACAGGTACTCTGGTTGTATCTTGTCTATGGGCTTTTGTTGTCTTCTGATTTGTGTTGTTTCTCTCTTCTCCATCTGTGCATTATGGCATCTGTTGATCCTCCACGTTCTCTGTGTGTCACCACCGTGAAACTTGATGGCTCCAATTGTCACCTCTGGTCGGCATTTTTTTATTCTGTATGTGAAAGCGCAAGGACGCTACTCACATATCACCACCGACCCTCAACTTGCTCATGATGCCTTGGCGGATGACAAGACCAAGCAAGCATATGCACAATGGAGTATAGATGACTCGGGGTGTTATGTCTTGGATTGTTATTAGCATCGAGCCGCGGATCATACAGTCCCTGCTCTACCTCCATGATGCCAAGGCTATGTGGGATCAACTTTCCCATTTCTACTCCCATCAACAAAATCCCAAGAAGATGTTCGACATTTTCAAAAACTGGCAAAGAAGGAATTCTAGCCTGATGGATCTGTTGGAAAACTACTACAATCAGTGCTCTGCCATCCGGAATGAATACGAAATGTATCATCCTTTGTTTGTTGATATCAAGGAAATTCAGAGACAACACAAATAATTCCAACTTGTTTAATTTCTTGTCAAACTCCCTTCCTCGTTTTCTGGACTTGTTGACCAAATTCTCTCTAGTGATCCTCTACCTACTCTTAGAGATGTGCTTAAGCGTGTTCAACGTTTACCATCACTGAATTCAATTCCTGCAATTGAACACCCTGAGGTCTTGTTGTATGCTCTGTTGATATTGGTCACGGTCGTGGCCATGGTCGAGGATGTTGTCATGGTGGACGTCATCCTCCTACCTCGAGCCATACTTTTTCTACTGCACAGGGTCGCGGTCAGTCCATTGGCCCTCGCTTCTGAATTGTTGTGGCTGTGACAATCATAATGAAGACTGGTGCTAGATCAAAATGGCAATCATGCTTGGGCTACACATGTCACTTCTGATGTGGGAGAAGATTCTACTGCTACTGAACGCACCCCTGCTCAACCCTATTCTGCATGGATCCGATCTGAGTTCGAGAAGCTCTTCCAAGAGCTCATGTCCAACCTACCATCTACTTCAGAGGGTTGGCTCGTCTGCCTTGCTTGTTGCTCCATCTACTGGTAAAAATAAATGTTGTATTGACTATCGTGCTTCAGTCCATATGGCCGGAAACTCTAATTTATTTTTTGCTGATATTGGGACTCAGTGGCATTACCACCTTGGCCACCCCTCTGCTTCTAAAGTTGAAACATTTATTTCTTGCTTTAGCTGATAAGATTTTTTCCTATGAATCTTGCCAATATGGCAAACAAACTTGGTATGTATTTCCAGTTAAGAAAGAAATTGGTTCTAAATGCATTTTTTATATTGTTCATGCGGATATTTGGGGGCCCTGTTTAGTTGCTAGTCATTCTGGAGTTAAATATTTTATGACTTTCATAGACGATTTTTCTCGAGCTACATGGTTACTTTTACTGAAAGATCGCAGCATTGTCATGGACACCATCACTACCTTTTTTCTGAAATTCAAACTCAATTCAATAAACTGACTAAAGTCTTTTGCACCGGTAATGCTCTTGAGTTCATGCAAAAATTTGTCACTTATTTTTGCTCATCCTGTGGGACGATCCTATGGTGTGGACTATTTTGAGCATTTGAAAGCACGCATGGTAGCAAAAGGATACACTCAAACTTATGGTGTGGACTATTCTGAGACTGTTTCTCTAGTAGCTAGACTCAATTCTATTTGTGTTCTCATCTATGTTGTTGTAAGCAAAGATTGGCCTTTATTTCAGCTGGATGTCAAGAACGCCTTTCTGTATGGAGACTGCGGGAAGAAGTTTACATGGAGCAACCGTCTGGATTTGTGGCTCAGGGGGAGTATTCTTCGCGAGTTTGCAAATTGAGGAAAGCAATTTATGGCCTAAAACAAAGCCCTCACGCTTGGTTTGACAAGCTCACTCAGATTCTTATAAATTTGGCTTTTGCCGTTCTCATTCAGATCACTCCGTGTTTATCAAGAAAACTGTGGTTGGTCTAGTCATTCTTATTGTCTAAGTTGATGACATTATATTATCCAGCAGTGACAATTTGGGCATTCAAGCTACGAAAACATATTAAGAACAACACTCTATCACCAAGGATCTTAGAAAACTGAGATATTTTTTAGGCATTGAAGTATCCAGATCATCTACAAGTTTATGTCTCTCTCAAGGTAAATATGTTTTGGATCTTTTGCAGGAAACCGGTATGATTGGCTACAAGCTAGCCAGTACTTCTCTAGACCCAAACACTGACTGGGACGATGAATCCTCTACACCTTATGTGATCACCACCAATACAGATGATTGGTTGGTAAGCTCATCTACCTTACTGTCACGAGAGTTGATCTTACTATTGTTGTCGAGTTTGTAAGCATGTACCTTGATAAACCCCAACAGTGTCACTGAGACATTGTTTGTCACATTCTAAGATATCTCAAAAGCTCTCTAGGAAAAGGTCTATTGTACAAGAAACATGCCCATTGCAATCTTTTTGGTTTCTCAGATTCTGATTATGCATGGAGTAGGTGTGATCGTAAATCTACATCTGGATGTTGCACCTTTGTTGGTGGCAACCTAGTTACATGGCGTAGCAAAAAGCAGACAGTGGTAGCTAGGTCAAGTGCAGAGGCAGAATATAGAGCCATGGCTCACATTGCATGTGAACTTATGTGGGTTCAAAGCCTTCTCACAGAATTTGATATATCTGATTCCAGTCCTATTCCGATGTTCTCTGACAAAAAGGCCTCTATTTTTATTGCTAGCAACCCTACTTTTCATGAGCGCACAAAGCATATCAAGGTAGACTGCCACTTTGTTCGGGAATTTGTTCTTTCTGGCCGCATTTGTACACCATATCTCAGTAATGAAAAACAAGTGGCAGGCATCTTCACCAAGCTTCTATCGGAAGCTCGCTTCAAGACTTGTGGACAAGATGGGCATGTTCGACATCTATGCTCCAGCTTGAGAGGGAGTAAAGAGATATGTTATTTCATGTGCTCTACTCGTTACTTATCCCATATTGCTTAGCTATGCTTATTGTTTTATTCTCTTGTCCTATGAAACAGAAGGCATTGTAAATTCTTTCTCACCTAATAGAATTCCACCTATTATTCTATAGTTTGAACTTTGAAACTGCGTAATTTAAATTTAGCTCTATTGACCCCCCTAGAGCTTTCAATATTATATGCACGGGAAGGTTAAAATAGAGAGTTGACTTAGGGATTTTCTTTCAAATCCGAAATCATAGATCTGAGATATAATCTCAGCAAGATTTGTATATGTAAATGGAATTCTATTGAAAACTAAAATATGCTAGAATCTAAACCAAAAAGTGAAATTTTCCATATTCGTTGTGTTCTTGCTCTTGAGCTAAAAACGAGTTTAATGTTGAATTTACTTTTTATACTTAAATATTTTATCTTATATAGTTATTATATTAATTATATGACACTTGGCCTGATTGAATGTATTTGAATTGGGAATATTTTTACATCAATTTGCAACGGCCGCGATATTTTTACCTATTCAAATTACTAGATTGTACCAGTTAAAGCGTATTCATATCTATCTAATTTTGTGTAGAGACATTTCCATTCATTGTCGTAGTACCTCACGCTCTACTAAAAAACATATCTTAGGTTGAAGCCATCAGTCACAAGAAAAACCAGAATAAAGACACTCCTATGAGTAAATAGATAGTTGAAGAGTATGCATCAAGATGGAAAAGATAAAATTAGTCATGGGTGTTGGGTATGAGTGTAAGTGCATAAGTAGTATGTAAATAATGTGCACCGTTTTAATTCATGTAATACTATAATCGTTAGATTTATTTTCATCGTGTGTAATATTATAATAATTCTAATTCGCATTTCATTTCAGTAGTTGTCCATGTATGACTTTGTTAGTATAGTTTCTGAGAAAAGAAAAAGTTATTGTTGCTTCTATATAGATTAAAAGTGATGGTTAGTCTTTAATCCCGCCTCTTGACTTGACGTGAATCCTAGTAGTGTTTTTGGGAGCATAGTTTAGTTTTGGAGACAGAGGTAACAGAGACCAATAGTATTGTGTGTTTTTTTCTTGAACTATAATTACCTAACACAGTTATATGTTAGGATTTGCAGATGACATGAAGACGAGGAGTTAATAGCAGCAAAAAAGTCGATATGTGCTTGAGTGAATTAAAGGGAGGAAGATACAAATGATGTAACAGTTGAGAATATATACAAGACATACTTTGAAACGAATGACAAGTATCAGAAGAGATAAGTTGGATCATCATCAGTAACAAAGGAGTAGGTGAGATCTTATGAGCTCCTGAAGAAGTTAGGTGAAATGGAAATTTCTAGTTTTACAGACCAAGCGGTGGCTGATGAATTGTTGAGATAGCTAGAAGAGGTATTTTGAAAAATATAAAGCCATAGGAAAAGTAGATAAATCATGCAGTCTATCTATTAAAGGTGAGGCGGAGTGTGGTGAAAATGAACGAAATCCCAAACATGAGGTAGTATAATAGCATCAACAGATTTCACTAATGAATTTCTTGTGAAGTATTACTCTCTACAATGGTATGGGACTTTGACTTCGTGTCAACTTAGCTATTTGTGGAAGTGGAAGTTTGTGGAAACTTCGAGGAAGCTTAAGGAATATTAGACCTAAACTTCTATAATATTCAATGCCATTTTTTAGGAAAATATTATAAGTTAAAGGAAACTTCGCCTACAAACTTCTAACAATGTATAACTCTATCTTACATTTTAAAATTTAACACGGAAGCATGATTTACGACTCTCTACCCCTAGGTAGGTTGATAATACAATGTTCACTTGTAGAGTCAAATTTGCAATATAAATATACAAATACAATTCAGCATACGCTATACAATATGCAGTCAAATAGTAGTTACAACACCTCCAGCAAACAGGGGCACCCAAAACACGTAACAATTCAAACTATAAGTTGTGAAGACAGATGGAGGCCTCACTTATGTCTTATATGGTCTTTAAGGTACAAGTTAGGACTAATGGGTTGGGTCATATCAACTTTGGCCCAACATTGATATCTTCGACGATGTTGGGACAAAGACCAAGTGTAAAATAAACTTCGTCAAGGGAGGTAATTTGGTCCGAAGTTGGGACGAACTCGATACAATAGTGGTTTGACATCGCAAGGGCTCAAAGTTTGAAACTTCGGCAAAGTTTTTCCCAACTTCAACGGTTTTTATATTCGTGCCCTCAACCTTTTTGAGCGGCAAGATTTGTGAAATTAAGAATCTAAGACAAGGTAGTATGACTATAGGGGAGTATGAGGCTCTATTTACAAAATTGGTCAACTTTTGTCCACAACTCGTTCCAATGGAACTAAGAAGTGTTGAAGGTTTGAGACAGGTCTAAACCGGAGATAAGGTATCAGCCTATCGTGGTTAGTCAAAGAGAGTGAGAGAACATTATTGAGTTTATCGAGGCAGTGTGGCGTATCAAAGAATCAATGAATGCCTCGAAGTATTTAGAGTAAAGAAGCCAATGAGTGAGTTTCGTAGAGGACGCCCAAGTGGCAATCGTGGTTTCTTCAGCAAGATCAATAAAGATTTCGGTTGCTTTGGAGGCAGACGTGTAGTGGTGTTTCTTTCTCTTGCAATAGGAGAAGATCTAGTCTTGGTCGTTGGTCTGCTCCACCTAGGTGGACAGTACAAGAGAAATCATTAGGTTCTTCAGTGTTTGTGACTAGTCCATATGCGGAAGCCCCTTCAGAGCAATATGTGCATTACATGTCACTCTAGTTAGGGTTGGGCAGCAGAGTACTAAAGTTGTTAGTATTGCTAACAAATGGTATGTTTTAAGAAGAATTGCCCCAGGCTTGGACAAGCTCATGTAGAGCATTCCCAGTCTCTGTATGGGGGATTCTAACTAAAGCAAGGTCTTCAGTTGTTTCAGATTCTAGAGGGGAGCACCTTGTGGTAGCACACAACAAGGATAGTGTGGCATAGGTAGAGTCATACACTGTTTTTTCTCATGAACACCTTGTAACCATAGAATGTGACATCGACTTCGATTCAACTTCAACCGGTGTGGAACTGGAAGTTTGTGGAAACATTAAGGAAACTTTGAGGATTTTTACAACTAAACTTCAATACATCTTTGACAAATACCAAGCTAAAAATAGTGATTTCATGAGGAAAATGATATATTTCATCAAATATAGCTTGAAAACAAAATATAAGTTTATATATAGCACCCATACATGTTTACATATGTAGAAAAACACATCCACGTGCAAATGTACAAGACGTCGTCTTTGTGTAAACTTTGACAAGCATGGAAATTTACCAGATTTCGACATCACATCGAACATCAACAGGCACAGACAATGTAACATCGAGGATTAATTGCTAGATGTCGAGGATGTTTAGTAGCATGCTTGTAACGACCTAAAACTTTGGAAGTTTGAGATTTGATTCAAGAATACTATGTGAAGAATCAATTTTGAATAATGAATGAAATGGTGTGAGTTTGATAAATAATTTTGAGCTTAGGATTGTGATTGAGTCCGTAATTCAAGCAAATAAAGTAATAATAAGCTTGATTTATAAACATACTAAGTTCATACCCCAATTGAGGTACTAATCGTGAAAAGCCTTTGTGGAAAATAAGATGGGAGGCTAATGGGATATTTTCTTATTGATAGAAGGCACACTCCTCTCCTTTATATAGGAAAGGATCAAAGGAGGCAAGTACACGGGAAGACAATTTAACCCTAATGGGCCAAGATAATTAGGCTCATCTAACTTAATAAACTAAATAACAATTATCTAACACTCACTCTCAAGCTAGAGTATGCATGAAAGACATATCCAGCTTGGACTTAGAAGACTCAATTAGACAATATGACAAATCGAAAATAAAAATGTCACTCAATCACAATAATCGCCAACTTTTTTGAAAAAGTTGCGTTTTAAACGCAAATTTTCCCCCAGTCGTATGTGACGGCCAAGTAACTCCCAATTCCCAAATTTTCCTTTTTATTCTTATAGTATTCACGAATTACTCACATTTTACATATTATTCCCGTTTATAAGTTTTTTCCCATTTTATAATGTCTAAGACTCTGACTTTGTTCAACTGTGTATACATGATAATGATTTATATAAATGTATACATATATGTATATGTATGTGTGTATTGTATGTATGCAATACATATGTGCATATATATGTGTGTGTGTGTGCGCGTGTGTGTGTCTGTGCAATATATATATATATATATATATATATATATATATATATATATATATATATATATATATATATATATATGCGTGTTTATGCATATATATATTAATATATGTACATATAGATATAGATATAGATATAGATATAGTTTAAAATGTCAATTTCGATATCGTTTCCGATGGTCCAGAAACATAAACTTACTTAAATTTCGATATTTTCACCTATTTTGACACAAGATTTTGACGATTTCAATGACCAAATAAAGGAAAAAAGTCATAAAATTTTACTATGATGATCTACATACATAAATACACCTAATTATGCAATAATGTCATATGTTGGTATAGGGTGGGGGATCCTACATTTGTGAGTGAAAATGTGTAAAATTGTTTCGAGCAGGATTTCAATCATGCAAAGTATACATACATATATTCTTACGCAATAACATGTTACATCTTATATTTTGGATTCCATTTCATTGGGGGCTCCCACATTTTTAAGGATTTTCAAGATTTTTTTTTCAATTTTTTCATGAATTACAAATCGAAAATTTCGGCAATTTGGCATGTCCATTTTAATGTGGTACTCATTGAAACCAAAATTTTGATTGAAATTTTAATCCATGGATATAAATATAGATATGTATATCCTCCACTTATTTCCCGAATCATTGACTGTACTTTTATTGTACTTTGACCGCTTTTTACCCGAACTTCCTGCATAATTCCCAAATTCTAACTTTCTGAGCTTGGCTGAACGTATCCCAAATACTAATTTTGAGACTATGATGTCACTCCCCATACACGATTTTCACTCCCCCTTAAACATAACTCTCCAACAAATTATTTGATGACGCCACCTTTGAAGTTACGTTCTGCATGTTGAACATACTCGAGCTTTGGAGAAAATCTTTTGAAATGCATACTGAATGAAGAATATCTCCATCACTCTGGAGTAGACAATCAAGAATACCATTATGCCATCTTTTGAAAAGGAATGTGGATTGGAATAAGCGCAATCAACACATTCGACAATGTAGCAATAGAGGTATATTCAAAAATAGATATGATGAGGTGATACTGACTATCAAATTGGATCCATCTGGAGCATCTCTCAGGGGCTTGATGGGAATGAAAGACACCATCAAAGAAAGCCTAAGAAGACTTGTCAAACTGGATCCATCTAGAATGTGACTCTTGGGGGCTTGGTGGGAATGAAATACACTGTCAAGGAAAGTCCAAGTAGATCACTGGAAGAACCATCTTGACCGTTGCAGCTTCTAGAAGATATGAATAAATTAGCTCAGTAAAGATAAAATCTAGATGAATATTCAACCTTGTAGATATAGAATTTGCAGGCTAGAAATTGACGAGCTTCCGAGAAGTCTGATGTGAAGAAGAAACCTTCCATATCGTGAAAATGGGGCAAGAATGATTGAAACATCATTAACACCAGAGGGAACAAGAGGCTGAAATAAGCACAGCAAACTCTGTCCTAACGTACATAATGTGGTACGAAAGCAAAAGGTTTGGTGTCAATGTTGCAATTGATATCCTTCAAAGCATGACCATGATAGCTAACTGAAATAAGGAAAAGCATATAGCCAACCTACGTGCATGTCATGGAACGAACACAAAAAAGACAATGGCATTGAAAAGTGATACACCAATAATGCACTGAAAGCATAGTGTTATTAGGAAATATGCACTAATGATGCACTGAAAGCACGATGTTTCATGGGAATGAAATGCCAAAAAGACATCAGAAGGACGTATGTGTTGAAAATTAGAAGTTCGATGGAGATCTGAATAGCCTAGACCGATACATATTATCTCTCTCATACTTTTTCTCCTCATACTCTCCCTTTCCTTTATTCCCCCCCACCAATTACGAAGTGATTGAGTGCTTGATGTGGAAAAGAGACAATACCCCCTTCATGTGGAAAGATGCACACATGAGGGGTGGTACGGGGGAATATAAATTGTCAAAAACGAAGGAGAAAGAAAGAAAAATGCACAATGACCCCCCTTTTTTTGCTTTATAAACCAGTAAGGGGTCTTTTGTTTTACAATACCAACAACACAAATCAATATGCTATAATGACCCGCTTAGACAGATCCAGATAGAACAATAAATGAATCTTTATGCAACCCAAAAGGGGGTGTGGGGATGGAGCCACCAAAGTATGGATTAAGTCACAAAATCAGATCCGATGAAGGGTCCGAATAGAAATAGGCACATGTAAAACATAAAAGAGCAATTGATGGTAGCAGCGGCTTGAGGGAGAAGGAACTCGGCTGGCGGCAGATCATGTTGACCATGGGAACAACTGGCCTCTGGGACGCACTGTCTCTGCACCACACCTCCAGCTACGTTTTCATTGCCATGGGCATCTTCAACGTGTTTGTCGAGATCGGGATGTCTAAATCTATCTCCACGTAATTTGTCAGATCCACTTTGGGATAGGGATGCCAGCAAATGAGTCTCGCATGACAGAGAAGGCCCCGCATACGTCAGGGTGGAAAGCAAACTTCTTTCCCTAAACTTCTGGATCGGCCTTTATAATCGGTAGAGAACCCCGCACCACCGCTCACAAGATGAATAGATAATTGGGTTTTTTATAATCTGCGAGTGCAAGGTCAGCAGACTCAACACCGTGATAGGCCGCTTTTTTTAGAATATCATGAGGATGATGTCGTCGAGAAGTTAGGTTCAAGTTGTTGTGTGCAAGCGGAATAGAGGAGTCAATGGGACTATTACGCAGTAGATTGACGATGAGAAGAATAGCCACCTACAAAGCGGTGCAAGGCCGGTTGGCTAGGAGGACCTTCAATAAGCCAAGATGCACACGGCTAGGAATAATATTTACTCGTGGGAGAAGGTAGGTTGGTGATGGAGGGTGTGGGGAAGCGACTTGGGGAAGGGGCAACTAGATGGATTAGACTTGGAGGAGTTGATAAACGTAGGTGATGGTAGTCGGGATGGAGAGCACCGGTAAAAAAATGGATTTTTATGAAAGAAGAGAGGAAACGACCACAGAGGTCGAGAAGGACGCCTGGCGGGTGGCCAAGCCAAGAAGGGACAGCGGTTGCCCGTAGGCAGAGGCCCTTTCTTTGTTTCCTTAGGCTAGCATCGGCGTTTTGATGCCATGTGAAAAATAAGATGGGAGGCTAATGGGTTTTCGTATTTATAGAAGGCAGACTCCTCTCTATATAGGAAGGCAAGTACATGGGAAGCAAACTTAACCTAATGGGCGAAGACAAATCAAACTTAATAAACTAAATAACAATTATCTAACAGCTTTAATTGTGGAATTAAAAACAGAGTGAAGCTTGAGGATTCATTAGGGGGCCTAGGTTTGATCCATGGGCCCTAGGATCCAAGCTAAGCCCAATTGGACTACTCTTTAGTTTACAAACAGGTCCTTAGGATACAAATTAAGAATTCAGTATTTCGTGCTCATATAATTACCAATGATAATTTGACTTTGTTGATGAAGGAATTATGAAATCATAAATGAAGTTTCTAAAGATTCCAAGTTATCTTAGTCCTAGGTAATTAATTATGTAATTATCTAGACTGAGCTTGAAAAGTAAGTTTAGCATATCAAATAAACTTGTTTTGATCCAATTTTTAGCCCAACACAAGACAATAGCTAATTGAAGAGAATTCTAAAGTTTGGGATGAGTAGACCAATGACGTAGCCTGCAAAACAATATCTTGAATCAGGGTTTTTATCTAAAATAAGAAATTTTGTTTTTAGGGAGGATCCTTGTCGGATCCGGACTTCCTCGGGTCGAGCGGAGTTGTAGGCAGGGAGGTCTTCTCCTTTGCTTGGACTCTAGCCCAGTCCCACTTGTGCAAAGTTCCCTCCGACCCTAGTCTCTCTTTCCCTGCCTATACCATGGCTTCCCCCTTGTCAATACCATCTACTTTGGGGGATTAACCAGAATCCAACCAACTTGGACATCGACATCCCAAAGATATAGATAATGCCCAAACTTTTGTTTATTCAGGGATCTAGGGTTGGCCATTTTTGCCACTACACACTATCCCTTGCCTATATAAAACCCTCGATAGATTCCCCTCTATAGGGAGATCTCCATTCATCCTCTAATTGATGTAGAAGTCCCACAACCAAGTCCCCGAGTTCCACCTACATTGCGGCAACCCTGACCATGTACCCTCAACCCAGGGCATCTCAAACCAATTCGTTGAGCATGGAGCACCGCAAGGGTGTAAGGGAGTTGATGGGAGTTTGTCTTGCTCATGTGGAGACCATAACTAGTCCTTCAAATTTCTTCTAAGACCAAGCTACTGTACGGAGATCTAGGAGGTGCCCCAAGCCACACTGGAGCCAAGGAATAAGGTATTCGATTTCGATGTCGTTTCGACAACATGGAAACCGAAATTTATTGAAATTTCGACAAAAATTTCAATAAATGCAACAGTGCATGTTTCGACGCCAAAATCAATGAATTAAGCCATGAAATTTTACGGCATGATCTTTACACCGAAATGCATCGATTTATGCAATAAAAATTGATATGGGGATAGGTGGGGGGTCCTTCATGTGGGAGGAAAGGAGATTTTCCTACTCCCTGAGAAAATTTCGAATTTTGGGCAAAAAAATTTGACGATTTCGACATAGCGGTATGATTGCATGGTTTCGTACCAGATGCCACCGAAATCGGTATTTTGGGGCGAAATTTCTCCAGTTTCGGCGAAACCTTATTCCTTGACTAGAACAAGGAATTTGTTCAGAAAACTCGACCACAACCTCAGAATATTCTCTATGCCTTTAGAATGACCTGTCTAGAGGTGATTCCCTCTGCCTAACCTCCGTGCCTAACCTTGTAAACCGGACCCAGTTAGCACTCCATCGGTCATCCCAAGACAAGCTGAGATTACTAGTGACTTTGTGGAATTCAGCCGAAGCTGCCTTTTGACCTTCGTCCATAGGACTCCATGCAAGAAATCTAGAGTCGGCCTCCCAGTTGACCGTGGGTTGCTGGTCTTTGCAAGCCATGGCGGGGGAAAAATCCCTACAAGTCTTTTACCTTTCTGTCGCAGACTGTGACCTACCTTGGTCACTGCAGAGGGGTAAGGGAGTCTTTTCCTCCTTTTGAAAGCCCAGTTGTGGCTATGACCGATCTATCCCTAACCGCGTGTTTGAAATGCACAGGTAGTGGGGTCATTTCCCCTAGTCCCAAGTTGCCCCCAGGTTGTTTAGAAACACTATTAAATACTAATAATGTGGTGTGCTCCCATCGACCCATATATGTGTATATTGCAATAGTTTAGAAAATAGATTGTAGCCATAATTATAGAAAAAGTACATAGGAAATTGATCAAAAATTTGTGTACAATCCAAATAAAATAGTTCCAAGGTCCGATTATGCTCCTAGTTCAAAAAGTATGTTTAATGCATGGATATAGGGTCATGGCATACTTATCAAGGTTTGGTCACCTTTCCTGGCTGGGCGACCAGCCAACTAGTCATCGCCAAGTCGACTAGTCGGTCGCCAAGTCATAGGTATAATATATATATAATATTACTTAAGTACATATAGTTATATGCAATACATTATATAAATTCACTAACATACGCATATATCCAAGCATATAATAATCCAGACTTGGTAAATAATGTCATACAACACCACAAACTATTTGCAATGAAGATGATTTAATGTATTCGAGTTAAGCATAATTAGGAATAGAAGAGCGACATACCATTGTTAAATTTTGACTTTTAGTACTTGTTGAATTGTTGTAACTATAAATAGAGGTATATGATAAACTAGTACAGTGTGAATGAAATCGATATTCCAATCAAATGATGGTGAAAAACAAACAAAAATAGTCAAACATGAAAAAAATGAAAAAAATAACTAAAAGCCCATATGTGACTAAGCGGCCGCCTTGTTGGGTATTGGGCCGACCAGTCGGGCTAGTCGGCCAACCAGTCGACCAGTCGGCCTGGGCGGGCGACAAGCCGCAACCCAATTTAGGCGGTTGGCTAGTCGGTGCCCCTCCCAGCGGCCAGTCACCGACTAGTCGGCCGCCTCAACAAGTATGGGCCATATGGCTATGTATAAATCTAATTTTGGTGAATAGCATGTTGAACATATTGAATACAGTTATCCTGTGATATAATATATATCTTATTGAATGATAATGAAATCTCATGTTCATTGCAAGAATAGGGTTACCTTGATCATATCTAGGGTTTCCTATCCAAAGGATCATTAACATGAGGAACTTAGGATTTTAATATATCCCTAAACTAAGACACTAGGATCAAGACTCAAACCAGTTCCATATAAGTTGAACACGATTATCATACCATATCATTATGTGAAAAAATTTAGATTGTTTGGAATATGTCTTGTTTGGATTTCATACAACTTGAAGGCTTATTGCATGGTTTCTTCATTGAAAAGATACGTGGTTATTTTATGAATAGTTGTTTATATCGATTGTCAGTGATTCTCAGATGTTTTTGAATGTTTGATCATATGCCTATACAACTTGGATGTTTACTTCAATTCCAGTTCATCTATAATGCCCTGTGTATATCACATTAGATATTCTGAACCCAGTATCAAACCTACCTAATGTTATTCATGTAAGTCCAATAATCGACGTAGAAATAAATACACCTAAGGTGGCATGACAAACAAGGATTTGAATAGTAAATTGAAAATACAAGTTTAATATGTGCAATAATTGATTGTTAGGTTTATATGAACAAATTATGTTTGCACCCAAGTATAGAAATATGTTGATTGTGTTTTGTTTATGGCATTTTAGGTAGTGGACTTATTTTAAAATTAGAGACATGGAGAGCCATCTGAATGCATCAAAGATTCAAAGATCATTAAGCTAAAGTCACCAGGATGACTAGATAGATAGTAGTCTCTTTCAATGTTGCAATTTCCTTTCTCATGGTTTCTCTTTTCTTGGAAAATTATGTAAACTCCTTAGAGGAGGTTCTTTTCCAATTTTTGTGATCAAACAATGTTATGTTCTTGAAATTGTTGATTATTGTTGGTTATTTCTTAAATCTAAATCCTGAAAATTTGGATGATGATCCTTGCCCTCTAGATTTGCCTTCAATAGGGGATAACATCAGAAGGGGGTCGTCACATGCCTTCTTTTGGATTGGGTTTCTTCAAGGGTCATTAAAGGTGAAATATATATCTTTAACAACATATCAGCTCCCATTTTTTATAGACCCATGCACAATGCATTCTTTTATTCAATGGCATAGTCACAAATCATTATTTGAGACACGTTAGGCCCAACTAAAAATTTCAATATTCAGGAATTATGCTGAAAATTTAAGTAACAACGGAAAAGGTGCAAATCATTCATTGCAATTTGGAAAAAAAATGGACTCATAGATATATGTTATGTGAAAATTCATATACATACATATTAGACAAATATATACATATATAGTACACATATTTAAATTTAGCATGACTCGATGGCGTGCTTCGAATAGGCGCATGTCTTGGTCTGTGTTACACATGTTAGGCGCATTTCTTGGTTTGCGCTACACATGTCTATACCATCTTAGGTGACCCTCACGAAACTTGTCCTCAATATTCACCACCCCCAGATGTAGTCGGTTCTCAAGCAATCTTTCCTTATCTTCCCACCCTCAGGCAACTTGTCCTCAATATTCACCACCCCTAGATATAGTCATTTCTCAATCAATCTTTCCTTATTTTCCCACCAATCCATCTCGACATGCCCATTTCATCCACGTTCCTTCATCATCCACCATTCACTCCCATGTTGCATGGTTGGTTATATGTTGCTCTATTAAACTTACTTCTTAATCTGAGAGGATCTTTCGATCACATACTACTCTAGTTGCACTCAGTTTCAACCAACATGATGTGATCATGTGACAAACATCGTCTAGCATTGCCATCCATTTGAATAATAGAGCCCAAGTAAAGATGTGTTTCACATTTTGGTACATCCGCTCCATCCAACTTGGCCCCACCATTCACAATCCTAGTCTAGCTGAAATTGCAATCCATGTACTCTATTTTGCTTTTGCTAATCTAAAATCCATTAGATTCATTGCAAAATATCATTCATCAATCATTCGTTTCGTCAATCAGCACAATGTCATCAGCAAATAACATGTAGCTGAAATTGCAATGCATGTATTCTATTTTGCTTTTGCTAATCTGAAATCCATTAGATTCATTGCAAAATATCATTCCATCAATCATTCGTTTCGTCAATCAGCACAATGTCATCAGCAAATAACATGCACCAAGGATATAATGACGGACATGCATTGTCAACTCATCCCTAACAAGAACAAATAAATATAGGCCCAATGTTGATCCTTAATGTACCCCAACTATGAGAGAGAATTTTGGAGTCTTTCCGCCAAGAGTCCTAACACTTGCAGCTGAGCTATAATAATGTCTTAAGTAATGTATTGGATTGGTACCCACAATTCCTCCAAGACTCTCCGCATCACTGTTTTTGGCACTCAGCCATAAGCCTTTTCCAAATAAATAAAAACTAAATGAATATCTCATTTGTTTTATTTGTACTTCTCCATAAGCCTCCTTATCAGAAATATAGCATGTCTTCGATCTTCTAAACATAATACCAAACTAGTTTTCTGAAAAATAGATATTATAGATCTTAGTGTGTGCTCAATAATCCTCTCCTGAAGCTTCATAGCATGACTCGCAAACTTGATACTTATGTGGTTCCCACAGCTTAAAACATCATTTTTGTTATTGTAGATAGGGACTATGGTACTATTTCTTCACTCATCTAGCATTTTCTTGCACCCAGCTAGAACAACTAGATTAAAAATGTGAATGTTATTGTTGCCCAAATTGACCCGAGGCCCAATGAAAGCTTAAAAGATTGAGAATCTTGGGTCGGTTTGAGGTGGTTCAAATCTGGTCATTTTGTCGTGCCTAGTCAAAAGGCTCGACTGCTTATGGGATAGTTTAAAAATATATCTATACATATCCATCCCCACCCAATGAGTCTAGGGGAACCCAATATGATATAAGCTATCTTTACCAAACTCCATAAAGAAGGTACTTAATACCTAATGTTTTGCATAACTTGGCAACAAGGAGGTCCTCCAACATTTTTTTTGTTGCGAGGTTCATTTTCACATAGATATAATGTATATGGCAATTAAGAACGCGATACTCCACAGATGTACAATAGTTGCATAATCTTGTTTCTACTTTGACCTAACTCCATGAACACTAACCACGGCTATATATTTTTAGTGGGGAAACGTACTTTAAAAACTCCGCCTATGTTTTCATACTTACTGTGCAAATATAGCCGGTCCCAAGCCTGGGTAAAGGAGGAGGGTTGGTGGTAGGTTGTCAGCCAGCCATAAAAATTGTCACTCTTTCTATGACATGGATCCTTATAAAAATTTCATTGGAGCGTCCCTACCTAGCAACGCGCTGCATCGGCACCCGGGTGCAATGATAAATATGCAAGGGGTTTCGACACAACGACGCCCGGTTGTGTTGAAGGACAAACAAAGGTTTCCACATCTTGGACGGGTGTGGGTAAAGAAGCTAGTCCTGCTGCATCATCGTCCGGACGTAGCGAAAAATGTGCAAGGGTTTCCACATCTTGGAAGGGTGTGGGTAAAGAAGTTAATCCCACCGCATCATTGCCCGGATGTAGTGAAAAATCTGCAAGGGCATCATTTCTGAAGTAGGCATGTAAAGAAGCAAGTTCAACAAAAAAGGATTAGAGTTGGATCTTAGAATATTGGCTCTCTGACAAGTAAATGTTTGGAGATAGTGGATACCATGATGAGAAGAAAAGTCAATATAGCTTGCTTGCAGGAAACCAAATGGATAGGGGAACAATGTAGAGAGATTAGAGACACAGGATACAAAATCTGGTATAAATATATTGATAAACATAGAAATGGCGTAGGTATTATTGTTGATAAGATGTTATAGGATGATGTTGTAAAGATCACAAGGATGGGCGATAGAATCATAGCTATCAAGGTTGTTCTTGGGGGAAGTATTTTTAACATTATTAGCGTTTATGCCCCCCAAGTTGGCCTAGCGAGGAGGCTAAGAAGGTTTTTTGGGATGATATGGATGAATTAATGCAGGGAATACCGACAGAGGATAAGATTATTATTGGGAGTGATTTAAATGGCCATGTGGGGAGTAGCAATGACAGATACGAGAGAGTTCATGGTGGTTTTGGATATGGCAGCAGAAATGGAGGAGAGAGGATTTTAGATTTTGCAGTTGCATATGATATGATTTTGGCAAACACCCATTTCAAGAAAAGAGAATCTCATAAGATTACTTTCAAGAGTAGGCGCAATTGTAGCCAAATTAATTATCTCCTTACGAGGCGGGTGGATCGTAATATATGCAAGGATTGTAAATGGATTCCTGGCTAAGAACTCACAACCCAACATAGGTTGGTGATTTTGGATATTAACATGAAGATCAATAAAGGGAAGCATAACAGAAACCAAGATAGCAGAATCAAGTGGTGGAATCTTAAAGGTTAAAAGAAACTGACTTTTCATGATAAACTCAGCAAGGAGGAAACTTGGAACTTGGAGTCTGATGTTAACACTATGTGGCATAACATGAGCTCCTGCATAACAAATATTGTCAACGAGGTTTTGGGGGAGTCCAAAGGTTGTGGGACTCCACAGAAAGAGACTTGGTGGTGGAATGATGAAGTACAGAAGGCTATTAAAATGAAAAGGGAGATCTATAGGAGCTTGCCCAAATCCCGAGATGATGCAACGTTCCAAAGATACAAGCAAGCAAAAGAAAGAAGCTAAAAAGGTTATTCAGGAGGTAAGGTCTAGATACTTTGATAATATTTAAAAGAAGTTGGATACAAGAGAAGGGAAAAAAGATATATATAAAATGGCTCGTATAAGAGAAAGGAAAGGAAGAGACTTGAGTCAAGTGAAATGCATCAAGAATGAAGATGGCGGGGTGTTGGTGAAGGACGGTGATATCAAGAACTAGTGGAGAAATTACTTCCATAAGATTTTCAATGGAGATACTGCAAATAATGTTAGAGACTCGTGTGACATGAATACAAGTGATATCATTTACACACGACGAGTTTCACCATTTGAGGTCAAGAATGCTTTGAAGAAAATGAAAATGAGAAAGGCATGCACACCAGTATTCTCATTGATGTATGGAAGAGTATGGGGGATGAAGGAGTTATGTGGTTAATAAAGCTCTTTAACAAGATCATGAAGACCAAGAAAATGTCGGATGAGTGGAGAAATAGTACTATAGTCCCCATCTTCAAGAACAAAGGTGATGTTCAGAGTTGCACAAACTACAAAGGTATCAAGTTGATGAGTCAGATTATGAAGCTTAATGTACCCCAACTATGAGAGGAAATTTTGGAGTCTTTCTGGAGTCCTAACACTTGCAGTTGAGCTATAATAATGTCGTTAACAAAGTAATGTATTGGATTGGTACCCCCAATTCCTCCAAGACTCTCCGCATTAGTTTTTTTGGCACTCAGTCATAAGCCTTTTCCAAATAAATAAAAACTAAGTGAATATCTCTTTTGTTTTATCTGTACTTCTCCATAAGCCTCCTTATCAGAAAAATAGCATGTCTTCAATCTTCTAAACATCATACCAAACTAATTTTCTGATATAGATATTATAGATCATAGTGTGTGCTCAATAATCCTCTCCTGAAGCTTCATAGCATTACTCGCAAAGTTGATACTTATGTGGTTCCCACAGCTTAAAACATCATTTTTTTATTGTAGATGGGGACTATGGTATATTTCTCCACTCATCCAGCATTTTCTTGCACCCAGCTAGAACAACTAGATTAAAAATGTGAATCTTGCCCAAAATTGACCTGAGACCCAATGAAAGCCAAAAAGATCGAGAATCTCGGGTCGGTTTGAGGTGGTTCAAATATGATCATTTTGTCGTTCCCAAATCAAAAGGCTCGACTACTTATGGGTTAGTTTTAAAATATATCTATACATATCCATCCCTACCCAATGAGTCATGGGGAACCCAATATGATATAAGCCATCTTTACCGAACCCCATAAAGAAGGTACTTAATACCTAATTTTTCGCATAACTTGGCAAAATTACAAGGAGGTCCTCCAACATTTTTTTTGTTGCGAGGTTCATTTTCACATAGATATAATGTATGTGGCAATTAAGAACGTGATACTCCATAGATGTCAATAGTTGCATAATCTTGTTTCTACTTTGACCTAACTCCATGAGCACTAACCACGGCTATATATTTTTAGTGGGGAGACGTACTTTAAAGTTGTAAGATCATAAACCACATATGTAGCCATGTCTTGTAACAAATTAGTAAGAACCAAATGTACCACGGATAATTCATTCAACTTTAGAGGTTGAATGATATGTGTGTATAGCAAAAGTCTAAGTGGTATCTTTCTGAAAAAACAAAGCAAGCAACAACAAGTACATAAAATAAAATTAAAAAAAAAACTAACACGTACATGCATACATAAACCCAAGATCCAACTTAAAGATAGGCTTTAAACCGCTAATAGAAATCTAAGTAAAGTTAGTGATCCGAATATTGTGTCCTTGTGTTAGAGTGCTAATGCTAATGGTTTCTATCTCTCCAGATAGATATATGGTTTCACTTTATACAACATAACAAGATGTATACATCACTTGATAGCAAACTAGGGTGGCACCCAAATTATAGATTGTAGAAGCAGGCAAACATAGTTTGTATTTACCTGAAGGTGCACTAGAAAATCCACATTGATTGTCAATTATCCGGCTTGTGCCGAGAGAGGGCATGGAATGGGTGCTGGCGGCAGCGCCTAAAAGGAGATGATGCGGCAGCTTAGGAGGAAGGTTGTTAGGTTGATTCCTAGATTCAAGTATGCTGACCCCAATCTGTCTGACCATGGGCTCCGAGACGCCGTCAACGTCGCAATCGCACTGCTTCTTACCGTTTCTCTTATGCACACAGCAAAACGAGCAATAGTATAAGCTCCCCTCTGCGCCATCCTCTCCTCCACCACTCTAGTGGAAATCTAAGATTACTAGGGTCAGAATGAGCGGGAGCTTGGACTTGGCACAACAGCTGCAGCTGCTGCTTCGGAGACTGGACGAGAAGCAGAAACAGGGCCAACTCAGACGACTTGTCAAAAGATAGATGGGAAGATGGGCCTCTATTTTAGTTGATAAAACTACTGGGGGGGGGGGTAATGGGATAATTGTCACCCAGGGCCTCACGTGTCTCCCTACCCGGACCCATACGACTTCTACCACACAAAAAGACACGCTCTGACTTTCCCTCCCTCCAACTATTTACTCCCTCCGCGTAAAGGTAAAGGGCAAAAATACCTAAATGGCACATTTGCCAATTTTAATTACCTAAATGGCATGTTCTTGAACTTATTGCCCAAAATGGCACATTTTGGAGCAATACGTCCCCTGCTGGGACGCATTGCTCTCCCGCGAGGCAATGCGTCCCGGTGGGGGACGCATTGGTCCCACAGGAGGGCAATGCGTCCCGAGCCGTGACACATTGCTTTGTTGTGGGACCAATGCGTCCCCCGCCGGGACGCATTGCCACGCGGGAGAGCAATGCGTCACGGAAAGGGACGCATTGACCCCACAGGACTGCAATGCGTCACGGCTCGGGACGCATTGCCCTTGTGTGGGACCAATGCGTCTCCAGGTGGGACGCATTGCTCAATGAGTCTCCATGCAGGACGCATTCGAGCAATGCGTCCCCATGCAGGACGCATTGGTTTTTTTAATCATTTTTTGCAGTCACTGATATGTTATTGATATGTAAATTAACAATATTGATTATATTTATACATTTATAATTCGTTCACTTGTATTTGGATGTCTATAATATACTCAATTATTATAAATTTGTCAATTTCAATAGGTCGTAACATGCATATGGAATATATAAGTATATTGCAACCAACATTGGTTGGTTCCTAATTGATTATATAATACGAACTTAATCCAAATAAATGAGATAGCAATTAAAAACAAGGTTAAAACATGAACCAACATGACGAGAAAATAATACACAACAGAACAATATGATAGATCCACAACAACATGATCCAAAATGAACCAATGTCATATCATAATATGATAGATCCACATACAATAGATGTCCTCACAAAGGCATACATACAAAACTGTACAATATATAAAAAACTAAGTATGTCATCCTCGCCCACGACGTCCTCGCCCACGTCCCTCTACATCAGGATCCTCTGTACCGATGTC
The DNA here is from genome assembly GCA_963693085.1 of Alisma plantago-aquatica. Lineage (NCBI taxonomy): Eukaryota > Viridiplantae > Streptophyta > Magnoliopsida > Alismatales > Alismataceae > Alisma > Alisma plantago-aquatica. Next base: position 499,468,854 of record OY856412.1, on the reverse strand, counting down.
ATCTGGAGACTGCTGAACTGGGGACAATTGCGTAGGAGGCTGCTGGCGAGCATCAGGGAAGAAATGAAAAGGTGGAGGTGGGGTGAGGGGTCTAGGAAAACCAGGATAGGATGCATCAGGTGGGGTGCATCCTGAGAAATCAAACGGAGTAGGTGAATATGTGACATAAGATGGTGGTCGGCTCTCGGGAATAATTGCTGGTGGGAATGGAGTGTATGGAGCAGAAGAACTTGCTCCATGGTATGATGGTGGTTGAGGTGGGGTGATGAATGAGGAATATGAAGCAGCTCCTGAAAAATATGACCCTGTCGGTCCCCATGACATGAACTGAGAAGTGGGAGTGGGAGTGGGATCAACAGTAGGAGTAGGAGTAGGAGTAGGAGTAGGAGTGGGCTCAGGGGCTGTGGTATGAGTGGGTATGGGATCCCACGGCCGAGCATAGTCGGGAAGACTATCAAAGTAACTCCCCTGGATGGTATAGATGATGTCTCTGATCTGTGCAGGGGCGTGCTCTACTGCCGCTCGGATCGCCACATGTGTTTGTACCTGTAAAATAAAGTATGTACACATAATAAAGACCAATTACATATATTACAAATAACAAAGATAAATAATAACAATTTGTAAAAGAAAATAATAATGATACTCACAAATTCCTGCTGACGATAACTTTGTGGGTAGTATATGCTTGGAGACATAGCTGGAGGGGGCACAATGTATTGTGGATGATACCATGCATAGTGACCCTGAGGACTGTAGACTGTATCAGCTGGTGGAGCGGGAACTAAGCTCTCACGTCTGTTGTTCCACATCTGCACCTCCTGCCTATAATGAAGCATCCAATCCTCAGCCGCATGACCCCTCCCATCTATCCGGCTAAGCTTCGGCAGCTCAAGAGTAGGTTGTACTTGAACAAAGCCGAACTGTCCAAGTACTCTGTCGGGAAAGTGCCACTCCACTATTGTGTAGCACAACAGAGGCACTCGTGCCAACCAAATATCACTACCATCTCTACAAATGGCAGGCAATCTCTCGAGAACCTCAGCAGTGTAAGGAGTCAACTCTATCTGTTATTCATATAAACAACGTGTATCATATAAAACGGAGTAAATTGTAAATAAATAAAACATATCAAACAACAGAGGTAAGTAAGTTATACCTGTGAGGGCAAAATCTGGTCAAATGCTGAATCGTAAAATTGAATTGTTCCCCTGATAGTTTGACTCCTTTGGACAAAGGTAGGCCACCTATTAAATTGAGAAACTAAATTTAGATAAACACTACATAATATTTAGACAAATAAAAAAGTTAATTGTGTTGATCTTTAACCTGTAGCCCAAGGGAACATCTTCTGGCCAATCATTCCAGCGCATTCTAATTGTACCTGGGCGTCCAATTCCCAACCTCTCCCAACACCATAGCTGTAATAGGCACACACAACCTGATAGATGGGCTGTTCTCCTAGATCGGGTGGTTGCCTTATACAACTCCCTATATAAGAAAGCTAGAGTTGCAGCACCCCAAGATAGAGTGCCACAACGTGCAAAATCGGACACAAGAGGAAGATACCTAACATGAACTCTATCCCCTGTACTATCTGGGATAAGGTAACTACCTAAGAAATATAAGAGATATGCCCTAGTATACCTTGTCCTCATTTCTACTTGTTGTTCTTCATCACCCGTGGTCAGATCTATATCCTTAAAGGTCTCACACAACCAAATCAAGGAGATATGCCCCTTAGACATCCCATCTGGTGCATCTCCTAAGAAATTCTTACAAAGGTGAGTCCATGAAGAAAATTGCCCCTCATTTACACCTAAAGGATATGAAGCTATAACCGGTGGGCCATCAATCCTCAGGCCTAAAAGAACTGTAACATCCTGAAGAGTGACACTCATCTCAAAAGGGGGAAGCCTAAAAGTATTGCTAGAGTTGTCCCACCTGTTAACTAATGCAGTTATTAAAGTAGGGTCAAGGTGGATACATGGTAGCCTATGAACAAGCCCAAAACCAGCTATGGAAATATTGTCTAAAACATCCTGGTCAATAATAGGCCATTGTGCCAACATAATGTGGTGCTAGGAGAGTCGGTAGGTTTCTTGTCTAGGAGCCATATCTATGAAAAGTGAAAATATTTCATTAAATGAAAAGTGCAAAAATTACATTACATGAAAAGTGCAAATAGTATACAACATTTAAGATTGTCAAGATTCTTCATTAGATAAGATGAAATTACAACATGAACAACATGAATTACATTAACAAAAAATATAAAAATACAACATGAACTACATGAAATTACTGCATTTGATTCAGTATCTCATCTAGAGGTTCATAAAATGGCCACACTTGATGTACCACTCGATGTATCTCTGGATGTGATACAGCTAACTGGTTTTTTACTTATTCGTTGATTGGCATTGCTTTCTGTTTTGTGTGATCCCAATACCAACCAGGTAGCTCAAGAAGTTCTTCATACATGTGAAACATTTGCTTTAAAAATTGCCAATGAAATTTTGCTTGTTCTTTTGTCACTATAAATCCTAACTTGTTGTGCAACAAATCTGGTACATCATTCCAGTCATCATCCAATAGAGTTTGATGAGCCATTTTTCCCTGTAGGCACTTCGTAGCTATTATTTGGATTAACTCCACGGACATGTGAAATGTCCATGTCCTTCGATGAGCCATCTATAGAAATTGAAATTACAAACATTACATGACTTTAGTGAAATTGCAAACATTACATGACTTTAGTTAAATTGAAACTACAAATATTACATGACTTGAGTAAATTGAAATTGCAAACATTACATTAGATAAGCCATCATATGACATTAGGACAAGTGCGTCTATTATGGCCCTTTCTGCCACACTTATGACAGTGATATGTATACTGATTTGAGAAAATTGAGGTGGTTCACTCCACTCAACTGTTAAATTGCTAAGACTGAATTGAGGTGTAAGACTGAATTGAGGTGGTTGACTCCATTCAGTAGTTAAATGACTTTGAGAGAATTGAGGTGGTTGACTCCGAGAGAATTGAGATTGAAATTGATTCAATAGACTCATTAAATAAGGTTGTTGGTGGATAGATGTTTTTTCAAGAAACACATCAATATAGGCATCAGCTGAAAGTGATAACAAGGTTTTGTATGCATCATCATCATCAACTTGTATGAGCATATGATTTTCTCCAGGGAAAAGATAGGATATTTTGATAGAGAAGTGGTTGAGATTGATGTCAAGTGTTGTATAGATATATGATTTTAGTTCAGATAGGGTATTAATAAGTGAAATGTTTATGGGTCTAACAGATCGACTAGAATAAGACCCATCAGAGAGAAATTTTCCATCATATCGCATCTTCACAATTCGTGAATTTGAACTAGATGCCATGTTCCTATATTTTAGAATATTATATTAACATCAGAAAGAAATTCATATTTTATGACATTATATCAACATGAATTAATATTTTAGAGCAGTGACATCAATTTGGAATTAAATTTATTAGACTACTTTTTCTATAACATTAACAGTGAACAACAATTAAGAACAACAATTTTGCTATTTTTTCTGTAAAATTAACTAATTCTTAACAACAATTTTGCTAATTTTTTAGTAACACTAACATTTCAAAATAACAATTTTGCAATTTTTTAGTAACACTAACATTTCAAAATAACAATTTTGCTAATTTTCAAAATAACAATTTTGCTAATTTTTTAGTAACACTAACATTTCAAAATAACAATTTTGCAATTTCGAACAATAAATTTTCAGGTATTAAGTAGCCTTCAATTGTCATTTTCTACATCATTATTTCAGTAATGTGCAATTAAAGACTAACAATACATTTATTTCATATGTAATATTTCGTACTAAAGTTAAGTTAATATTTTGAAAATTAAAAATTTGATAGAATAAATACCTGAAATGGAGAGTTATCGGTTGACAATCGAAGAATAGAAGAAGAGAAAGAAGAAGCTCCAAAAGTCTCTGAACAGTAGCAGATATCAACTCCAAGATCGCCCGAAATAAGCTAAAACCACCCAAAGTAATAGAAATCCGAGAAGAACTTCTCCAGAACAATGTGAATATAGAACTAGATGAAGGAAATGAAGAATGGTGTGAGTTTGGGGGCTGTTTTCGCCCAATATATATAGGGGAGCAATGCGTCCCGGTTGGGGACGCATTGCGCCCACGTGGCACCGCCGCGCGGCGGCCAACGGTAAAATAGCCGTTGCCTGGGAGCAATGCGTCCCCGTCCCGGACGCATTGCCTGCGTGGCATTTTCTAGCCGTTGGGCGCGTCGCGGGGCGCGACGCATCGGTCCCACAAAGAGCAATGCGTCCCGAAACGTGACGCATTGCCCTCGTGTGGGGCCAATGCATCGCCTTCCGGGACGCATTGCTCTCCCGCGAGCCAATGAGTCCCGGCTGGGGACGCATTGGTCCCACACAAGGGCAATGCGTCACCTGTCGCGACGCATTGCCCTCCTGTGGGACCAATGCGTCCTGGCAGGGGACGCATTGCTCCAGAAATGTGCCATTTTGGGCAATAAGTTCAAGAACGTGTCATTTAGGTAATTAAAATTAGCAAATGTGCCATTTAGGTATTTTTGCCAAGGTAAAGCATTCGTTCGCTCGTCGCCGTAAAAAAACAAAAAAGGGCGCCGCGCTCACGTACGCAGGGTTCTGCATGCGTCTGGTCGGTCGGCATTGCCTGGAAATGGAAGTATACCTGGTGTTTGTACAGGTCCAGGTTCAGGATATCCTCAAGGGACCAATCGAACACGATGCTCAGCAGATCCCGGGGCAGACCCTCCTTCACTTGTGCGTCAGGCGGCCGTCCTTCTCCTCCGGGTTCTTGCATTAACCACTCCGGCAGACGTTGCTCCAGTATGTCTTCTTCGCCAGACTCTGCATGAGGGAGGAGTTTAAACAGGAACACATAAGCGAAATCAAGGAAACAGGCTGGACGATCGGACAAAAAACAGTAGTAAAAGCATGGCGAAAACATGGCGCCGGCGGTGTGCAAGTTCAGCCAGGGAGGATCTACATTCTGTTAAGCTTGCATTCAGGTGGCGCAAGGGTTTGGACGGCTTCAACAGAGTTCTTACCCATGGGCGCTGCAAGTGAAGGACGTAGATCAGGTGGAGTTCTGGGAGAAGACGAGCAAGCGCGGGGAGGGAAAAATAGGAGGAAGAGCGGATGAGAGGGCGGAGCCGAAGAGAAGGAAGAACGGATGAGAGGGAGAAGCGGAATAGGAGGAAGATAGTGGAGGGGGTGGTGGTCGCTCTCGGTGATCCAGATCCTTCTTGGGGGGAGAAGTCAGAAGTGGTAAGGAACAGACCAGGACGCAGTGACAGTCGAAGGGGATATGCATGACACTTACCTTTTTTCTTTTTCTTTTTTAATAATAATAACAACCATGAAAAAAAAAGAAAAAACGACTTCTCACAGTTTTTAGAATGGGTGCGTATTCCCTTGTCTCACCCCGGGCGGGATGTTCAGCTACGAGACTTCGTAAATCTATCCACGTTTTTCTCTTTCCCCTCTCGCCTAATATGGACCGACTGGGACCCATCGCTGCACCTATGAAATCATGCCGGTTTCAGTGAAATTTGGTAGGTGACAGTGCGTCGAGTGGCGTAGCTAGTACGAACCCAGTGAGTAATCTTTTTTTTTTTTTTTGTGAATGCTAGCCTAGTGAGTAATACAGTGATACATAAACTGAATCATATTTCAATTATTCTTTTTCTAATCGATTATCCACAGTAATGCAATACATGTATGTGTTCTGTTTGGCTTCTGCACATTAACCCTATTTTGACCTTTTTGGTGCTTCTTTTTATCGGATGCCACTAAGGTTTTATATGTCAAAGAAAATATTAACGGCAAATGCACCATCAAAGAAAATACGATGGATATTATTGTTGTTATTTAGGCCTAAATAACACATGTGGGTGCCTAGAAAGTCCTTACAGTGTCAATGAGGGCAAAATAGAAGTTTTGGGTTAGCTAGAAGCCAAAGGATGATATTGAAAGTTATGGGGTATTTAATCTTCCTAAGTAAGAAATCAGAGGGACCAATAGATCAAGGATCGATAAAAAAAAGATATAGATCATAGATACTTGGAAAGATTTGACCAATTTCTAAGATATAATCTACGAGTGACCCAGCTCAATAAGATCATCTTAATGCAAGAGATCAATTCATGGGAGGCCATCGTCAAGAAGTGGCATTTTAATCTTATTTGATATATGGGACCCAAATTGACTTTTATCTCTAATTACATCCAGGTAGTGGAAATCAGGTGGAACTTGAATGTTTGGTGAGGGGTCAAAGAAAATGTCAATATGCGTCAAGGATCTTTCCAAAATTTATGTTGGGGCAGGCCTAGAGGGTAATTACGAGTTTTACATAGTGAAAGAAGCCTTTTGGATATAGGAACAAAAGGGGGATAAGGTGTTGCCCTTCAACATGTGACAAGGTTCTTTTAAGAGTAGTATTTGCATAGAAATAAATCTTACCTAATAGTGTTAAAGTTTTTGTATGAGGCAACTAGAATTCTCTAGAGGAGGTGCGTGGAGTGGATCTTGAGGTCTAAGATACCCCCATCCATAAATTGCATACTCTACATAATATGTTCCACTAAATAAGTGGAGTTTTCTCATGTCAGTTGCATCAACCCAAAGAAAACACCTATGCATAGAGCCAATTTTATCCTTAAGGTGTAGAAATGAATCTCATAGAGTAAGACGAGATGGGAGTAAGCAATGCATTCATGAGAACCAACTAGACAAATCTAATGAGAAATATGGTGTTCTAGTTATTGAGAATCTTGGAAGTTTTAGAAAGAATAGGTTCGCAGTAATTAGAACATAGTATTTGGGAAGAAAGGGACAGACCAAGATATTGACAGGATGATTCCCCAACTGACAACCCAAAAGATATCAAAATATTTTGATGTCAGTGACATGCACCTGAGTGGCGATAAGAAATACTTCTGGAATTTTATTCTTAACCCAAATATATGAGAGAATATTACCATAATCTGAATGAAATTGATCATATTTCAGTCAGTAAGTTTAAGAAAGACAATACATCTGCAAATTGAATGATGTTGTCTGAAGTAAAGTCCTCATGGTGAACCTTATCCAAAATATTATTATTCATGGCCACTTTTTTCAAGCTAATCTAGTTGTCACCTTGTCTAAGACCATTCGAAATAGATTAAAACCCAAGCTTGAACCATTTATTAGAGTAAAAAAATGGTAGGTTTGGATATATCTGCTATCTTTGAGTATGGTCACACACCAAAATAGGGGGAGTGATATCACTATGGTGTTGAATGCAACAAAATAAGTTTGTGAAAAATCCTTAATGAGACCCTACAAGCTATGGTAGAAGGCCAAAATGATGTGACTAAGACCCAAGAATTTGTTAGGGTTCATTTGAGAAATGGCCACAAAAATCATCCTCAGAGAAGTCGACAGTAAGATTGTCAGCATTTGAGATCCTAGAAGTCCAAAGAAGGTCCCAATGGAAATGAAATAGGTTAGAGAAGAACCATTTATGGTTGAAGATAGATTTGAAGTGGTTGAGAATGTGGGTGGTTATGATATCTTGATTATAGTGAAGACAATGTCAATTTAAGATTAAGTATAAAAGAGCTCCATTTTTTTTTGTTCATTGTGTGAATTTTTGTCTCATTCTTTAATATAGTTAGATTTGGATCTCTACTTCCAAATAATTCCTTATGAAGTGTTAAGGTCCAACAATTTATCTTTTTCAACCACAATCATTGTGTCTGAATTTAGATTGGTCTCAAGTGAAATAATATTTATGTTTCTAAAAGCGAACTTCTTCCAATAGCATAGTAAGGATCTCAAGGATCTAATATTCTTGTGAAAGGTGAACCCTGACCCAGAATCATTTGATGACATCACCCAACTAATTGGAAATGAAATTTGTTTTGTCCATAAGTACTTAGAGTGAAATGATATTGGCTCCCAAGATCCAAAGAAGGTGATGAGGACAATGGGAAAATGATAAGAAATAACTCGACAAGAAACTTTTTAGTAAGAGAGTGGGTGGAGTGGCTCCCACTTATGTGAGGCTAGAAAGTCATAGAGTTGAGACCAAGAATCACCACATTTCCAAGTAAAATTGGTGTTGGTGGCAGAGAGGTCAATGAGGGACCAAGAAAGAATGAAGTTGTTAAAAATATCACTATCCTGAGGAGTATTTTGTTTTAATATTAAATTTGCTTCCAATGAATATTAGATAATATTGAAGTGACAACCAAGAATCTAAGGTTCACCTTTGTAAAGATTTGATAATGACTCTAATTCAAGGATGAAATCTTTTTTATCATTAGCATGTTCACCATCAATTGCAATGAAAAAGAAGGTCGAGTTATCAGTAACTGAGCAAAGATGAATCATGATGAAATAGTAAAACCAGTGGGTAGTAAGATGATTCATAAACCAAAGTTTCCAACCCACAAGTAGGCCACCACTAAACCCTATAAACAATTATTTTAATCCAGTTCTAAGATTGTTTCCCCTGATGGAGTGGATATGGACATTAGACAAGACAACTTTAGTTTATTGTATGATAATTATATTGATTTTATTTTAGAAAATAAATTGACAAATGAATTGTCTCTTTTGTGAGAAGTAGAGCCACAAACATTCTAGGAAGCAAAATCCATTTGGGAAGTAATGTATGAACACAAAGAGCTCCCAAAAGAGTTCATCTCATAGCGTGGGGGACTAAAGGGAAGTCACAATCTTCTTTCTCAATTTCAAAGTGGGCTTTATTTGCCACTAGATGGGAACTAAAATTGATGCCTATCAATTTCATAAACTCATAAAACTCTTCACCATTCCCCCAAGAAATTAGATTTTTAACAGAATCTTGATATTCTCATAAATGGAGGGAAAGAGAAACAGATCACAAGAATTATCAAAAACAAGCTTGAGAAATAAATGATGGAAAAGAGGCCATTGAGAAACTAATTGGAGTCATCTTGTTCTCTGGAGAGAAGAGAGGACCGATGAAGGTTTAGAGTGATGGATTGGATGACTTTTTTAGAGTGGGCATAACATTATTCCCAAGTTTTACTATGACTCTAGAAATAATATTTTCAATCATCAAATACTTGTCGTTATCAATATAATTTTATTTATTGATGTCACTATTATTGATTTTTTTTACTATAAAGACCCAAAATAATGTTAGAGCACTTTAATTCTCCTCAATATTGTCCATGCCCACTCTACTCCATATATATTTATAGTGGGTCCGATCCCAAAGTGCCACTTCTAACTAATTCCAAGTTTTAGTCCCATAGTCAACCCACTCCTCACTATAAAAACACTATAACAATTGATAACTGGTGTATTCAAAGAGGTAAGAAATCACTTTGTTATATTAAAAATAAATAAATTAACATCATATATATACTTGGAAAAAAAAGCATCACATTAGCATGAATGTACATGGGCGAAATAGAAAGCTCACGTCCTTTGAATTAGACAATATAAGGAACAACATAAGAAATTATGTTCATTAACTATATATGGGTGCATTATAAGCATGACATTGGTACAAGAAAGCCTATACCTGACGTTTCTCCTTAAGACTTGGTATAACAAGGTATATATAGACTACTACATGAATAAACTCTACAAAGGACTCCTACATGATGTGGAGTCACTCTACCTTAGCTATTAGATGAAGGCTCTCCATCAATATATAAATATTGTAGGAAGATACAAAGATAAAAAAAATTATGTGAAGCACTAGACTTCCTTTGGGTGGGAGTATCCCCAATATAGGAACATGACTTGTAGTATATGCAAATTTCTTAAAATAGTAAAACCGCAAAAATTATTGAAGTAAGTCTAGGTTAGCAAGTAAATAACTAAGCATTTCAAAATCAATACTACATCATTAATCAACAATAGTAGTTATAAAAAATATTCATAAATTAGATCAGTATGAAATGTGATTGATAGATGGATTTGTTGACATTTTCACCTGTTAGATTGGTTATACCACCAATCTACAACTACTTGGACGAATCAAAGCAAACCACTATAGTGATATGTGGATTCGAGAATACTAAGATAAACATGACCAGCCTCAATCTTCTTTGAGGTTGCAATGCTTATTTAGTAGGGGCACAAAAATCATCTACCTACTCAACATGATGCCTCATACCCCAGGCACACAGGGGTTGGAAAACAATAATAAAATTTAACACATAAGTAGACGGTCCTTAAACATCATACCCCTAAACAACAACAACAATTATATGAGATGAACATTTGTAAAGGTCATAGATCATTCCTCAATACTTGAGGTCCAACCCAAAATTAGTGTCCATGATGTTGTAGGTCATCTGTTTTACTTGTGAGAAAATATATAGATAGTGAATCTAGACACTCCCTATCAAACACAACAAGGAAAGGAAAATGATAAAGGATTCAAAGTCTCCATCTTATTTTAAGAGGGAAATGAGGAAAATGTAGGTAAGCATTTATATCAGTAGAAAATGCAAAAAAATGACTCCACTTGGTGATAGATAAGATGAGGTACTAGTTAAGAGACCAATATTAGTGATCTTACTATTAAGAGACCAAGATTATCAATCTTACTATGATTGAAGAATGTGTAAGGTGCTACCACATCGTTCAAAGATTGGTGTTGCTATTCAAAATGTTTAGTTTGTGAAAAAATTGATTTGAATTTATTAATAATAACAAACACACAAACAATAAAAGAGTGTGATTAGGGTGTGCCAATGATTCACTATAGCCTTGAATTTCCTTTGTCATCCTCAAAGACACTAGTTTTTATTAAGGGGTATAATCGCCTCAATCTCTCCCACAATTGAGATCCACCTTGGGTGGTTGGTATGAGATGTGAGACTATAAAGAAAGGTGTTGGATAAATGGGCTCTAGAAGAGGGGGTGAATAGAGCTAAAATACTTTAAACAAATTGATTAGACCTTAAAATTATATCAAGAGAAAAGGTTGCATACATGTAATTTGAGTGCAACTAAACATACATAGCAAGGATGACAGATATTGAACAAGCACAAGAATGCAAGCTAGGTATAGTGGTTCCAAACTTCAAACTAGGAGATGTACATACACTACCTAGAGGGGTCAATCCCTATGATTTGCAACCATTACACACTTCTTATATTCCATTATAAGAGATACAATATGACCTTCCTTTTCTATGACAAGGATACCTCCTTTTAAGGAACAAAGGAGCCAATAACCTTACAAGAAATTACCCATCAATGGGCAAGACTCTTCTACCTCCACAAGGACTTACCCGCTCTTGCAATAGGATAGACACCTTCACCAAAAAGATCTACTCTTGCAACAAGTCTTTAGCCTTGAAGGAATTATCCACTCTTCTCTTGGATATTCAGTCTTCAACTTCACCTTCACCAATGGGAGGTTTTACCATCTTTGCTTGAGAGAAAGGGATTGGGAAAGGGAAATTTGGAGCTTCACAGGGTGTACAATGAAACAACTATCTCACAAGTAACATTTATTAGTTGAATTGATGTTCATCAGTAGTAAGTTGAGAGAGAAAGGATCTCTTAGTAGAAATAACCACTCGACTATAGCTAGGAGCATAAGAAACAAACTTGGAATGAAGTCCATGGGCACCTATTTATAGTTGAGGTTGTCTACTAGCCAGTAGATGCATTTAGGAATGAATTCTAGACATTTGTGGGTGTTGAAACATATCTATTTTCAAGTTTTACAACACTCCAACGATTAGAAACACTTTCTATGTACATTTTATACAATGTCGTTGATCGAGTTTCAATAAAGGTAACTCGATCAATAACACTATGCGACAAAGCAATTTTGAGTTGTTGGTTGAGTTTATCCTGGATGAAACTCAATTGACGACTTAAAATTGATTTGCATGTGCAGGGTGTCAATCGATTTTATCCTGGGGTAAACACGGCTAACATTGGTAGTTACCAAGACCCATCATGGTTGTTGGTCATTTTCATGTGAGTGAAACTCGGCCAACAAAATTGTATGTGATGGATTTTGGTAATTACCATAAAAGTGATGAAACATTCATTTTAAGTGTATTTTATATTTTTTTCATCTTAGCTACAAGCCATAGCATCAACACAAATGATTTAAAAAATTGTCCTAAGTGATTTAGGTTGTTTTCCACAAAAGTGCATACACATTGATTTTGGCTTGTTTTTGGTCAAGCTAGGGCTTGGTTGAATTCATTCTTTTCATGTACCTAATACCTAAAATCAATCTCAAATAGACATATTAGATACACATGAATGGAATGGTTAATTCATCATCAAATATGGACAATGTATAACCATTAGGTCAACATTATCCCCCTTTTGAAGATGATAAGCCATTCCTCAACATATTGAAATGAACTTAGAATTTAAACTTTTACCTTGTCAATTATAGGGGGTACATGATTATGTAATAACAATTTCTCCCCCTTAATTCATGCTTACCTTTTCCTGTATGGTTAGTTCCTCCAAAAACCATAACCATAACATGAATGTTCTATTTGAGTCCACTTTCATAGTCACAAGATATTTCAGAAAATTAACTAAAAAAGGATCAATTTAAATATGTACTAAGAAAATCACTCCCCCTTTGTCATATCAAAAAGGGAGGGGTAGAAGAGATAAAAATAGGTCTTATCCAAATGCACAAACATCGCATACAATTATCATTTTCAAGAACCACACATAATCTAGAGAGAGAGAAAATATACTAAAGTCACAATCAAAATATGGAAGCTTGGATCAATAACTCATGAGATATAGTAGAGTATAGAGTTAAGGTACAAATAATAAGATTACAAAAAAAGTAAGTCCTCTCAAGATGAAAACTACAAACAATGAAGAAAGAAACAAGATAGAAAAATAGTTGTCCTCAAATACAGTTTCCAATGTTCAATACATGAAATCTTACAAAAAGACATATATATGAGCACTCTATAAATTAAGAACTAAATGTTAAGCTCATAGATGTAGAACTCCTCTTCGGGCTGGTAGTCCCCATTGTTGACTGGCTTAGAAGGTGCAGTAGTGGCATGAGCGATGTCCTCATCACCATCTCCATCACCATCAGATCAATCATCCTCATCATCATCACCCTCATCTTCATCACCTCGTCATCATCATCCTCTTCAGCCACCTCTACATCCTCCTTAAGAGAAAAAGAGTGAGGACCGGGCCACCTGTGGTTTTTCTCTTCCCAAGAGATGCCACACTCATGTTGTAACATCCCTGACCTGGGTTATGTGTTAACCCTAGATGTTTTGCCTAATAAGGTTGATTAGATTCTTAATCTTATATTGGGAAAAGTAATTAGGGCTCATGAGAAACTTATGTTTCAATTTTGGTCCTGTTTGAACAATGTTGAAGCAATGTTTGCTTATTTTGGACTAAAGTGCAAATTATACAAGTTGAGGGGTTAAATTGAAAATGTTACATGATAAGATGTTCCTATGATGTTGAGACATCATAATAATGAGTATGATGTAGTGGTATGGTTTTCACAAGCTTGGGCACCAAGATTAAGCTTGTAAGGCAATCCTTGTGCATTAAAACCTAGTTTTGGTGTAATGTGCAATTTACCCAAAACCTAGGGTTCAACATGCAAATTACCACTTCAATAAGGTCCATAATGTTTCTTGGCATCATGTAGATCAAATAAAATGAGAGGGGCACCTCATTGGAATTAAGTTGGAGGAGAGAGAATCTTGATATTAAAATATCAAGATTTAATCCTAAGTGAAACCCTAATTCAATTTAGGGCAAAAAAATGAATGTATTAATTAAAGGGCCTTCAACCAAAATTAAAATAGTTGGATTCAGATGTGTGTGGATGAGCTTAAAGCCTTGCAAAGGCACGAGCATATCCTAAGGAGGTGAAATTCCACTCACCATTATAATAAGAAAAAGAATTTCCACTCAAATATGGATATTCTTATTATAAGGGTTAAGGTGCTTAATTTCTTTTCCCTTAATTTATGGATAATGGAAGGGATCTCGGTGGTGATAGAGATGCCCTTTCATGAAATAAACCAAGGGGGAAGTGGTGGCAACAATTTTGGAATAAATAGACTTTTATAAGAGATTTTCTCTCTCCTCAATTTTCTTATAAAAGTACCTTTTCCAAGCCAAAACAAAGGCTTTTTCGAATTTCTTTCTTTCCCCTTGCTTGGAAAACGACCAAGGAGCTGTGGAGGATCAGGAGGACGACCCCCAACCTGTTGGTAAGGTTCTTGACCTCCTTTCACCTTGAATCCATGGTGAAAATAAAAAATCAATGCATGAATTCTTCATAACTCGATCCCCTCTTCAATTCTAACCAATTTTTTTCACTCAAAGCTTGAGGACGACCCTTGGGATAGTGAAAGGAGTTGCATCCACCATTGTTTCCGTGAACTTGGAGCTTTGGAGCTCAATTGAAGGCGGGTTTTATAACTTGAACCCTTAATTTTATTATTGCAATCAATTCCTTATCAATTGGTGATCATTTCTATATTTCCGGAATTGAGTTTGGTTGATTGATGCAATCTCCATGGAAATCACATAAGATTTCGTGGGTTTAGAGATTGATGATGATGAAATCATTATAATCAAGCACCTCACCAAATATCAAAGCCAAACGGTTTCATTGAGTTTCTCAAACGGTTTCCCAAACCGTTTGGGAGCAAACGGTTTCAAAACCGTTTAGAAGCAAACGGTTTCAAAACCGTTTGGGGGAGTTGACCAAGGGTTGACCGTTTGATATTACTGTTCCTAATTATGTTGGGTGATAAACCACTAAATTTTATGGATTAATTCCAAAGGAATCATGAGTTGAATGCTAATCAGTTAGGCAACCCTAATTGATTTAAGTGCTGAATTTCAACTTGATCGATTTGACTTTTTGGGTTGATTAGCCCAAACGGTTTCAAAACCGTTTGGGGATCACCCAAACGGTGGGGTCACCCAAGACCGTTTGGAGGTCTAGGGTTGAGTATGGTTAAGTGTTTGAAGATCCAAAGATATGGCATGGACCCTAATCGACTAAGTGCTGATTTTGTAAGTGATTGAGATGATGTTTTGGGTTGATTGACCCAAAAGGTTTCAAAACCATTTGGGGATCACCCAAACGGTCTCAAGACCGTTTGGGGATCACCCAAGACCGTTTGGAGGTCTAGGGTTAAGCATGGTTGACCAATTGAAGGTCTAATGGTACCAAATCACTTTGCAATTAAGTGCTGATTTGATGATCAACTCAATAGCTCAAACCCTAATGATTTTTCATTAGAATCCAAGGGTTGGATGAGCCAAACGGTATCAAGACCGTTTGGAGGTCACCCAAGACCGTTTTGAGGTCTAGGTGTGAGTATGGTTAAGCAATTGATGATCCAATGTTACTAAGTTAAAGTGTAATCAATTGCTGATTTGGTGATCAATCCAATGATCCAAACCTTAATTGGTTGACTTGGATTTTGATGATATGATGGGAAAATGGTCTCAAGACCATTTGGGGTCAGGTTATGTTCAATTTGGATGATGGTTCATTGGTTTCAAAGTAACTAATCTTGCATTGATTAGTGTTGAAGGATCATTGATTCCAAACCCTAATTCAATTGATTTAAACCCTAGTAGATGACTAATTGAGGGTCAATTGAGGGTTAATTTAGTTGAAGGTTGACCTATTTAACTCAATTGAAGTATGAGGATATGTCCAATTGATGATTGGTTCTATAAATTCAACTATTGATGGAATCAACATTGGAAACCATAATCCAATTTGATTGGTTGAGACCATATTTGGTCCATGCGGTTTTGTGGAGGTTTGGACCAAACGGTCTCAAGACCGTTTGGAGACCCAAAGTGCAAATGGTTTCAATACCTACTTTGTCTAATTGATTTCAAGTACAACTTTTTCAAATGGTTTTCAACCAATTGATGTATGAGAACTAAGATCATTGAGGTTCTAAGTAATTAACTTTGTGAAGAGCAACATGGTTAATCCATTTGAATATCTTATGTAATTGAAGGTCCAATATGGTGAACCTAATTGGATACTTAATGTAATTGAAGATTTCAATGGTTAACCCAATTGATCACTTTGTGGAATTGAAAGTTTAATTGGTCAATTCTTTTGAATTCCTTATATAATTGATGGTTTAATTGATTAGACCATTTGGACATCTAATATGATCAAAGGTCAATTAGCTATGTGATTATTAAAGATGTAGACCCATGATGATTGTGAAGGTTAACCCTAGCTATGTGTACTCAAGTGAAGAGTTGACCTAGATTAATCTTGGTGTACCTAACATCCTAAAGAGGATGAGAGAGGGAATGAGAGGGATGAATGCTTATATAATTAAGCCCTAATTCTCTCATTATGAGTAAACTATGTGATAAGGGTTGATCCATAATAATGAGATCATGAAACCCTAATCAATGAGCCCTAACCCTAATTAGAGCAATGCTATGTGTGAAACCCTAATTAGAGCAATGCTATGTGTGAAACCCTAATTAGAGCAATGCTATGTGTGAAACCCTAATTGGAGCAATGCTATGTGTGAAACCCTAATCTAGGGTAGAACTGAGTGTTATTATAAATCTAGGGTGATGATGTAACCCTAACTTAGTGTAACAATGAAGGAAACCCTAATTCAATGGGAATTGTATATCTTAACCATAATTTGGGAATGAGGAAAGAGAAACCCACTTGGATGTGAATGGTAAATCCTAATCCCTAAAATGGGATAAAGATATGTGAAACCCTAATATAGAGTAGTTCCATTAATACTAATGTGAAGCCTTAACACTGGGTGATGTGTTGTGAAACCTTAATTTCACATAATACTAGGTGAAACCCTGATATAGAAGGATGATTATATGAAACTCTATTGAAGAGTAATACTATATGAAATCCATAAATGTATGGAATATGCTATGTGAATCCTCAAATTATAAGTATGGAGAATATTATTCCTAATAGTGGAATAGTGTTTAATGTTATGACAAATGTGATGAACTGGTGCATAAAGTATTAGGATGGGGAATACCCTAATACCAGCTAAGTGTATGAACTCAAGTAAGATAAGGTGTTGAGGGAAGTGATATATCAAGATATGATATATATCACATCCAACACCCCAATGCTAGTATAACTTGATGAGTTATAAGTCCAGGATAATTGGATGAATGACACATGAGATGTGTCATGTCAATGGTTACATTTTAATGTAATGCACTTTGTTGAATGTAGGCTAACATGCCTTATGAAAATGTTAGTTCAAACCTATAAACTATGATGTGATCATATTCTGATAAAGATGAGAGAGAAACTCATGTTGTGTGTTGATAATTCATTTAATGAGGAATGATGAGAATAAGTAAGTATGATTGAATACTTATGATTATCCATATTGATTCCTTGCTATGTGAACCCTAATATAAAGTAATGCTATGTGAAACTCTATTACAAGTCAATGCTATGTGATTCCTAATACAAGGTAATGCTATGTGAAATCCTATGACAAGTTAATGCTATGAGAACCCTACTACATGGTATTACTATGTGAAATTCTAACACATGGTAATGCTATGTGAAGCTCAAATATAGACTAATGGATTGTGAATGTAATAAGATAACCCTCGTATTGCATGGTACTAATATATAATTGTATCATGATTACTAATCATGTAGATATGTTGAGAGGATGAGCATATCCATGTATGAGCTATGATGTTCTGTATATTGAAAATGTTCTATAGGCCTTATAAGCCTTCATATGCTTTGTTGCTTAGTGAGAGGTAACCGACAATTAATGAGTCATGTGTGTCACATGATGTGCTAATTATCTTAGATTGTTTATGAGCTTCATAAGCCATAACATGCCTTATTGCCTATTAAGGGGTAATAAGAGGTGGTATGAGCCTTGTGAACTATATGCAATGTTTTGTGTAGCAAGAATTATAATGTCCCTAGGTCAGATGATATGAAGGTATGAAGTTACCTAATAAGTGGTAACAAGTGTTCTATGGTGAGCTATATGTTCAAATACCCAGATGCTATAATGATGACGATGAACCTGTTAAGAAATGGATTTATGCTTGGTGAGTTGAGGGACTAAGATCCCAACACTTTGTGAAAAGAGTATGGCTACATGCCATGACTCCACAATGACAATGCCAGGCTTTAGATATATAATTTATGCCTGAAGAGAGTAAATGATGTGATAATAATTCTATAGTGAATAAATGTTATACATGTTCTTCATATTCCTTAAAGGATAAGTGACATGTTGTTCTATCAAGTTAATAGCTGCAATGCTTTTGATAAGAATGATGTTCTAATCTGTTAGACATTGAATGTAGCTGCTGTTAATCAAATATGATTCCTCTGTGCATATTTATCTTCTTAAGCTGCAACAATAATGTTACTGGCAATCCTTGTGCATTAAAACCTAGTTTTGGTGTAATGTGCAATTTACCCAAAACCTAGGGTTCAACATGCAAATTACCACTTCAATAAGGTCCATAATGTTTCTTGGCATCATGTAGATCAAATAAAATGAGAGGGGCACCTCATTGGAATTAAGTTGGAGGAGAGAGAATCTTGATATTAAAATATCAAGATTTAATCCTAAGTGAAACCCTAATTCAATTTAGGGCAAAAAAATGAATGTATTAATTAAAGGGCCTTCAACCAAAATTAAAATAGTTGGATTCAGATGTGTGTGGATGAGCTTAAAGCCTTGCAAAGGCACGAGCATATCCTAAGGAGGTGAAATTCCACTCACCATTATAATAAGAAAAAGAATTTCCACTCAAATATGGATATTCTTATTATAAGGGTTAAGGTGCTTAATTTCTTTTCCCTTAATTTATGGATAATTGAAGGGATCTCGGTGGTGATAGAGATGCCCTTTCATGAAATAAACCAAGGGGGAAGTGGTGGCAACAATTTTGGAATAAATAGACTTTTATAAGAGATTTTCTCTCTCCTCAATTTTCTTATAAAAGTACCTTTTCCAAGCCAAAACAAAGGCTTTTTCGAATTTCTTTCTTTCCCCTTGCTTGGAAAACGACCAAGGAGCTGTGGAGGATCAGGAGGACGACCCCCAACCTGTTGGTAAGGTTCTTGACCTCCTTTCACCTTGAATCCATGGTGAAAATAAAAAATCAATGCATGAATTCTTCATAACTCGATCCCCTCTTCAATTCTAACCAATTTTTTTCACTCAAAGCTTGAGGACGACCCTTGGGATAGTGAAAGGAGTTGCATCCACCATTGTTTCCGTGAACTTGGAGCTTTGGAGCTCAATTGAAGGCGGGTTTTATAACTTGAACCCTTAATTTTATTATTGCAATCAATTCCTTATCAATTGGTGATCATTTCTATATTTCCGGAATTGAGTTTGGTTGATTGATGCAATCTCCATGGAAATCACAGAAGATTTCGTGGGTTTAGAGATTGATGATGATGAAATCATTATAATCAAGCACCTCACCAAATATCAAAGCCAAACGGTTTCATTGAGTTTCTCAAACGGTTTCCCAAACCGTTTGGGAGCAAACGGTTTCAAAACCGTTTAGAAGCAAACGGTTTCAAAACCGTTTGGGGGAGTTGACCAAGGGTTGACCGTTTGATATTACTGTTCCTAATTATGTTGGGTGATAAACCACCAAATTTTATGGATTAATTCCAAAGGAATCATGAGTTGAAGGCTAATCAGTTAGGCAACCCTAATTGATTTAAGTGCTGAATTTCAACTTGATCGATTTGACTTTTTGGGTTGATTAGCCCAAACGGTTTCAAAACCATTTGGGGATCACCCAAATGGTGGGGTCACCCAAGACCGTTTGGAGGTCTAGGGTTGAGTATGGTTAAGTGTTTGAAGATCCAAATATATGGCATGGACCCTAATCGGCTAAGTGCTGATTTTGTAAGTGATTGAGATGATGTTTTGGGTTGATTGACCCAAAAGGTTTCAAAACCATTTGGGGATCACCCAAACGGTCTCAAGACCGTTTGGGGATCACCCAAGACCGTTTGGAGGTCTAGGGTTAAGCATGGTTGACCAATTGAAGGTCTAATGGTACCAAATCACTTTGCAATTAAGTGCTGATTTGATGATCAACTCAATAGCTCAAACCCTAATGATTTTTCATTAGAATCCAAGGGTTGGATGAGCCAAACGGTATCAAGACCGTTTGGAGGTCACCCAAGACCGTTTTGAGGTCTAGGTGTGAGTATGGTTAAGCAATTGATGATCCAATGTTACTAAGTTAAAGTGTAATCAATTGCTGATTTGGTGATCAATCCAATGATCCAAACCTTAATTGGTTGACTTGGATTTTGATGAGATGATGGGAAAATGGTCTCAAGACCATTTGGGGTCAGGTTATGTTCAATTTGGATGATGGTTCATTGGTTTCAAAGTAACTAATCTTGCATTGATTAGTGTTGAAGGATCATTGATTCCAAACCCTAATTCAATTGATTTAAACCCTAGTAGATGACTAATTGAGGGTCAATTGAGGGTTAATTTAGTTGAAGGTTGACCTATTTAACTCAATTGAAGTATGAGGATATGTCCAATTGATGATTGGTTCTATAAATTCAACTATTGATGGAATCAACATTGGAAACCATAATCCAATTTGATTGGTTGAGACCATATTTGGTCCATGCGGTTTTGTGGAGGTTTGGACCAAACGGTCTCAAGACCGTTTGGAGACACAAAGTGCAAATGGTTTCAATACCTACTTTGTCTAATTGATTTCAAGTACAACTTGTTCAAATGGTTTTCAACCAATTGATGTATGAGAACTAAGATCATTGAGGTTCTAAGTAATTAACTTTGTGAAGATCAACATGGTTAATCCATTTGAATATCTTATGTAATTGAAGGTCCAATATGGTGAACCTAATTGGATACTTAATGTAATTGAAGATTTCAATGGTTAACCCAATTGATCACTTTGTGGAATTGAAAGTTTAATTGGTCAATTCTTTTGAATTCCTTATATAATTGATGGTTTAATTGATTAGACCATTTGGACATCTAATATGATCAAAGGTCAATTAGCTATGTGATTATTAAAGATGTAGACCCATGATGATTGTGAAGGTTAACCCTAGCTATGTGTACTCAAGTGAAGAGTTGACCTAGATTAATCTTGGTGTACCTAACATCCTAAAGAGGATGAGAGAGGGAATGAGAGGGATGAATGCTTATATAATTAAGCCCTAATTCTCTCATTACGAGTAAACTATGTGATAAGGGTTGATCCATAATAATGAGATCATGAAACCCTAATCAATGAGCCCTAACCCTAATTAGAGAAATGCTATGTGTGAAACCCTAATTAGAGAAATGCTATGTGTGAAACCCTAATTAGAGCAATGCTATGTGTGAAACCCTAATTGGAGCAATGCTATGTGTGAAACCCTAATCTAGGGTAGAACTGAGTGTTATTATAAATCTAGGGTGATGATGTAACCCTAACTTAGTGTAACAATGAAGGAAACCCTAATTCAATGGGAATTGTATATCTTAACCATAATTTGGGAATGAGGAAAGAGAAACCCACTTGGATGTGAATGGTAAATCCTAATCCCTAAAATGGGATAAAGATATGTGAAACCCTAATATAGGGTAGTTCCATTAATACTAATGTGAAGCCTTAACACTGGGTGATGTGTTGTGAAACCTTAATTTCACATAATACTAGGTGAAACCCTGATATAGAAGGATGATTATATGAAACTCTATTGAAGAGTAATACTATATGAAATCCATAAATGTATGGAATATGCTATGTGAATCCTCAAATTATAAGTATGGAGAATATTATTCCTAATAGTGGAATAGTGTTTAATGTTATGACAAATGTGATGAACTGGTGCATAAAGTATTAGGATGGGGAATACCCTAATACCAGCTAAGTGTATGAACTCAAGTAAGATAAGGTGTTGAGGGAAGTGATATATCAAGATATGATATATATCACATCCAACACCCCAATGCTAGTATAACTTGATGAGTTATAAGTCCAGGATAATTGGATGAATGACACATGAGATGTGTCATGTCAATGGTTACATTTTAATGTAATGCACTTTGTTGAATGTAGGCTAACATGCCTTATGAAAATGTTAGTTCAAACCTATAAACTATGATGTGATCATATTCTGATAAAGATGAGAGAGAAACTCATGTTGTGTGTTGATAATTCATTTAATGAGGAATGATGAGAATAAGTAAGTATGATTGAATACTTATGATTATCCATATTGATTCCTTGCTATGTGAACCCTAATATAAAGTAATGCTATGTGAAACTCTATTACAAGTCAATGCTATGTGATTCCTAATACAAGGTAATGCTATGTGAAATCCTATGACAAGTTAATGCTATGAGAACCCTACTACATGGTATTACTATGTGAAATTCTAACACATGGTAATGCTATGTGAAGCTCAAATATAGACTAATGGATTGTGAATGTAATAAGATAACCCTCGTATTGCATGGTACTAATATATAATTGTATCATGATTACTAATCATGTAGATATGTTGAGAGGATGAGCATATCCATGTATGAGCTATGATGTTCTGTATATTGAAAATGTTCTATAGGCCTTATAAGCCTTCATATGCTTTGTTGCTTAGTGAGAGGTAACCGACAATTAATGAGTCATGTGTGTCACATGATGTGCTAATTATCTTAGATTGTTTATGAGCTTCATAAGCCATAACATGCCTTATTGCCTATTAAGGGGTAATAAGAGGTGGTATGAGCCTTGTGAACTATATGCAATGTTTTGTGTAGCAAGAATTATAATGTCCCTAGGTCAGATGATATGAAGGTATGAAGTTACCTAATAAGTGGTAACAAGTGTTCTATGGTGAGCTATATGTTCAAATACCCAGATGCTATAATGATGACGATGAACCTGTTAAGAAATGGATTTATGCTTGGTGAGTTGAGGGACTAAGATCCCAACACTTTGTGAAAAGAGTATGGCTACATGCCATGACTCCACAATGACAATGCCAGGCTTTAGATATATAATTTATGCCTAAAGAGAGTAAATGATGTGATAATAATTCTATAGTGAATAAATGTTATACATGTTCTTCATATTCCTTAAAGGATAAGTGACATGTTGTTCTATCAAGTTAATAGCTGCAATGCTTTTGATAAGAATGATGTTCTAATCTGTTAGACATTGAATGTAGCTGCTGTTAATCAAATATGATTCCTCTGTGCATATTTATCTTCTTAAGCTGCAACAATAATGTTACTGGCAGAGAGTTATATCTCTCACTGGGGCAATTTACAATTGTCTCACCCCCGTGGGAACCACATTTTTAGGTGGACGCGGACGAGGAGGCAGAAATCCTTCAGTAGGTGAAGGACAGCAACAAAAGTAGCAGGAACAATAGTGAAGTCTCAGGTGGAGACACTGGCTGTTATGCCTTGTATAGATGTAAACAGAGTCCTATGTGTCGTCTCTGTACTCTCAGGTCCTCGGAGTAGTAGTTAGTGCTTTCAAGATTTTGGCTCAGTGCCTTGAGATTTTCATACTGCCTGTGTTTAGTTTAAAAAGGGCAGCTGATACTTGTAACTCACAGAAAGAGATGATACAAGTTATGTACTTTTGAAAAACAGAATGTAAATGTGTTACTTTTGTTCTATGTGAGAAAGTTCTTACTTGATAGATCTTTTGATAAAAAGGTTTTAATTTTTAGTGATTTTTGGTAATCCGCTGCTTAGTGAACGCTTCCGCATTAGTTAATCTTATTTTTGCGAGACGGTCGTTACAATTAAGTGGTATCAGAGTTGAGTCTATAGGGACATAGGGCTAAGGTTGTAGAGTATGTTCTAAGTGTCTTCCAGTTTATCTGATAGTATCTTCTGCTCACATAGGAGAAGAAGAACTTGAAAATGACTGGAGAACATGAGGAACACATTGCTAAGGGCAATGTTGTTGCACCAGGAGAGGGTGCATGGGACCAGGTAAGAGGAGAACAAGTGTCTGATAATTCCCATCTTGACCTAATCAGGATAGAGAATCCTATGTTATGCTTTTGAAGGGCAGGATAGGACAACAATATTGCATATAGAAGACCGGATACTAGTATTACAACCTAAGTTACCAGTCTTTAATGCATAAACTTTTGGCTTTGAAAGGATTCCTGAGTGACTTGGTTATGTTAGTACAGTGGAAATGTGGGAAAGATTAATAAATGGCAAGAAAGTAGATTCTGCCATAAGTCTGGACAAACAGTACATCTGTGATGGTAGTGCCCTAGGAGGGGCCATAAGCTATGAATTAAGGTAAGGTCTCTACAATTCTAGAGACATTTGCCTAGATATTCTGAAAAGCCAAAGTTTTTGGTGTCACCAGTGCAATAGATGCCTAGTGCACCAGGGTAGTAGCCATTAAGTAAAGGAAAAAGCAGCAACATGAGATAACTGGACACTATGTGTTGAAATCAACCTAATGTGGTAGTTAACCTTGAGGGGTAATACTTAAATAAAATATATTCATCCTGATATTTCATATCATGAATCTATGTGCTAAAGATATGAAAGTAGTTGTTTTTAAATTCCTCTGACTAGTCCTATAAGGACACAAAAAAGATGAGAACTTATATCTTACTCAGTGTTCCTCAAAATGTTTTATGATCTCCCTTATCTGTGTGTTGAAAGATGAGATTTAGAAATGATGCCTGGAGGAAATCTAGGAATGGAAAATCCTGTGTGTATAATAGTATGAAGAGTAAGGAAATAATAGTAAATAAAGTGCATACTACCTAATTTCAATACTTGTATACCCTGGCCAGGTATATGGTTATTGAAGATAAGGCAAGTATGGAACTCTTAGATTGTTATCTTTCTGATTACTCTGATCAAGTAGTCATTTTGAAACAATCTAGAGAGTATAAAGAAACTTAAAGGGAAAAGCTATGTGGACATTCCCAACTAATAGGGAAGAGTTATGTGGACATTCCCAACTTAAAGGGAAAAGCTATGTGGACATTCCCAACTAATAGGGAAGAGCTATGTGGACATTCCCAACTTAAAGGGAAAAGCTATGTGGACATTCCCAACTAATAGGGAAGAGCTATGTGGACATTCCCAACTTAAAGGGAAAAGCTATGTGGACATTCCCAACTAATAGGGGAGAACTATGTGGATATCCCCAACTTAAAGGGAAAAGCTATGTGGACATTCCCAACTAATAGGGAAGAGCTATGTGGACATTCCCAACTTAAAGGGAAAAGATATGTGGACATTCCCAACTAATAGGGGAGAGCTATGTGGGCATCCCCAACTTAAAGGGAAAAGCTATGTGGACATTCCCAACTAATAGGGAAGAGCTATGAGGACATTCCCAACTTAAAGGGAAAAGCTATGTGGACATTCCCAACTAATAGGGGAGAGCTATGTGGACATCTCCAACTTAAAGGGAAGAGCTATGTGGACATTCCCAACTAATAGGGGAGAGCTATGTGGACATCCCCAACTAATAGGGAAAAGCTATGTGGACATTCCCAACTAATAGGGAAAAGCTATGTGGACATTCCCAACTAATAGGGGAGAGCTATGTGTACATCCCCAACTTAAAGGGAAAATCTATGTGGACATTCCCAAATAAAAAAAGAAAAGCTATGTGGACATTCCTAATAAAAAGGGAAAACTATGTGAACATTCCCAATTACATAGAGTTTGCTAAGTGAACTTTCCTAAATGAATAAAGGATTGCTGAGTAAATTATCTCTGTTAGATATATATGTTTTTCCCTTTGATAAATATTCTTAGGTGATGATAGATGTATGCTCTTTTATGCTTCTTCCTTTCAATAATATGGACATCATATGTTAGGGGTTTATGCTTTGCATAAACAATAAACATTGATAAGGTTGAATTAATGAAAGGAACTTTGTGTGGATTACAGAATCCATGATATCTCCATGATATTAAGATTTTATGTGGAGACTTGAGGGTATGATAACTGAATAAATTTGTCCCTCCTTTTCCTGGGATTTCGGGGACGAAATCCTTATTAGGGGTTTATAATTTATAACATCCCTAACCTGGGTTATGTGTTAACCCTAGATGTTTTTCCTAATAAGGTTGAGTAGATTCTTAATCTTATCTTGGGAAAAGTAATTATGGCTCATGAGAAACTTATGTTTCAATTTTGGTCATATTTGAACAATGTTGAAGCAATGTTTGCTTATTTTGGACTAAAGTGCAAATTACCCAAGTTGAGGGGTTAAATTGAAAATGTTGCATGATAAGATGTTACTCTGATGTTTAGACATCATAAGAATGAATATGATGTAGTGGTATGGTTTTCACAAGCTTGGGCACCAAGATTAAGCTTGTAAGGCAATCCTTGTGCATTAAAACCTAGTTTTGGTGTAATGTGTAATTTACCCAAAACCTAGGGTTAAACATGCAAATTACCACTTCAATAAGGTCCATAATGTTTCTTGGCATCATGTAGATCAAATAAAATGAGAGGGGCACCTCATTGGAATTAAGTTGGAGGAGAGAGAATCTTGATATTAAAATATCAAGATTTAATCCTAAGTGAAACCCTAATTCAATTTAGGGCAAAAAATGAATGTATTAATTAAAGGGCCTTCAACCAAAATTAAAATAGTTGGATTCAGATGTGTGTGGATGAGCTTAAAGCCTTGCAAAGGCACGAGCATATCCTAAGGAGGTGAAATTCCACTCACCATTATAATAAGAAAAAGAATTTCCACTCAAATATGGATATTCTTATTATAAGGGTTAAGGTGCTTAATTTCTTTTCCCTTAATTTATGGATAATGTAAGGGATATCGGTGGGGATAGAGATGACCTTGCATACAAGAAAACAAGGGGGAAGTGGTGGCAACAATTTTGGAATAAATAGACTTTTATAAGAGATTTTCTCTCTCCTCAATTTTCTTATTAAAGTACCTTTTCCAAGCCAAAACAAAGGCTTTTTCGGATTTCTTTCTTTCCCCTTGCTTGGAAAACGACCAAGGAGCTGTGGAGGATCAGGAGGACGACCCCAACCTGTTGTTAAGGTTCTTGACCTCCTTTCACCTTGAATCCATGGTGAAAATAAAAAATCAATGCATGAATTCTTCATAACTCGATCCCCTCTTCAATTCTAACCAATTCTTTTCACTCAAAGCTTGAGGACGACCCTTGGGATAGTGAAAGGAGTTGCATCCACCATTGTTGCCATGAACTTGGAGCTTTGTATCTCAATTGGAGGCAGGTTTTATAACTTGAACCCTTAATTTTATTATTCCAATCAATTCCTTATCAATTGGTGATCATTTCTATATTTTCGGAATTGAGTTTGGTTGATTGATGCAATCTCCATGGAAATCACAACCGATTTTGTGGGTTTAGAGATTTATGATGATTACATCATAATAAGCAAGCACCTCACCAAATATCAAAGCCAAAAAGTTTCATTGAGTTGCTCAAACGGTTTCACAAACCGTTTGGGAGCAAACGGTTTCAAACCCGTTTAGAAGAAAATGGTTTCACCAAACGGTTTCAAAACCGTTTGGGAGAGTTGACCAAGGGTTGACCGTTTGATATTACTGTTCCTAATTATGTTGGGTGATAAACCACCAAATTTGATGGATTAATTCCAAAGGAATCATGAGTTGAAGGCTAATCCGTTAGGCAACCCTAATTGATTTAAGTGCTGAATTTCAACTTGATCGATTTGACTTTTTGGGTTGATTAGCCCAAACGGTTTCAAAACCATTTGGGGATCACCCAAACGGTCTCAATACCGTTTGGGGGTCACCCAAGACCGTTTGTAGGTCTAGGGTTGAGTATGGTTAAGTGTTTCAAGATCCAAAGATATGGCATGAACCCTAATCGGCTAAGTGCTGATTTTGTAAGTGATTGAGATGATGTTTTGGGTTGATTGACCCAAACGGTTTCAAAACCATTTGGGGTTCACCCAAACGATCTCAAGACAATTTGTAGATCACCCAAGACCGTTTGTAGGTCTAGCGTTAATCATGGTTGACCAATTGAAGGTCTAAAGGTACCAAATCACTTTGCAATTAAGTGTTGATTTGATGATCAACTCAATAGCTCAAACCCTAATGATTTTTCATTAGAATCCAAGGGTTGGATGAGCCAAATGGTCTCAATACCATTTGGAGCTCATCCAAACGGTCTCAAGACTATTTGGAGGTCACCCAAGACCGTTTGGAGGTCTAGGTGTGAGTATGGTTAAGCAATTGATGATCCAATGTTACTAAGTTAAAGTGTAATCAATTGCTGATTTGGTGATGAATCCAATGATCCAAACCTTAATTGGTTGACTTGGATTTTGATGAGATGATGGGAAAACGGTCTCAAGACCGTTTGGAGGTCATCCAAATGACCTCAAGACCGTTTGGGGTCAGGTAATGTTCAATTTGGATGATGGTTCAATGGTTTCAATGTAACTAATCTTGCATTGATTAGTGTTGAAGGATCATTGATTCCAAACCCTAATTCAATTGATTTAAACCCTAGTAGATGACTAATTGAGGGTCAATTGAGGGTTAAATAAGTTGAAGTTTGACCTATTTAACTCAATTGAAGTACGAGGATAGGTCCAATTGATGATTGGTTCCATAAATTCAACGATTGAAGGAATCAACATTAGAAACCCTAATCCAATTTGATTGGTTGAGACCATATTTGGTCCATGCGGTTTTGAGGAGGTTTGGACCAAACATTTTCAAGACCGTTTGGGACCAAACGATCTCAAACCATTTGGAGACCCAAAGTGCAAACGGTTTCAATACCTACTTTGTCTAATTGATTTCAAGTACAACTTGTTCAAATGGTTTTCAACCAATTGATGTATGAGAACCAAGATCATTGAGGGTCTAAGTTATTAACTTTGTGAAGATAAACATGGTTAATCCATTTGAATATCTTATGTAATTGAAGGTCCAATATGGTGAACCTAATTGGATACTTAATGTAATTGAAGATTTCAATGGTTAACCCAATTGATCACTTTGTGGAATTGAAAGTTTAATTGGTCAATTCTTTTTAATTCCTTATATAATTGATGGTTTAATTGATTAGACCATTTGGACATCTAATATGATCAAAGGTTAATTAGATATGTGATTATTTAAGATGTAGACCCATGATGATTGTGAAGGTTACCCCTAGCTATGTGTACTCAAGTGAAGAGTTGACCTAGATTAATCTTGGTGTGGCTAACATCCTAAAGAGGATGAGAGAGGGAATGAGAGGGATGAATGCTTATATAATTAAGCCCTAATTCTCTCATTATGAGTAAACTATGTGATAAGGGTTGATCCATAATAATGAGATCATGAAACCCTAATCAATGAGCCCTAACCCTAATTAGAGCAATGCTATGTGTGAAACCCTAATTAGAGAAATGCTATGTGTGAAACCCTAATTGGAGCAATGCTATGTGTGAAACCCTAATCTAGGGTAAAACTTAGTGTTATTATAAATCCAGGGTGATGATGTAACCCTAACTTATTGTAACAATGAAGGAAACCCTAATTCAATGGGAATTGTATATCTTAACCATAATTTGGGAATGAGGAAAGAGAAACCCACTTGGATGTGAATGGTAAATCATAATCCCTAAAATGGGATAAAGATATGTGAAACCCTAATATAGTGTAGTGCCATTAATACTAATGTGAAGCCTTAACACTGGGTGATGTGTTGTGAAACCTTAATTTCACATAATACTAGGTGAAACCCTGATATAGAAGGATGATTATATGAAACTCTATTGAAGAGTAATACTATGTGAAATACATAAATGTATGGAATATGATATGTGAATACTCAAATTATAAGTATGGAGAATATTATTCCTAATAGTGGAATAGTGTTTAATGTTATGACAAATGTGATGAACTGGTGCATAAAGTATTAGGATGGGGAATACCCTAATACCAGCTAAGTGTATGAACTCAAGTAAGATAAGGTGTTGAGGGAAGTGATATATCAAGATATGACAGATATATATCACATCCAACACCCCAATGCTAGTATACCTTGATGAGTTATAAGTCCAGGATAATTGGATGAATGACACATGAGATGTGTCATGTCAATGGTTACATTGTAATGTAATGCACTCTGTTGAATGTAGGCTAACATGCCTTATGAAAAGGTTAGTTCAAACCTATAAACTATGATGTGATCATATTCTGATAAAGATGAGAGAGAAACTCATGTTGTATGTTGATAATTCATTCAATGAGGAATGATGAGAATAAGTAAGTATGATTGAATACTTATGATTATCCATATTGATTCCTTGCTATGTGAACCCTAATACAAAGTAATGCTATGTGAAACTCTATTACAAGTCAATTCTATGTGATTCCTAATACAAGGTAATGATATGTGAAATCAAATGACAAGTTAATGCTATGAGAACCCTAATATAGGCTATTACTATGTGAAATTCTAACACATGGTAATGCTATGTGAAGCTCAAATACAGACTAATGGATTGTGAATGTAATAAGATAACCCTCGTATTGCATGGTACTAATATATAATTGTATCATGATTACTAATCATGCAGATATGTTGAGAGGATGAGCATATCCATGTATGAGATATGATGTTCTGTATAATGAAAATGTTCTATAAGCCTTATAAGCCTTCATATGCTTTGTTGCTTAGTGAGAGGTAACCGACAATTAATGAGTCCTGTGTGTCACATTATGTGCTAATTATCTTAGATTGTTTATGAGCTTCATAAGCCATAATATGCCTTATTGCCTATTAAGGGGTAATAAGAGGTGGTATGAGCCTTGTGAACTATGTGCAATGTTTTGTGTAGCAAGAATTATAATGTCCCTGGGTCAGATGATATGAAGGTATGAAGTTACCTAATAAGTGGTAACAAGTGTTCTATGGTGAGCTATGGGTTCAAATACCCAGATGCTATAATGATGATGATGAACCTGTTAAGAAATGGATTTATGCTTGGTGAGTTGAGGGACTAAGATCCCAACACTTTGTGAAAAGAGTATGGATACATGCCATGACTCCACAATGACAATGCCAGGCTTTAGATATATAATCTATGCCGGAAGAGAGTAAATGTTGTGATAATAATTCTATAGTGAATAAATTTTATACATGTTCTTCATATTCCTTAAAGGATAAGTGACATGTTGTTCTATCAAGTTAATAGCTGCAATGCTTTTGATAAGAATGATGTTCTAATATGTTAGACATTGAATTTAGCTGCTGTTAATCAAATATGATTCCTCTGTGCATATTTATCTTCTTAAACTGCAATAATAATGTTACTGGCGGAGAGTTATATCTCTCGCTGGGGCAATTTACAATTGTCTCACCCCCGTGGGAACCACATTTTTAGGGGGACGCAGACAAGGAGGCAGAAATCCTTCAGTAGGTGAAGGACAACAACAATAGCAGCAGGAACAGTAGTGAAGTCTCAGGTGGAGACACTGGCTGTTATGCCTTGTATAGATGTAAATAGAGTCCTATGTGTCGTCTCTGTACTCTCAGGTCCTCGGAGTAGTAGTTAGTGATTTCGAGATTTTGGCTCAGTGCCTCGAGATTTTCATACTGCCTGTGTTTAGTTTAAAAAGGGCAGCTGATACTTGTAACTCACAGAAAGAGATGATACAAGTTATGTACTTTTGAAAAATAGAATGTAAATGTGTTACTTTTTTTCTATGTGAGAAAGTTCTTACTTGATAGATCTTTTGATAAAAAGGTTTTAATTTTTAGCGATTTTTGGTAATCCGCTGCTTAGTGAACGCTTCCACATTAGTTAATCTTGTTTTTGCGAGATGGTCGTTACACATGTAGTGTCTTAGATTGCTCATAATTGGGTATAAAAGACCAATTGAAGTTAATAAGAATGATAGTAGTAGGGCTAACGAGAAGTGCAAATAGCTGAGAGGCAATATGCTGAGATGAGATAGGGGTAGGTCACTCACTAGAGGTAGGAGGTGGAGCAGAAGCAGCAATCTGGTAGGCTGGGTAGAACTGATCATATGCATAGGAAGCATAGTCAGTGGATGGGAACAACTGGTAAGAGGGATAAGGGTGTGAACATGACAAGTTCATGTTGGACATAATTTCCAGATGAAGGTGCTCTTGAACCTACATCTGATAGGCATTTTAATGTATCACGTAATCCAAAAGGATTTCACTAGACATAGAAAATGATTCACGGGTAGGTCTAGGAGTGGAGGATCCTGGATAGAGGAGGAGGAACTAAGGGTAGATGTAGAGGTGGGGTGAAAGGACTTTTTGACAATGGTGTCACTAATGTAAATCCATTTTCTACTGGCTTTGTAGCCAAGATCCTTGAGAAGAGATTTTTTTAGTATGATATTCAAACAAACCAGATACCACATATCAAGTTAGGGTAGGGAAGGTGGGAGTCCTCAGTGTTCTTCTCTATGTCAAAATGGGTCATATGATGTAGAATATATATGGCCCATTTGACTTTGACATTTTGAAGAAGACAATACATAAGCACAATGAATTTTTCTACAATATCGTCTAGTTTCACTTCGGATGGATATTGCAATTAATGATGAGTGTTGTAAGATGTGTCTTTATGTCTAGACAAGAAGAGGATATGATTAATTTCTTCCTATAGGGAACCTCAAGTTTCTTTAGGGTTTTATGGATGTCAGGAAGGGTTAGATCAGGGTTAAAACTCTTGAAGAACTTATCAGGGTCAAGGAGGTCAAGGTATTAATTATAGGAAGAAATCCAATCTTGTGAGGACAAGGAGCTAGAAAAGTATTTATTTAATGAGTACTCAGTGATTTGAAACCTATTACCCACAAAACTTGGTTGTTAGGGGGTAGCACTAGAGTTTTTTGGTTTCATTTAAGATTGGCATAGAATTCATGGGTATCTTTCATGCTAGATGGAAAATTAGAGAAGCATGAGCGCTCTACATAAAGTGCACAAAGGTATTGGGCTGTGAAAACTTTCTTAACCTCCTTCAAAATATCATTCCTAGTCTCTCACAAGGACTTAAAAGGATAGGGATTTTTAGGCAACAACTCTTTGTATTGATTAATAGCTTGAGAGTTGATAAAAAAGGTGACATCATACCCAATAAGTCTTGAAGAAGATGGAACACCAACATGACATGTCTTTTTCCTTCATTTTGATGCCATGGAGAAGAGAGTAGAGATAGATGATGCCAAAGAAGGGATAAAACACCAAGGCCGTCCAAAATGCTAGGTTAAGGTTAGGGAAGTGAAAATGGGGTTGTAGAGGGCTAGGAGAAGGTTGGGGATGGTCTAGGGTTTAAGGACAAACTCAAAGGGGGTTGTTCGGTCGAGTTTCCTCTAGTTGAGAGGGAGGAAATAGGCCTATACAATCCCCTTATACTTCTATTCAATAGCGTTGTCGGTCAAATTTGTGATTTGGGAAACTTGAATGACATTGGTGTTAGTTCAGTTCTTGACTATCTTGTCAGTCGATTTCCCCCAGAACAAACTTGGCCTATAAAGATGCCTGCCTATAAACAAGTTTTTAAATTTAATTCTAGAGTCCTAGATCACTTTATAAATGTATTTATCTAGCCTATCATGTATTATGAACATATAAAGGCACTTTTGACTCATTATTTTCTACTATTTTGTGATAAAACAAGTTTTTGCAATTTAAAGGGAAAATACCAAAAATAAAGCACTGAAACTTGGCATTTGTAGCACAAATGAGTATAAGATGAGTATTCTATGAGAAACAACATATGGATAACTGAACATCTTAGCTAGAAGGCATGCCATTATCATCAAAATTAGTTATAAGTAGTTTTAATCTAATAAAATAAATTACATTCTAGATAGAGGTTTAGTAAAAATGTATGCAAGTTGATTTTTGGTGTCCACATGAGTGATATATAGATATCTTTCTTAGAAATGTGGTCATGAAGCAAATGATGGCATACCTCTATATGTGTAACTCTACTATTCCATATAGAATTGTAAGATAAATTGATTTCACTAGTATTATCATAGTAGATAGGAGAAGCATCATAGAAAAAATTGAAGTTTTGGAGCATTTGCTTTATCCATGGGAATTGCGCATAACAAATCCCTATTGTAATGTACTCAGTCTCAGTAGTTGAAAGAGACATTGTGCTTTGTTTCTTAATGAACCAAGAAACCAAGCATGATCCCAGGAAAAAGCAAGTGTCACTTGTGTACTTTCTATCAATTAATCACTCAACATAATCTGCATCACTATAAGTTGTAAGAGTAAAGTCTCTTGACTCATGATACCTTACTCTAAAATTTTGGGTTTTGTTGAGGTACCTTATAATCCTCTTAACACTTGTAAGATGGGATTTTTTAGGGTTGGATTGAAATCTAGCGCACAAGCCAACACTAAACATGATATATGGTCTAGAGGAAGTTAAGTATAGTAAACTGCCAATTATACCTCTATAGAGCTTCTCAACTACCTTTTTCACCTTCTTCATCTCTATCAAGTTTGGTGGTGTTGGACATGGGAGTATCCATTGACTTGGTATTCTCTATCCTAAAGCACTTCAAGAGTTCACTTGTGTATTTGCCTTACTTGATGAAGTTTCCACCCTTTTTCGCTTGATTTGGAAGCCAAGGAAGGTGAGCTCCCCCATCATATTCATCTCAAATTCACTCTGCACAAGAGAACTAAACTCCTTGCAAAGATCAAGATCACTTCCTCTAAAAATGATATCATCAACAAATATATGAATAATCAACAAATTGTTAGAAGTGTGTTTAAGAAAGAGTGTAGAATCAAGTTTGCCCATGACATAGCCATTGTCTAGCAAAAAGTTTTTCATTTTCTCATACCGATCTCTAGGTGCTTGTTTGAGACCATAAAGAGATTTTTATTGCAAATGAACATGGTTAGGAAGCTTGTCATGTTCAAATTCAGGAGGTTGAGCCACATAGACTTCCTCCTCTATTATACCATTCAAAAAGCACTTTTAACATCCATTTGATATAGCAAAAAATTTTTATGACTAGCAAAGGCAAGTAGAATATAATTCAGTCTAGCAATAGGAGCATAAATTTCATCAAAGTCAACACCTTCATGTTGATTATATCCTTGAGCTACTAACCTTGCTTTGTTTCTCACCACTTTGCCACTTTCATTAAGCTTGTTGTAGTAGACTCACTTTGTTCCAATTATCTTTTTATCACTTGGCCTTGGTACTAGGGTATACACTTTGTTCTTTTCAAACTATTCTAGTTCCTCTTGCTTAGATAGGATCCATTCATATGTTGGTATGTATGCCTAGAGAGACAATCATATGATGATTGTAATGGCATACTATGTAAATGATTTGATTATTAAAAAATGGCAAGCTTTAGATTTATTTATTATTTTTCAATTATGAGATAATGTAGTAACATAATAAATGTCTAGAGGATGATATTACTCGATGATGTATGTATTAAGTATGTGACTTGAAGAATGAGATCATATGGAGTTAAGAGTATAAATTCTCATTATGTCCCTAGTCGTATGTTATTGTGGAAGGTTGTTAGACAACAATAACACATAATACTAGAGTGTGTGTTGGTTGATGATTGAATCTCATTAGTCATGATATGGCAATATCAAACCAAGCATACAGATACATGTTAGAGAATAGTGTATCAGACAAACCCACCATGAGAGTAACACATGGATACTATAGTTATGGTGGTCATAGTTAGCTGTCATAGTGATGGTGGTGATTGTGATTCTTAGACCTGAAGTCACTGCACTCATCACATGTCATTTGGTATGCTTTGACATCATCAAACATAATTTTGAATAAGGGTTATCATAAAGGTGACGATCTGGTGACTGTGACACATGGGGACTGATTATGAGTGATGTAGATGGGATTTGTCCCTACTATGAGAGTATGATTGTGACGACCGTCTTGTGAAAATAAGATTAACTAATGCGGAAGCGTTCATCAAGCAACGGATTAGCAAAAATCACTAAAAATTAAAACTTTTTGCAAAGGGATCCATTCATAGGAAAACTCTTTCATTCAGAACCAAAGTAAAACTTTACAGCCTGGTTCATATATATACATCTCATGTACTTTTGCTTCTCGAGGAATACAAACATTAACTACTCTGTCTTAACTGTACACAGGTAGTATAAAACCCTCGAGGCACTAAGCCAAAATCTCAAAATCATTAACTACTACTCCAAGGACCTGAGAGTACAGAGACGACACATAGGACTTCTATATACATCTGAACATGACATGACAGTCAATGTCTCCACCTGAGACTTTACTGTTGTCCCTACTACTGCTGATGTCCTTCACCTCCTGAAGGATTCCTGTCTCCTCGTCCGCATCCACCTAAAAATGTGGTTCCCACGGGGGTGAGACAATTATAAAAATTGCCCCAGCGAGAGATATAACTCTCCGCCAGAAACATTGTTATTGTAACTTAAGAAGATAAATATGAACAGAGAAATCATATTTAATTGACAGCAGGTAAATGTCTAACAGTTTAGAACATCATTCAATGTCAGAAGCATTACAGTTAAAATAGAATCAACATATCATTTATCCTTTAAGGAATATGAAGAACATGTATAACATCTATTCAAACAACAGAATCATTACCACTGCATTAACTTTCTTCAAGCTTAGATCATATATCTAAAGCCTGGCATTTTCAATGTGGAGTCATGGCCCGTAGCCACACTCTTTTCACAAGGTGTTGGGATCTCAATCCCTTATTTCAACACTGGGAATTCTCATCCCTTCACAATTTCAATGCACTAACATGTGATTCTGGGTAATTAAACCCTTAGCTCATCACCTGAGATTTGTTACCACATTCTCCAGCAATTAATACCTTTAGGTCATCTGACTAAGATAAGCATGATACTTGTTATACAAGCATCCATCATGGCACTTGAGGCCCATCAACTCTCTTGCTACCTCTTACCGGGCACAAGGTATATTATGGCACACAAGGCCCAATAAACAAATTCAAACTAATAACACATCATAGCTCATACCTGGCTATGCTCATCATCTCATGATACCTGCATGGTTAGCACATATGATAGCAGCACATCAATTATCTATCATCACCATGCAAAAACAATATATTAATAATTCAAGGGTATTACCCTTAATCCTTTATCAGGATTAGGATTTCCATCACACATCTCATGTATCATATTCAAGTATGAATTCTATTCTTTTATTAGGGGATTATGGTTTCACATACCATTTCCCTTCATTAGAATAGGGATTGCATATAGCATCACCCTTCATTAGGGTTTCATATCACATTGCCCATAATTAGGGTTTACTAATCATCCCCAATTAGGGTTTCTCATAAAATCACCCTCAGTTAGGGCTTCACATGGATACACCTTCAATTAGGGTTTCACATGGATACACCCTCAACTAGGGTTTGAGTTCAATAACCCTGTCAATTAGGGTTTATGTTCATGTTTAGGGTTTCATGATCTCTTTGCTTAAGGATCATAACCCTTAATCACCACATGAATCATATTCATGTATGAATTCATGCTATCAGCTTCTTAACTTGATTAGGTCATATCAACTCTTCAGTCGAGTACATACAACTATGATTAACATAGTGTATCAAGTCATTGATCCTATAAGCAATTAGGGATTCATCCCTTAATTGGCACTTAATCACTTAGGTACTATTAGGGTTTCAACCTTTGTACCTTCATTTATTACCATTACTAATCATCATTGGATCAATAGAACATTCATCATCTTAATTCTGAAAAATTGAATTACATTGGACCTCCATTACATAAGGTATCCAAATGAATTAGGGTTTCCAATGTTGATTCCTTCAATCATTGGATTCATGGAACCATTCATCAATTGGAACTTCACCCATACTTCAATTGAGTTTAATAGGTCAACCTTCAACTTATTTGACCCTTAATTAACCCTCAATTGGTCATCAATTAGGGTTTGATTCAATTGAATTAGGGTTTGGAATCGATGATTCAACAACACTAATCAATGTAAGACTAGTTGCTTTGAAACCATTGAACCATCATCCAAATTGGGTATGACCTGACCCCAAACGGTCTTGAGGTCGTTTGGATGACCTCCAAACGGTCTTGAGACCGTTTGCCCATCATATCACTCAAACATAAGCAATCCAATTAGGGTTTGGTTCATTGGATTGATCACCAAATCAGCATTACATTGTTTAACATCTTGGTACCTTTAGACCTTCAAACACCTAACCATACTCAACCATAGACCTCCAAACGGTCTTGGGTGACCATAAAACGGTCTTGAGGTCGTTTGGATGACCTCCAAACGGTCTTGAGACCGTTTGTCCATCATATCACTCAAATCTAAGCAATCCAATTAAGGTTTGGTTCATTGAAGTGCTCACCAAATCAGCAATCTATTGCAGATCAACTTGATATCTTTAGACCTTCAACCACTGAACTATACTCAACCCTAGACCTCCAAACGGTCTTGAGACCGTTTGTATGAGCTCCAAACGGTCTTGAGACCGTTTGGCCCATCCAACCTTTGGACTTTAGTGAAAATTCATCATGGATTGGTCTATTGAGTTGATCAACAAATCAGCATTTAGTTGCAGTATGATTTGGTACCTTTGGACCTTCAATTGGTCAACTATACTTGACCCCAGACCTCCAAACGGTCTTGGGGTGATCCCCAAACGTTCTTGAGACCGTTTGGATGATCCCCAAACGGTCTTGAGACCGTTTGGGCTAATCAACCCAAAATCTCAACTTAACTCATTGGAATTTCAGCACTATTTTCAATTAGGGTTTGCCTAATTGATTAGCCTTCCACTCATGATCCCTTTTGAGTTAACCCCTAAAATTTGGAGGGTCATTAACCAACATCATTAGGAACAGTAATCCCAAACGGTCAACGCTTGGTCAACGCACTCAAACGGTCTTGAGACCGTTTTCCCAAAACGTTCAATTAAATCAGATTGAAAATCAGCACTTAATCCAATTAGGTTTCCCTAATTGATTAGGCTTCAACTCACGATTCCTTTGGAGTTAATCCCTCAAATTTGGAGGGTTATTAATAAACATAATTATGAACAGGAATCCCAAACGGTCAACGCTTGGTCAACCATCTCAAACGGTCTTGAAACCGTTTTCTCAACCAGGTCAAGTTAATCAGGTTGAAAATCAGCACATAATTCAATTCGATTGCCTAATTGATTGGCCTTCAACTCTCGATTCCTTTGGAGTTAATCCCTAAACTTTAGAGGGTTATCAGCCTACATAATTAGGAACAAAATTCCCAAACGTTCAACGCTTGTTCAACCATATAAAACGGTCTTGAGACCGTTTGCTCCCAAACGGTCTCAAACCGTTTGCCCTTAAACGGTTTGCTGAAACCGCATAGCCAATCAAATTAAAACGATTTGGAGTAGCTATCAAAACGGTTTTGCTTGGTAATTTTCTTTGGATAAGAATCTAGGATGATGTCATCATCCACTTCCTTCGAACAACCAAGAACAGCAACCGTTCTTGATGGAAATTGCAGCAAAGAAACAAGAGTGTATCAAATTGAAGAAATCAATCAACAAAGCATAGAGAATTGATGCAATAGCAATGTTTAAGGGTTTGAGTTATAAAACCCGCCTCCAATTGAGCTCCAAAGATCCAAGCTCATGCCATTAATGGTGGATGAAGATCTTGCAACTCCTCTAGGCTCGTCCTCAAGCTTTGGATTGCAAAAGTTGGCTAGGGTTGAAGAGGAGATCGAAATAAGAAGGAATCCATAATTTATTTTCGATTTCCACCATGAAATCAAGGAGAACGAAGGTCAAGGGCTCACCCACAGGTTGGGGACGTGCTCCCTGCTCCTCCCTAGATACTCGGTCGGTTTTGCAATCAAGGGAAAGAAGAAAATCCGAAATAGTCTTTCATTTGGCTTGAAAAAGGCACTTTTATAAGGAAATTGATGAGAAAGAAAATGCATTATTAAAATGCATTAAATTCCAAAAATATGGCCACCTCTTCCCCCTCAAATCCCTTAAGGACGAGGCACCTTCCTTTTCCTTTAATTCTCTATCATTATCCTTGATTTAAAGAAAATCAAATTAAGCACCTTAATGCTTATTATATTAATATCCATATGTGAGTGGGTTTTCTTTTTCTTATAATAAGGTGAGTGGAATTTCACCTACTTAGGATATTTTCGTTCCTTATCTTGGCAAAGGAACGTTCATACTTATTCAAAATCAACCCAAAACATTTTGGTTGAAAGCCCTTCAATTATTTTTATTCATTTTTGCCCTAAATCAAATTAGGGTTTCAATTAGGCATTAATCTTGATTATTTTAATATCAAGATTCTCTCTCCTCCAACTTAATTCAAATGAGGCACCCATCTCATTTTATTTGCTCTACATGTTTCCAAGAAACATTAGGGACCTTATTGAAGTGGTAATTTGCATATTGAACCCTAGATTTTGGGTAAATTGCACTTTACTCCAAAACTAGGTTTTAATGCACAACATTGTCCAACAAGCTCTATCTTGGTATCCAGGCTTGTGGCAACCATACTACTACATCATATTCATCCTTATGATGTCTCAACATCAGAGGAACATCTTATCATATGAAATTTGCAAGTTAACCCCTCAACTTAGGTAATTTGCACTTTAGTCCAAAATAAGCAAACATTGCTTCAACATTGTTCAAACAGGACCAAAATTGAAACATAAGTTTCTTATGAGGCCTAATTACTTTTCCCAAGATAAGATTAAGAATCTACTTAACCTTATTAGGCAAAACATCTAGGGTTAAATCATAACCCAGGTCAGGGATGTTACAAATTATAAACCCCTAACAAGGATTTCGTCCTCGAAATCCCAGAAAAAGGAGGAACAGATTGTTCATTAATCATGCCCTCAAGTCTCCACATATCATCTTAATATCCTGGAGATATTATGAACTCTGTGATTCCACACAAAGCTCCTTTCATTAGCTCAACCTCATCAATGTTTATGCAGAGCATAAACCCCTAACATATGATGTCCATATTATTGAAAGGAAGAAACATAAAAGAACATACTTCAATAATCACTCAAGAATACTTATCAAAAGGAAAAACATATATATCTAACATAGATAATTCACTTAGAAAACTCTATGTAATTGGGAATGTTCACATAGTTCTTCCTATTAGTTAGGAATGTCACATAGCTTTTCCCTTTTTGTTTAGGGTTGGAATTGCACAAAGCATCTTCCTTTATTGGAATTGCACAAAGCATCTTCCTTTATTGGAATTGCACAAAGCATCTTCCTTTATTGGAATTGCACAAAGCATCTTCCTTTATTGGAATTGCACAAAGCATCTTCCTTTATTGGAATTACACAAAGCATCTTCCTTTATTGGAATTGCACACAACATTTTCCTTTATTGGAATTGCACAAAGCATCTTCCTTTATTGGAATTGCACAAAGCATCTTCCTTTATTGGAATTGCACAAAGCATCTTCCTTTATCGGAATTGCACAAAGCATCTTCCTTTATCGGAATTGCACAAAGCATCTTCCTTTATCAGAATTGCACAAATCATCTTCCTTTATTGGAATTGCACAAAGCATCTTCCTTTATTGGAATTGCACAAAGCATCTACCTTTATTGGAATTGCACAAAGCATCTTCCTTTATTGGAATTGCACAAAGCATCTTCCTTTATTGGAATTGCACAAAGCATCTTCCTTTATTGGAATTGCACAAAGCATCTTCCTTTATTGGAATTGCACAAAGCATCTTCCTTTATTGGAATTACACAAAGCATCTTCCTTTATTGGAATTGCACAAAGCATATTCCTTTATTGGAATTGCACAAAGCATCTTCCTTTATTGGAATTGCACAAAGCATCTTCCTTTATTGGAATTGCACAAAGCATCTTCCTTTATTGGAATTGCACAAAGCATCTTCCTTTATTGGAATTGCACAAAGCATCTTCCTTTATTGGAATTGCACAAAGCATCTTCCTTTATTGGAATTGCACAAAGCATCTTCCTTTATTGGAATTGCACAAAGCATCTTCCTTTATTGGAATTGCACAAAGCATCTTCCTTTATTGGTTCCATATTTCTTATTTCATGATACTCATTAGATTGTATTAGAATGACTGCTTGATCAGGGCAATCAAAAAGACAACAATCTAAGAGTTTCCATACCCACTTTATCATCAATAGTTGTATACCTGGCCAGGGTTTACAAATACTGAGATCAAGTAGTATGCACTTACATGCTATCATATTCCTTGCTTTTCATATCATTATACACACATGATTTTCCCTTGTTCCAACATGACTAAGTCATTTAGGAACTCTTTTAAAGCTCAAGCTTTCTATATTAAGGACTGATAACCTAGATTGTAAAGCTAGTAACCAGTCCCCTATATGCATTATTGTTGCCCTAATCTGCCCAACAAGAGCATGATCATAGGATTCTCTATCCTGATCAGGTCTTAATGGGGATTCTCAGGCACTCATTCTATTCTTGCATGATCCTTGCACCACTTCTTGGTGCAACAACATTGCCCTAAGCAATGTGTTCCTTGTGCTCTCCAGTCATTTTAAAACTTTACCCTTTCTCTGCACAAGCAGAAATCATTATAGGGTATACTGGAGGACACTAACACAAACTCGATACCTTAGTCCTATGTCTCTGTATACTCAGCGA
This sequence comes from Alisma plantago-aquatica, assembly GCA_963693085.1. Classification (NCBI taxonomy): domain Eukaryota; kingdom Viridiplantae; phylum Streptophyta; class Magnoliopsida; order Alismatales; family Alismataceae; genus Alisma; species Alisma plantago-aquatica. Next base: position 499,425,995 of record OY856412.1, on the reverse strand, counting down.
ACCTAGAGCTCTGATACCACTAAATTGTGGCATACAACTCATAAAAACATAATTAACTAATGCGGAAGCATTCATCAAGCAGCGGATTAGCAAAAATCACTAAAAATTAAAACTTTTTGCAAAGGGATCCATTCATAGGAAAACTCTTTCATTCAGAACCAAAGTAAAACTTTACATCCTGGTTCATATATATACATCTCATGTACTTTTGCTTCTCGAGGAATACAAACATTAACTACTCTGTCTTAACTGTACACAGGTAGTATAAAACCCTCGAGGCACTAAGCCAAAATCTCAAAATCATTAACTACTACTCCAAGGACCTGAGAGTACAGAGACGACACATAGGACTTCTATATACATCTGAACATGACATGACAGTCAATGTCTCCACTTGAGACTTTACTGTTGTCCCTGCTACTGCTGATGTCCTTCACCTCCTGAAGGATTCCTGTCTCCTCGTCCGCGTCCAACTAAAAATGTGGTTCCCACGGGGGTGAGACAATTATAAAAATTGCCCCAGCGAGAGATATAACTCTCCGCCAGAAACATTGTTATTGTAACTTAAGAAGATAAATATGAACAGAGAAATCATATTTAATTGACAGCAGGTAAATGTCTAACAATTTAGAACATCATTCTATGTCAAAAGCATTACAATTAAAATAGAATCAACATATCATTTATCCTTTAAGGAATATGAAGAACATGTATAACATCTATTCAAACAACAGAATCATTACCACTGCATTAACTTTCTTCAAGCTTAGATCATATATCTAAAGCCTGGCATTTTCAATGTGGAGTCATGGCCCGTAGCCACACTCTTTTCACAAGGTGTTGGGATCTCAATCCCTTATTTCAACACTGGGAATTCTCATCCCTTCACAATTTCAATGCACTAACATGTGATTCTGGGTAATTAAACCCTTAGCTCATCACCTGAGAATTGTTACCACATTCTCCAGCAATTAACACCTTTAGGTCATCTGACTAAGATAAGCATGATACTTGTTATACAAGCATCCATCATGGCACTTGAGGCCCATCAACTCTCTTGCTACTTCTTACCGGGCACAAGGTATATTATGTCACACAAGGCCCAATAAACAAATTCAAACTAATAACACATCATAGCTCATACCTGGCTATGCTCATCATCTCATGATACCTGCATGGTTAGCACATATGATAGCAGCACATCAATCATCTATCATCACCATGCAAAAACAATATATTAATAATTCAAGGGTATTACCCTTAATCCTTTATCAGGATTAGGATTTCCATCACACATATCATGTATCATATTCAAGTATGAATTCTATTATTTTATTAGGGGATTATGGTTTCACATACCATTTCCCTTCATTAGAATAGGGATTGCAAATAGCATCACCCTTCATTAGGGTTTCATATCACATTGCCCATAATTAGGGTTTACTAATCATCCCCAATTAGGGTTTCTCATAAAATCACCCTCAGTTAGGGCTTCACATGGATACACCTTCAATTAGGGTTTCACATGGATACACCCTCAACTAGGGTTTGAGTTCAATAACCCTGTCAATTAGGGTTTATGTTCATGTTTAGGGTTTCATGATCTCTTTGCTTAAGGATCATAACCCTTAATCACCACATGAATCATATTCATGTATGAATTCATGCTATCAGCTTCTTAACTTGATTAGGTCATATCAACTCTTCAGTCGAGTACATACAACTATGATTAACATAGTGTATCAAGTCATTGATCCTATAAGCAATTAGGGATTCATCCCTTAATTGGCACTTAATCACTTAGGTACTATTAGGGTTTCAACCTTTGTACCTTCATTTATTACCATTACTAATCATCATTGGATAAATAGAACATTCATCATCTTAATTCTGAAAAATTGAATTACATTCGACCTCCATTACATAAGGTATCCAAATGAATTAGGGTTTCCAATGTTGATTCCTTCAATCATTGGATTCATGGAACCATTCATCAATTGGAACTTCACCCATACTTCAATTGAGTTTAATAGGTCAACCTTCAACTTATTTGACCCTTAATTAACCCTCAATTGGTCATCAATTAGGGTTTGATTCAATTGAATTAGGGTTTGGAATCGATGATTCAACAACACTAATCAATGTAAGACTAGTTGCTTTGAAACCATTGAACCATCATCCAAATTGGGTATGACCTGACCCCAAACGGTCTTGAGGTCGTTTGGATGACCTCCAAACGGTCTTGAGACCGTTTTCCCATCATATCACTCAAACATAAGCAATCCAATTAGGGTTTGGTTCATTGGATTGATCACCAAATCAGCATTACATTGTTTAACATCTTGGTACCTTTAGACCTTCAAACACCTAACCATACTCAACCCTAGACCTCCAAACGGTCTTGGGTGACCATAAAACGGTCTTGAGGTCGTTTGGATGACCTCCAAACGGTCTTGAGACCGTTTGTCCATCATATCACTCAAATCTAAGCAATCCAATTAAGGTTTGGTTCATTGAAGTGCTCACCAAATCAGCAATCTATTGCAGATCAACTTGATATCTTTAGACCTTCAACCACTGAACTATACTCAACCCTAGACCTCCAAACGGTCTTGGGTGACCACCAAACGGTCTTGAGACCGTTTCGATGAGATCCAAATGGTCTTGAGACCGTTTGGACCATCCAACCTTTGGGCTTTAGTGAAAAATCATCATGGATTGGTCTATCGAGTTGATCAATAAATCAGCATTTAGTTGCAGTATGATTTGGTACCTTTGGACCTTCAATTGGTCAACTATACTTGACCCCAGACCTCAAAACGGTCTTGGGGTGATCCCCAAACGGTCTTGAGACCGTTTGGATGATCCCCAAACGGTCTTAAGACCGTTTGGGCTAATCAACCCAAAATCTCAACTTAACTCATTGGAATTTCAGCACTATTTTCAATTAGGGTTTGCCTAAGTGATTAGCCTTCAACTCATGATCCCTTCTGAGTTAACCACTCAAATTTGGAGGGTCATTAACCAACATCATTAGGAACAGTAATCCCAAATGGTAAACGCTTGGTCAACGCACTCAAACGGTCTTGAGACCGTTTTCCCAAAACGTTCAATTATATCAGATTGAAAATCAGCACTTAATCCAATTAGGTTTCCCTAATTGATTAGGCTTCAACTCACGATTCCTTTGGAGTTAATCCCTAAAATTTGGAGGGTTATTAATAAACATAATTATGAACAGGAATATCAAACGGTCAACGCTTGGTCAACCATATCAAACGGTCTTGAAACCGTTTTCTCAACCAGGTCAAGTTAATCAGGTTGAAAATCAGCACATAATTCAATTTGATTGCCTAATTGATTGGCCTTCAACTCTCGATTCCTTTGGAGTTAATCCCTCAAATTTAGAGGGTTATCAGCCTACATAATTAAGAACAAAATTACCCAACTTTCAACGCTTGTTCAACCATATCAAACGGTCTTGAGACCGTTTTCTCCCAAACGGTCTCAAACCGTTTTCCCTTAAACGGTTTGCTGAAACCGCATAGCCAATCAAATTAAAACGATTTGGAGTAGCTATCAAAACGGTTTTGCTTGGTAATTTTCTTTGGATAAGCATCTAGGATGATGTCATCATCCCCTTCCTTCGAACAACCAAGAACAGCAACCGTTCTTGATGGAAATTGCAGCAAAGAAACAAGAGTGTATCAAATTGAAGAAATCAATCAACAAAGCATAGAGAATTAATGCAATAGCAATGTTTAAGGGTTTGAGTTATAAAACCCACCTCCAATTGAGCTCCAAAGCTCCAATCTCACGCCATTAATGGTGGATGAAGATCTTGCAACTCCCCCTAGGCTCGTCCTCAAGCTTTTGATTGCAAAAGTTGGCTAGGGTTGAAGAGGAGATCGAAATAAGAAGGAATCCATAATTTATTTTTGATTTCCACCATGAAATCAAGGAGAACGAAGGTCAAGGGATCACCCACAGGTTGGGGACGTGCTCCCTGCTCCTCCCTAGCTCCTTGGTCGGTTTTGCAAGCAAGGGAAAGAAGAAAATCCGAAATAGCCTTTCATTTGGCTTGAAAAAGGCACTTTTATAAGGAAATTGATGAGAGAGAAAATGCATTATTAAAATGCATTAAATTCCAAAAATATGGCCGCCTCTTCCCCCTCAAATCCCTTAAGGACGAGGCACCTTCCTTTGCCTTTAATTATCCTTCATTATCCTTGATTTAAAGAAAATCAAATTAAGCACCTTAATGCTTATTATATTAATATTCATATGTGAGTGGGTTTTCTTTTTCTTCTAATAAGGTGAGTGGAATTTCACCTACTTAGGATATTTTCGTTCCTTATCTTGGCAAAGGAACGTTCATACTTATTCAAAATCAACCCAAAACATTTTGGTTGAAAGCCCTTCAATTATTTTTATTCATTTTTGCCCTAAATCAAATTAGGGTTTCAATTAGGCATTAATCTTGATTATTTTAATATCAAGATTCTCTCTCCTCCAACTTAATTAAAATGAGGCACCCATCTCATTTTATTTTCTCTAAATGTTTCCAAGAAACATTAGGGACTTTATTGAAGTGGTAATTTGCATATTGAACCCTAGATTTTGGGTAAATTGCACTTTACTCCAAAACTAGGTTTTAATGCACAACATTGTCCAACAAGCTCTATGTTGGTGTCCAGGCTTGTGGCAACCATACTACTACATCATATTAATCCTTATGATGTCTCAACATCAGAGGAACATCTTATCATATGAAATTTGCAAGTTAACCCCTCAACTTGGGTAATTTGCACTTTAGTCCAAAATAAGCAAACATTGCTTCAACATTGTTCAAACAGGACCAAAATTGAAACATAAGTTTCTTATGAGGCCTAATTACTTTTCCCAAGATAAGATTAAGAATCTACTTAACCTTATTAGGCAAAACATCTAGGGTTAAATCATAACCCAGGTCAGGGATGTTATAATGATATCCTAGGCCACTTGAGTTAGTGAGACTAAGAAATGCATGTCCATGTACATGTGAGTCAATATATGATATTGAGATTACACATATCTCATATAGTATGCTATAGCAAGAAACATAGATTGAGCGTTGAAGAGGATGATAGATGCATGCCTCGAGTTCAATCTGGATATTAGAGATAAAGCAATTATACAAACACTTTAACACCAAGCACAAATTGTAGGTTGAATTTGTTCCCCAACTTTCCATATACTTGGGTAGCAATGATGTGTGACTAGGAACCTCTCTTTGCTTATGATGTCATAATTGGTTATGGACATTCACTACTAACATAATATGGGATCTATAGGGTCACACACATAGGACATGACCTAGAAGAGGAGTTTATCTTGAAAGATGATCGGATTGATTCCTAAAGAGTTTAGGTATTCAATTCAAGCAATAAATCAACTAATTGGACTTCCAACCGATGGGCTCATGTGATGAAATGGTCAGTGGGAGTGTCAGGTTGATTGAATGTTGTATTGATTGAGTTCTGCATGAACTGGGCACCAATCGACAAGTTCACTGGGTGAGCCGATCGGCTGGTGGTCCCGAGATGACCATATCACTCTGCAAGACGACCGGTTCGAGATGTGATTCAATTGCATCAAGGATTAATGTTGATGTCATATTATGCATTAATTGGAATAGAATTGCCAAATACATGTGTGATTGGGGAACATGTAAAATGATCAGTTTGCTAATCAAGCCAACTGTCTCACATGTGAGCCGACCAGTTCGGTTTCCAACTAATCGGTTCAGTGCTTGTAGGTTGGAAAAATTCAGATCTTCTGGTCCTTTCCACTCCCACATAGACTGGAAACCCTGAACCATATCCCTCGTATAGATATAGGGATATTAGGGGCTTCCCTAGACACACATTTGAGAATCAGTTGCTCTTAAAATTGTTGTCCTCTCTGGTTGTGGTATCCAAGAGAGCCCAAGAAAGTCCTACCAGACTAGGGAGGGGTAGCGAGGGAGAGAACAACTAAGAATTATTGTGGGAGAGTAGGTTGGTGACTAGTACACCAACAGGAGGGACAAATTCTTCTTGTTTGTTCCAACATGACAACATGAGTTCTAGGTGGTCTGTGTGGACTTCTCTAGAGGTGAGGTGGCCTTTTCCCATCACTAATGAGGACAATGTCAACCAACAATCTGTGGTGAGAGAAGCTATTGTAGACAACAACGTTCAAGTTTGTTGTCTATGAAGGAGCTACAGACGAGTCCCAGTGCAACTAGAAGACAATTGTGCATCTATAATGACAAGGAGTATGTCGTTGGACTTGATCCAAGACTAAGTATATCCTCAGAACTATCCTTTCAATTATGTAGTTGTTGACGCAATCTGCCTTTCTATGGGGAATATGGCAATAAAAATTTTGTTTTCGCTTCCTATTATGTCATCCTATTTCCCAATATCATCATCTTTGAGAGCTTCTTTTACATCATTTGTCTCAATTTGTGAGATGAAGGCATTTTCATCTTGTTCTTTAGTGAAGGAATCCCACATCTTCATCCTTCAAAATGATTTCCTATGATGATCTCTTTAGAACGATCTTTAGCAAACCAGGGAGTAGGATCCTTCTTTTCTTCTTCTTTTGATTCTTCATCTACGGCCACCTCTTTTCCTTTATCGCAGATGATGAATTCTTTCAATCTAAGAATCATTGCATCTATAACAACATCATTCACAATATTCTTGGAAATAGAGGGGTTAGTCTCAGTAAACTTAACATTGATATATTCTTCTACTTTAGACAGTTCAATGTTAAATACCCTGCAAGATTTACTTGTAGTGCTATAGCCAAGAAAGGAAGCATTATAATATTTAGCATAAAACTTATCAAGAGAACCTTTGGTGTTCAAGACAAATCAAAGGACAACCAAAAGTATGAAAGAGGTCTATTGAAGACTTTATACAATGCTATAATTCATAGTGGGTTTTCTTAAGTGAAGGATGAGTGAAAACCCGTTTTGCACAAAGCATGTGGTGTGTACGGATTCATACCAAAACTTCTTGGGAGTTTCATACTCCAAAAGCATTATTCTAGTAATTCCTTGTAGAGACTTATTCTTCCTTTCAACGACCCCATTTTGTTGAGGTGTGTACATGGGGGAAGAAAAAGTGTGCATAAAACCAGATTCTTCACAAAAGCTTTCAAACAAATCATTTTCAAACTCTCCCCTATGGTCACTGCGGATAGACACGATACGAAATGAAGTTTCATTTTCAATTCGTTTGCATAAAGCAGAGAATACATTAAGAGTATCACTTTTTGAAACCAAAAAGAAATTCCATGTAAAATGAGAGAAATCATCTGCAATCACAAGATAATATTTACTACCATGAGGCGATTGAGTTCTCATTGGTTCAAATAGATCAATGTGAAGAAGTTAAAGAACCCTCTTGGTGCTAAGGACTCCTTTGAATTTAAAGGAGGATTTGGTTTGCTATCCTCGAGTAAAATGTTGGCATCCCCATCCTTCTCAAAATCTAATTTAGAAAGTCCTTTGACCATGTCCTTTTTTCTCAACTTCTTCAATTAATGCATATTTACATGACCAAGCCGACGGTGCCACAAAGAGACATCATTTTGATCAAAAATAGGCATTTACCAAGAATAGGCTTAAGAGAATCAAGAACAATAATATAAAGATTTCCACTTCTATTTCACTTATATATGACATTGTAGGAGATGGAATCTAGAAGCAAGCACCAGAGTGAAGTAAAGAGAACAAGATATCCATTATAAAAAAGTTAGCCAACACTAATTAACTTGTGATGCAAGACATCCAAAAGAAGTAGATTCTTTATGCATAGTGAATCACCTACATCACCCTCACCTACCACTGTACCTTTCTCGTTGTCCCCAAATGCCACTAAACCTCCTTTATTCTTAGTAAGAGTGTTGAAGTGGTCTCTGTCACCGGTCATGTGCTTTGAGCATCCATTATCAACAATCCATTTGCCTTTTTCCTACATAGAAAGGAGAGGTAGGTGCACAATTCAAACTTTGGGATTAGGAGTTAGCTTGGGGATCCATTTCATGTTTGGGTTGGTCCCCATCTCTATGTAAGGACAATAAGTAGAATAATCATCATCACTCTTCTGAAGACCCAAAAGCATAGATGTCTTAGCACCAGAAGTATCTCCATGGTATACTGGAGCTCCCTTGATCTTTTTATTAACTTTTCCCTAGTTCTTAGGGGCTCCCTCATCCTAAACCACTACTACCCACTTGTTTGGTATAGTGATCTAGGACAACATTTAGGGACTTTATCCCTTTAAATAATTTTTGCAAGGTCTCTCTAAGTCTATGGTTATCATTATTAAGAGTAATGATTGTAGAAAAATAAATAGCATGATCATCTTGAGCTTGTAAAAGATCGACCTCCACATAGAGGGATTTAGTCAAATAAGAATCCTTTTCAAGAGTTATACTAGCTGCTACTTTACTAGGCAAGATAGATCTAGATTCAAGATCATTAACTTTAGCAAGAAGTTTAGCATTTTTATTTCTTAGCATAACAAGCTCATCAACATAGACTTGATTTTCATATTTAAGATCATTCATTTTCTTTAGATAAATACTAGTTTCAATTTCTATACCATTATATTGAACTTCAAGATCACGAAATTGTCTTTTGAAGGAATCTATGCTATCAAAATGAACTTTTTCATTTTGTTTAAGAATTTCAATTTTAGCATATAGATCATCTATGGTTTTCCCTAATCTCTTATTATGATATTTGCATTTAGAGTAAGAAGAATGGGAAACATTAATCATATAAATGAGGTCATCTTTAGAAAGTTCATTCAAGCTTACCTCACTTACCTCACATACATCTTCACTATTTGAGGCCATGAGAGCAAGGTAACACTCTCCTTCATTTGAGATGGAACCACTTAAGGAAGACTCCTCCCAAGAGACATGGGCAACATCCTTGCCACTTATTTCCTTCTTATCTCTCTTCTTGAACTTTATCTCCTAGTTGTAGTCATCTTTCTTAAAGATGCTCTTGTAATATGACTTCTTTGTCTTGGGACAATCATTCTTGTAATGTCCCTTTTGACCACACTCATAGAATCTAGGAGTAGCGGAGGATGAGGGATTTACCTTGAAATGTTTCCCCTTGGAGTAGTTATCTTCAAGATCACTAGGGGCTTCATCATCACTTGATGGAGGAGTAGGCCGACAAACAAGTTGTTGTTGAAGAACAATGGTCTCCACTTCAGCTTTGAAGCCTGCATTCTTTATCTTCTTAGATCCCTTCTCTTCTAGCTTGTATTCTACTTCTTGCTTATCAAGCCTCACTTTAAAGTCTTAGATATTCCCAATGAGCTCTTCGATAGCAATAACACCAAGGCTTGTTGTTTCTTCAATGGAAGTCACCTTGGATTTCCACCTCTTGGGAAAAGATCTAAGAATCTTGGAGTTGACCTTCCCTTGGTCCATGGGTTGTCCCAAAGATTCAAGATCATCACAATGGTGTTGATCATAGCATATAGTTCAAAAATTCTTTCTTTCCTTCCCATCTTGAAGTTCTCAAGCAAGTCATTGGGCATGCATACCTTTGAATCCTTGACTTGCTTGGTGCCTTCATAGGTAACACAAGCTTATCCCATATCTCATGATCTGTATCCCAAGCAGAGATTCAGTTGAATTCGGTGGGAGTGAGGGTTGAGTAGATGATGCTTTTTCCTTGGCATTGATTTTAGCCTTCTTAGTGATTGCTTCATTTCAAGTATCCACGTCTCCCTCTGGTTCCTTGTATGGAGAAGCAACCACTCTCCACATCTTGTAGCTCATCCCTTAAAGGTAGAACTGCATCCTTCTCCTCCAATATAGGAAGCTTGTGCCATCAAATATGGGGGGATGCATGGAGAATCCTCCTACTATGTTAATGTACCCCAACAAATTCTCACCCATTTTCTCATCTTTTAGGAGCACTTTGTTGGAGAAGACCTGCTATGATACCACTTGTTGGATCAATGGGCTCTAGAAGGGGGCTGAATAGAGCTAAAATACTTAAACCAAATCACTAGACCTTCAAATTATATCAAGAGATAAGGTTGCATATATGGAATTCAAGTCCAACTAAACATACATAGCAAGTATGAGAGAGATCAAACAAGCACAAGAATACAAGCTATGTATAGTGGTTCCAAACTCCAAACTAGGAGAAGTACATCCACCGCCTAGAGGCATCAATCCCTAGGATTTGAAACTACTACACACTTCTCGTATTCCATTATAAGAGACACAATATGACCTTCCTTTTCTAGGGCAAGAATACCTAGTCTTCCTTTTAATGAGTAAAGGAGACAATAAACTTACAAGGACTTACCCATCCATGAGAAAGAGTCTTCTACCTCCACAAGGACTTACCTACTCTTGCAACAAGATAGCCGCCTTCACCAAGGAGATCTCCTCTTGCAACAAGTCTTTGGCCTTCAAAGAATTACCCACTCTTGTCTTGGATCTTCATCCTTCAACTCCACCTTCATCAAGGTGAAGCTTTACCATCATTTCTTGAGATGAAGGGATTGGGAATGGGAAATTGAGGTGTACAATTAAGAAACTCTCTAACAAGTAACCTATTCACTTAGATTGATGTTGATCAGTAGTAAGCTAGAGAGAAAGAGGCTCTTAGTCGACAAAACCACTCAACTATCACTAGTACACTAATGGTCTATAGCGTCAGTTTTTTAAGCCTATAGCGTCACTTTTCAGCCAACGCCTAAGTGGCCGTCGCTAGAGAAATTGCTCTATAGGGTCGGGTTTTTTAACTAAAAAAATTGACCTTATATAGTAAAAACCGACCCAAGAGGCTGTCAAAAACTAACCCCAAATGAGAAAAGAAACTGTACCTGAACCCTATAAGGTCAGTTTTTCTAAATAACTGACTGTAGAGTTCCTCTGTAAGGATGGTTATATGATGAAAACCAACTCAATAGAGTCTACAGATTGAGCTTGCTGATAACCATACCCTATAAGGTCGGTTTTTCTTAATAACGGACCCTAAAGATGCTCTTTAAGGACAGTTATATGAAGAAAACTGACTCAATAGAGTCTACAGATTGAGCTTTCTGATAACCAGACCCTATAAGGTCAGTTTTTCTTAATAACTATCCCTAGAGATGCTATGTAAGGACAGTTATATGAAGAAACTGACTCAATAGAGTCTACAGATTGAGCTTGCTAATAACCAGTCCCTATAAGTTCGGTTTTTCTTAATAACCAACCCTAGAGATACTCTTTAAGGACAGTTATATGAAGAAAACTGACTCAACAGAGTCTACAACCATGTTGGGATATGGTAGCACAGTCGTGCCACGTAGCACGACCGTGCCGCGTAGCACGACCGTGTTGGGACATAGTAGCATGACCGTCCTACGCAGCACGACCGTGCTACAATATCCCAACACGGTCGTGCTACACGGCACAACCGTTCTACATGGCATGGCCGTGCTACCTATAAGGTCAGTTTTTTTAAAATAACTGACCCTATAGGGTACAATTTTTTTTATATCTGCAGAAATAGAACAGTTAAGAAGAACCAGGATATGGGAGAGGGGAGCATTGATGCTCAACCGACACCATTCCAAACCACACATTCATAATAAAAATGATTCATATATTCAGTTGAGTTACACATAATCATATCATAATTTACAAAATGATAGATTGTAAGTCTGAGATGATATTAAATGTCAGATACAAAAGTAAATATGAAAGAGTTCCAAAACCACATACATAAATGGAGCTGACATATTCAATCCAATGCTATATTGACTTCATTTAGAAAATCATCTGACCACTCTTCTCAGAATTCATTTAAGTCCTCAGGTGTGTAAGACTGAGTTGTAAAGATCTGTAGCATAATATACACATGCTAATATTTTATAAAATGACTACAACTCACTTGTAAATTTATGATGTTATTCTTTATTACCTGATCTATAGTCTGAATGTCATGTGATGCTTGTTTGACAATAGCTTGCATATATTTCATTACATAGTAGCCACAAGCCCAACTATTATTTTGTATAGGACACTATAAATAACAAATTATACTTAATGTTAGTAAACTACTATAAACAGAGCTGAGATAAGACTATAAGAGTTGACACATAAGAGTTGAAAATTAATACATATAAGACTAAGAAGCTGTCAAAGTAGCTACCTTGACATTTTTCAAAGTCAATGTCTTTAATTTTGTGGGTATTTGTCCTCCACCTTCACGGAAAACCTTTATACCCCTATCAATTAAATGATAGTTGGTAAAATAGAAATTCTAAATAGAAATATCATGTTGAAGCATTGACTAAATTTATGCTTACTCCGTAGCTGGAAATTTTAGTTTGTGACCCCTTGTTGTTTTTCCCATTGGGTCAAGATAATAAAGAGTCATCAATTTTGAGACAACTACCACTAATTCCCAATGTCTAGATCTGAGTAAGAATAAAACAAACATTAAAATAAATAAATTTATTCATTATTAAAATTATATTAAATAATAATACTTATTGGACATTAAAAAGAATTAGGATAATTTCCTTTCCCACACTAGAAAAATATTTGAATGCAGTAGAGAAGTACTCATTCACATCCTCAATATGTGTCTCCACTTGACTAGTGATTGAAGGAACTAAGAATCCAACATTCCTTATTTCAAAGTTAATGGCATCGGTATATAAATGGATGTAAAACATTTGTAATTATTTTCATATGTAGAAATAAGCTAAAAATATGTATTGGAATTTTCTATATTGATAGATTCTTACCTTATCCATACTTCTAATATCGAAGTATTCAACCAATCATACCAGAACAACTCTATAATATCATCAAGAAAAATATAACTGTCAAAGTCCCTCCCAGTTGCATCTTCTGTTAAATTGACCAACATTTGTAATCTAGAGCTTTGGTTGGCTAAGTATAGACACAAATATTTACATTTACTTCCCAACTCGTCGAATGTGGATTCTGAAATAAAAGATGGCTTAGGCATAGGAGGAAGACTAGTAGAATTTTTACTTTTTAGTTTGTGAACATGTTAATTAAATTACATACTTATATTACATGAGTTCATATATGCAGTCAAATATGAAAAATATGGTAGAATTCAAGTATACCCTGTCATTGATAACCAAGTGTCTAGGCCAACCCACCATAACACCCTCTGCTTCTTCAACTGTACTATATTCAGGATTAGGTATGGGTAGTGGTTTGTCCCCCATCTCGTCATACACAAGATGGATGGATACACGATAAATGCCATCAGTAATTTGTTGGAAATGCAATGTACCACCAAGGTTGTATACCTTGCCCACTGCCACAACATTATATTCTGGAATCTCCACTGCAAGTTTACATTTCATACCAACCTAGAATTGAAATAATAAAGTTATATATGAAGCGGTAAACCATATACCTACTACAACTATATATAATCATATATATCATACTAATAAGACAACATATAGAACAAAAACTTATTGCAGATTGTTGTGGTGGGTCATTGGGAGTGCTCCCATGACCTTCTACAGTTGGAGCATGGGCTTGTACCTCATCATCTAAGAGATGCACAGTTTGAATAGGTTGAGTAGGATGAAATGAAGACATTATTTCTTTTACTTTCTGTGCTACTAATGCTTCAACTTCCTCTTGTGTAAGACCTCCTGCACTACCTCTTTTAGATTGCGAAGGGCCAAAATAAGACTTGAATCCTATGCCAGCTCCTAATCTCCTAACACGACCAAGATGCTCCTTCGTACCAAGAGCAACTGATAGTTCATCCATGCGGCCAGTTGGGATGAACTATTCTTCCTTCCTTTGCTCATAGAGATCAATCTATTCATAGTTAATAAAAATATTAAATCACAATATCAATTAGATATAAATAAATCTAAGTTTGTGGGAGTTACTCTTTACTTAGTCGAGATAAACCTACCATCTTTTGTGCCACCTCCTTAGTTGCAGGGTTGACAATTTCACCTACTTGATTCTTTCTAGCATCAATCCACTACAAGTGTCGGGGTGGACGCTCAACTTGAGTTGTACTAGACTCTTCTCCAGAAGAGAGTTGCTTCTCTTATAGTTGGCGGCGGAAGGCATAACCACTGGGCCCCAAGCGATGGTCATGCACATTTTTGGCACGTCTTTCCTTTTGGGCCTCATGAATAGCCTGATCATTTAAAATGAGGTATTGCAATTTAGACTTGGCAAACATATATTAAAATATTCACCTCCTTAATTGTATAAAATTAAAGATTCATACAATACATCACAATCTTTATTACCTAAAACTCTTCAGATTTCCTAGCTGTAACAAATCTTTCCCACACCTCAGGATCTATAAAAACATATATATATATATGTTGCTTTCTTCTTTTGTTTTTGGATTATCTATAAATTCCCTTTTGAGATATGTCTTAAAAGCCTTCCATCGTACACCACAATGTTGTAGTACTTTTTTCTTGTGATATTTTTCATTTATACATACAAAAGAAGCAATAATGTTGTCTTAAAAAGGATTTGTCTTTCCAAGCAAACTAAATTAGAATCAATAAACAAAAAACATATTAAAATAATATCACTTCCACTCACAGATATATCTGTCCATAGGAGGTCTTTTAAGGCATTAGAAACATCATGCCAATTTTTTATATCTATTGCCACCTTACTGCGCGCGGTCACCCCTACGTAATGATTGAAATCACTAGCATGTTCCCCAATAGGTGCTCCTGTGACATCAAACTGGACTACCAATTTCTCCCCTTTGGCCCTGAGCTCCTGCAGCCTACACATCAGTGTGGGACCTCTGCTTTTCTTAGCATCACCACTACCATCCTCATGGTGCTCATGCTCAGAATGTTCATCTTCACTTGACATTTTAGAACATGTAAGTATACATTATAAAAGAAACATAAGTGATAATAAAAGCACAAGTGGTTGAATGATATATGATGTATATTTAAAAGATTATGTGTTTGAATGATAATAAAATAAATAATTCAAAGAATACATGCCTCTAGTATTGGTTGAGTTGTTAGTCAAGTAAAATTCCTTCAACATGGTCTTGACATTTATAGTATTCATCGGTGTTATCTTCAACATTTACACTTGGCAAACCAACTAAGAATGGGCTGGAATCATCATACTTTTTGTAGTATTCTTCTTCATTTATAGGATCTACAGTAAATTATCTTTTTCCATGAAGAACGACAGACCAATTTTTATTTGTCGGGTCATCAATATCGAATACTTGTTTTGCTTGGTCTGCCATGATGAATGGCTCATCTTTCTCACCAATCTTTTCAAAATTCACCAATTTGAAACCCAACTCATCCACTAAAACTCCTTTGTTGTTGTCAACCCAATTACGCCTAAAGATAGGAACTCTAAAATTTGTATAGTCCAATTCCCATATGTCCTCAATGACGCCGTAATATGACATCTCAGCTTCATGTGGTCTTTTATCTTTGGCACTAGCAAAATACAATGAACAAGCTTGAACAGTGACCCCACTATTTTGGACTATACTACTTTCATCTTGACACTTTGTGTAGTATGAAAATCCGTTTATGTCATAACCTTCATATGACATGACATCCATTTTTGGCTTAAAGGTGAGCCATTTTATGTTATCAAAAACATTATTCGGTGATTCAAATAGTTGATTAAAGACTTTCTCTTCAAACCACCTAATAAATGTTCGATTATGCTCTCTTGTAAGCCACATTGAACTGGATCGCAGATGATTTCTCTTGATAAGATCATTGTGTTCAGTGATGTAGCTACTAACTTCATCGATGTTGTGTAAAATATACAAATGTGCTTGTTCCCACAACTCATGACTGATTCCTTTCACTCGTCCTCCCAGAGTTCCTTTGCCACAATAAGATTCAGTGTGATGGGAATTTTTTTAGATCGCTAGAAGTTTCATTGCAATTCAAAAAGTCATTGCAAAAGTCCATCACCTACCTAGCCACATAACCCTCACACTCCCTTCAGGACGATAACGATTCTGAACATCACCTTTAAAAACACTCATGTAGCGTTCAAATGGATACATCCAGTGTAAGAAAATTGGACCCAACATCTTCGCCTCCTTTATAATATGTACTACAAGATGAACCATGATATCAAAAAATGAAGGAGGAAAGTACATTTCAAGATGACACATGGTAACAATTACATCTTTCTATAATTTATCGAGAGTATCAGGATGTATCACTTTGTTGCATATTTCATTGAAGAAGAAACAAAGTCTTGTGATTGCAAACCTTACATGCTTTAGCAATATAGATTGAATAGCCACATGTAAAATTTGTTGCATTAAGGTGTGACAATCATGAGATTTGAGACCTATCAACTTCAGATCCTTATTTGATACCAATCTACGAATATTAGAAGAGTATCTTTATGGAACCTTAATATTATACAAGCACTCACAGAAAGTCTTTTTCTCCTACTTTGACAAAGTGGAACAATCTGGTGGTAAATATGTGCGGCAACCCCTGATCTCCATTGATAATTCTTTTCTTATACCCATTAATTCTAAATCTTTTCTAGATTTGATGCCGTCTTTAGTCTTTCCTGGTATGTTCAATAGCGTACCAATGATGCTATCACAAACATTTTTTTCAACATGAATGATGGCAATGCAATGTCTAATTGCCAAAGATCTCCAATAAGGAAGATCCCATAATATTGACCTCTTCTTGTATAGAGATTTGTCACATACAAGAGTATGACTACTTAAACTCTTTCCAAATTCATTAACAATATGTTTCACCCAATCATATACAACATTTCCTGGTGTAGGTTTAGGAGCACTTCGTTCCTCAGTTGACCCATTAAAGGTTTTGCTGGGAGAAATCTCTGATGACCAAGATATATGATTTTACCACCATGTTTCAGTCAGATTGAATCAGTATTTTCCTCACAAACAGGACATGCTTTGTATCCTTTTATGCTATATCCAGACAAATTTCCATAAGCTGGAAAGTCATTAATCATGCAAAACAACATACCACACAAACTAAAGATCTCTTTACGTGAAACATTATATGTCATAACACCTTCTTCCCATAATTTCATTAGGTCATCAATTAGAGGTTGAAGGTAAACATCAATATCATTTCCAGGTTGCGTGGGCCCTGATATCAATATTGACAACATGCCATACTTATTTTTTATACACAACCAAAGAGGAAGATTGTATATAACAATCATAATAGGCCACATGCTATGTTGGCTGCTTAATGTACCATAGGGATTCATTCCATCTGTACAAACTCCAAGTCTTAAGTTTCTTGGTTCTTTACCAAATTGAGGGTATAATAAATCAATTTTCTTCCATTGTGGCGAATCATATGCATGTCATAGGATGCCATCATCATTGGCCTTTAACTCCCCATGCCAAGAAATATTTTGTGCATCTTCTGTATTAGCAAATAAGCATTGAAATTATAGTATTATTGGTAGATACCACATCACCTTGGTAGGAGAGCCATTTTTAGCCTTAGCTGAATTTGTGGTCTTATACCTTGACGTACCACATTTTAGACAATTTATCAAATTACTATAGTCCTTCTGAAATAACACACAATCATTTGGACATGCATGAATCTTCTTAGCCTCCATTCCCATTGGGCACATTATTTTCTTTGCTTGATATGTTGAAAGTGGAAGGTCGTTGCCTTCAGGAAGAATTTCCTTTAACAAAGACAATAGTGAAGTGAAACTCTTATCACTCCACCAGTTTTGAGCTTTAAGAGTATATAATCACATCACAACACTCAACCTCATGAACTTAGTAAAACCCTTATATAATGGTTTTTCAACATCATGGACAATGTTTGCAAATAAAGAAGGTGGATCAATGACATTGTCCCGACAACTACTTAGCATATCATCAACCATATCATCCTGAATCGGGTCATCCTGGATCGGTTCATCATTGACATTATCATCATTATCTATATCTTCTATGCCACAACTATTAGTATCGACATTTTCTGATCCATAATTAAATTTCTCTCCATGCCAATACCATTCATTATGTCCTTATATGATCCCATTGCATATGACATGATTCTTAATTTCCTCAGTAGTATCAACTTTCAAATTGTTACCACAATTTCTACATGGACAATGTAGCCTATCTGTAGGTAGTTTCCTATGTTCCTCAGCAAATCTGATAAATTCATCAAGACCTTTGGCAAACTCTGGACTGCAACGGTTCTTGATAGACATCCAAATTTGATCCATTTTCTATATCACATTAAAATTAATTATAAAACTAGGCATTTAATATTGATACTATAAGCTGTAAGTTTTTATTGATAGGAAGTTAATTATTTTTATACTAAAGTGTACCACCTATCCCATTTTTGAATATTTAATCTCACTAGTAAATGTATAATGTATGTTTAGTCTTAAAGAAAATTTCAGCAGCATTTCTCTAAGTTCTCCAAGTACACCGATGTAAATGGCAAATAACCACTCACATATGTACCCAGAGAACAAATGACCTACTGAAATTTTCTTCAAAACTAAACATACATTATACAGTTACATCCTAAGTGAGATTAAATATCCAAAAACAGTCCCAGACCGGGGACTATGATGGATTTCTAAGTTGATACATAAATGTATTATTGTCATATTTATATATTAAGTTAAACATCATGCATCGATGATCTCATCTATAAACCCTAAAGTGTCAATATGAGACTACACAATGTCTACCCTCATATTTCTGGAATGTATACAATGATTACATTTGTGATTGATAACAAAATGTAGATATGAAAGAATACATATTTTTATTATTGGTTGATTTGAATCAAAATGAAGCCTAATAGCACATTGGGAGAGTGAGAATATTATACCTCACTTGAAGGCTGAAGAAAAAATATATGCAAGTCAACAACACATGCAACAACACAAATGCATGATTCAATTATGTTATAGTGTATTAATTAGGGGTCAATATACATCAATTTTAGAGGAGCATGAAGAATTAACACATGCAAGATTGACAAATCTTGAAGTTTTAGCAACTCAGCCACTACAGTCGGGCTACCCAGCACAACCGTACCATCACTACGGCTATGCTTCCCAGCATGGGTGTACCATCACTACGGCTGTGCTTCCCAGCATGGCCGTGCTACCTAACAAATATTGGAGTGAGTCGAGCAACACATAGCGGCCCGGGTTATAGTTGCTAAGAGGAGTCGAGCAACACATAGCAGCCAATGGTGGTGCTAGAATCGAAGAGAAGGAACTTGCAAACTGACATGGGCTCGAAATTTCCTTGTTGGTCTCGCCTATGAGTCGAGGGAGCCGCCACTAGGTCAAAAGGAAGCTCGAGCAACAGCACGGTGGCTCGGTAGCAGCAACATGGCCGCTAGGTCAAGCTCGAGCAACATCACGACAGCTCGGTAGCAGCAACATGGTCGCCGGGTCAAGCTCGAGCAACATCACGACAGCTCAGTAGCAGCATCAAGGCCACTAGGTCAAGCTTGAGCAATAGCATGTCGACTTGGTAGCAACATCACGGTGTCGGGGATGGCTCGTCGGAAGGGATACATCATCGGCGATGGCTCGTCGGAAGGGGCACAGTAGCAGCAACACATCGTTGGGGGTGTATTTGGTCTCTAGTGCTTTTCTCCTGATCAAACTAATTGAATTGAAAACACGCATTGCTCCTAATATCATCCCGACCAATAGCGTCGGTTATCTGACAAAACCGACTCTATAAATCAACCTATAGCGTCGGTTAACAGAGAAAACCGACGCTACATGTGAAGTGATGCCCCTGTTTTTTAGGACCACCTGTAAGGTCGGGTAACCTAAAAAACAGGTGGTCCTAAAAAACTGACCCTATAGATTGGTACTACAAGGTCAGTTATTTTTAGAAATATGACCCAACAGGTCCAAAGCGGTGCCCGTGTTTTTTGTTGACCCTATAACATCAGTTATTTGGAAAAACTGACCCTATAGATTGAGGCGCGAAGCCAAAATTGAGAAAATTTTCACCGCAGGAAACCTAATGGGTCGGTTTTTATGATAAAACCGATGCAATAGTGTATTAGGTCAGTTATTCTAGTAAAAATGACTCTAAGGGCAACGACGTTATTGGTAAAAAATGTAGTAGTGTATATCTAGGAGAATAAGAAGAAAACTTGGAAAAAAGTCCAAGGGAACCTATTTATAGTTGGGGTGTCTACTAGACAGTAGACACACTTAAGGATAAATTCTAGCTATTTGGGGTGTTGCAATAGATCCACTTTTGAGTTTTGCAACCCTCTAACTGTTGTAAACATTTTTTCTACACATTCTGGACAATAACAGACATATCATACACACTATTATGTCATAGGCTGGTGTGTTTTTTTGGATGGGGTGGCAAATTTCCAATCGAGTTTCAATAAAAATAATTCAACCGATAGCACTATGCGACAAAGCAATTTTGATTTGTCAGACGAGTTTATCCTGGATGAAACTCAACCAACGACTTAAAATTGATTTTCTTGTATAGGATGTCGATTGATTCTATCCTGGGGTAAACTTGGTTGACCCTGATAGTTACTAAGACCCATCAAGGTTATCAGTCGAGTTTCATATGAGTGATAAAAGTCCATATATTGTTCTTTTTTGGATAAAAGTCCATGCATTAAATTAAAAAATACGAAGCTTACAAAAACAAGACGTATGAAAGCTAGAACGCTAAAGTAACATAGTCGGCATGAAACATCGGTGAGGCCCTAGCTACCAATGTAAGCAAACAAATAAAACCAAAAACATAACGACATAGATGAAGATCAAAGAGATTGTACGTGGGGGAGGCACCCCTTAAACATTGTCTCAACTGATAAGATGATCAAAAGGATGTTTCGAAAGTAGTAGCTAGGTTGGTATGCTCCAAACTATCTAAGAGCATATCTTCAAAAACTAGTATCATCAATGAATGTACTCCACGGAGTAGCATCCACCTCCGTTGTGATCACCAAATATGATACCCAAATCCACTTCAATAGGTATCACCTGAGTTGATGTAGAAGCCTTTCCTGCAGTGTAATTGAACAAATAAGGCATGTTTAATGTCAATTAGCATAATCTGAGTGTGTTTAGTGATGTTATTGAACTTTTATTTTTTTTCTCTAACCAAATGTTCCAAAAGATATGGATAATCAAGTCCTCTAGAAGAAATCTAGAGTGTTGAGTTAAGGGTTTAAGTTTAATGATGAAAGTTGGTTGAAGGAGGTTTTTATTGTCTAAAATTTGTGGGAAGAAGTTTTGAAAGATATGCTTCGTGACTGTGCAGTTGGTGAAGAGGTGTTGTGTGGTTTCTTCATGTTACTTATAGAGGTAGCATCTAGTTGGTCCCATAAATCCTCTACATGTAAGGTTATGGTCAGTGAGGATTTTATCAGTTGAGAGCAGCCAAAAGAAGAGTTTAATCTTTTGCGGCCATTTTGTTTTCCAAAAGTGAACCATGTTTGTTGTATGACCACTATAAGTGAGGTGGGTGTAGTTTGGGTTGGGTGTATAGAGGGATCCCCATTTCTAGGAAATCTTACTATTTATGTTGTATTCAAGTGCATGGACAATGTCTCTTAGGGTGTTGTTGTCTACATGGTTTAGAAGATGCCTTTTAAGTAGGTAAGAAGTTGAAGAGATTTGGTGATGTTGAGTTTATGAAGTAAAGATGGAATAATCATATGTGTGTTAAAATTTCAGATAGTGTTCTGATGGTACCATGGCTCATCCTAGAAATTGATATTCTAATGTGCGTGTGGGGGTGTAGATGAGGTTCTTGATGATGTCCAAGTTTTTGTTGAGGTATTTCCAAAGTAGGGAAGAAATATTGTGTGGTGTTTTATGCCAAGGTGGTTTGGTTTTGTAATATTTTTGAAGGATAAAATTTTTCGAGACCTTATGGTGTTGTTTGTGAGGATGTGAATGATTTTTGTAATTAGGCAGACGACATGGGTTCTAATATTTATGATTCCCATAACTTGATAAATGAACTAATAACATTTGAAAGACAATGTGGATATTTAAATAATAATGGCATGTCAGGGAGGTATAAGTTTCACAAAATGTATAAAATGGATACAATAAAATACCACTTCCCTCATTAATATATTTAATTTGATTAATAAGTTTAATAATACCTAAAATAAGACTCATGTGTACATATCAGTAACAATGGTTGTTAATACATTGATGGTCATTAAAAGGAAATAATAGATGTATCAGTAGAGTCTTGGCTCAGACTTGATTGATTAAAATGATGCTATATGACTTAGAAAGGAAACTTGAATGAAGTAATGACGATAAATGGAAATATGCTTTAACAAAAGTGTTTCATTGAAGGATGAACCCAAAACAAAATGAATCCCAAATTATTAGTGAAAATGTAAATTGGAATGATATATATGGAAAAAATAGCATTAAACACAAATGTTATTAAATAACGAGATGGATGATCTCAAGTGAAGAAACTAAATTGGGAGTCAAAATCTATACATTTAACTTAGTCATCATGTCAAACCTAGACAATTTAGACCTTGCTTGGTTTCTAAAATATAACAGGAAGAAAGTAAATTTCACATGCCTAAATATACTAATAATTAAATTGATATAGTTTCTTACCCCTAAAGTCTACAACTTTTTTCTCTATTAGATCGAATTTGCAATTTTTGTTTTGGGTGGGTTTTTTCTTGAACAACATGATCAAGATCTTGTTGTGCTGACATTATCTTCCACATGTGTCTAGAAGTTTGATCTAGGACATCACTAGTTCCTTCTCCCTCCAATCTCGATATTCCTAGCTCCCTCTCCTCATATTAAAATTTATTTTCATTCACCTTCCTATATCCTATCAAAGATGATGATCCCAAACTTAGATGTTTTTTTTACAATAATCCCTAACAACACCAAGTTTTCCCTTTCCTTTATTTTCATCCATATGACATCCCTGCCTCCATGAATTCTCAATCATGTACGTATTGACTTTGAAACTCTCATGTGGCCTTTGGCAACTTCTACAGAGTATATGTGTGTTGTCTCTCATTCTAAAGTACACCTCCCTGACCTCATCTACATGTTGATCATCTTTGGAGACAGATACAACATTGTTGGCCTTTGCAAGGAGCATGATATGGTGTAGATATTTCTCTTGTACTCTTAAGAAGCTTTTGTGGCCCTTAATTGACCTGATTTGAGGTAGTTTACTACTTCATCCTTTTGCCCCCACATATGATGTTCTATTACATGATATTTGGTATGTTATTTTTCTGTCACAATCTAACTTTGTTTACTTACCTTGACTTTGATTTGGCCAGGTAAATGTCCTTCAATCTCTTCTACCTAGTTTTAATTTCAACTCTACTTCCTCAAACATTCCATCTAGGATGGTTATTGTAACGACCCTGCTTCCCGATAATCCCCAACTAAGGAAGACCAAGAAGTCAGAATCGCTATCCCAAAACAGGATCAATGGTTTTGCAAATATTAAAAAATAATTAATAAATTCTACCACAACTAAGCTTAAAATAGGATAAAATTTTCTTTTCACATACCTTGAAAAATATAGGATCTGAGGGACTTTACCCAGATAAGAAACTATCCATCTACAATCCTCTAATTCTTTATTGAGCTTTAATCATTCAATTTCACTTTAAAGGAATATCCACTTTCTGACAAACCTAAAAAGCCAACAAATAAAATGGCGGTCAGTATAATGAATTATACTGGTATGTGGGGGAACCAAAATCTTGCATCTAATTGTGACAACAAATTGTAATCAAATTATGATTTAACAAAACAAACTTTACATTTTAAACATAACTACTCAATCCCTACATATCCTTGTGTCTGTGCTATTCCTACAGTGGATATGGATACTACCTCTCTCATATGGTAGATCTCAAATAACCCCCATGATCCTACCTTACAGGTAGATCACTACATAGGGTTGTGCAGTCGTATGGTCCTACCCAAGGGTAGACTAACACATCGACTCATGATAACCTGATGATCCTACCCCAAGGGTACACCATGTACTAGGTCATCCATCTCATCATCATCATAGCTACAGAGGAGGACTAGAATCTGAGCTAGTCAAGGACATATATTTATGGTGATAGTCATAGTCACTTTACAGTTTCATGAATTAAAAGTCAACCAAGCAATTATTTCTAAGCAACTAATAAAATCTTAGAAATTGTCATGAAACTAGATTGATTAATCATAAGCATAACCACATACTTGACTTAGGGTCTCAATATAAGCAAGATATCCTATCCAATCCAATCCAATCCAATCCAATCCAATCAAGATGTCCAATCAAGCAAGCCAACCAATCAAGCAAGCAAACATTGATCCTAAAAATAGGTATAATGTCTAATTGCCACAAACATATCCCAAAAAACTCCTTATTGACTCGGGACACCTTTCCAAGGTTTTTAAGTCTCATTAGGATTCATTAGGGTTCCTTAGATCAATCTTTCAAACTGTATCCTTTTTAGGTCAACAAACCCTAAAATAGCTTATATACACATAGAACCCTAATTACTCAAATTATCCATATTAAGGATCCTTTATTTTCAAATTGGATTTAGAACATAATATCTCTATCTTAAACATGGATTTGCACAATTAAAACCATTAAAAGTCACAATTATCAAAATTAGGATTTCTAGACCCATTAATGCATATTCATGTACATAGATCCCTAAATTAAGCCAATTATGCATAAAGATCATCTTTTTAGATCTAAATCTTCCTTATGTTAACAATAGATTAATATTGGCTTAGATTATCCAAAGAACATTATTAAATTCACTAATCATCAAAACTTAGGGTTTTCCATTAATAAAACCATTAAATGTGACATCTTTAATTACTTTTCGAATTGCAAGAAGAATTAGGCTTCAATTATATTTTTAATGGAATCCTTGCATTTTTCTTCTCAACTTTCATATATAATTTATTGTCATCCTAGTTACCAATAAATTTTTAGAATATTTGCAAGATTAAATACCTTAGGCCAATGGGAAGCCGCCACGTCAGCAACGTGACTCAATTTTCTTCTTCTTATTATCCTTGGGCCCACACTGATCCCAGCTGGACAAATGGTCGCCCGCCAGCTAGAGCCCCACTAGGCCTGGCTTGGTAACCTGTGAACCCGACAGAATGTCCTTTTCACCCTTTCCTCTCAAGAGTAGGTCAGGGGCAAACACATTATTTGGTGCTTTCTCTTCTTCAACCTCACGAGCCATCTATTGTTTGCGAACTGGTGATCTGGGCAGTCAACTCACCGGTTGACTCTACACCCCAGGCTTCCTCCTTCTCCCCAGCAAAGGGCCTCCCGCCTCTGCCCTTCTCCACTGGACTCGACCGTATCCTCAATTCGGAAAGTGGTGGTCAGGGATGGCTGGTCAGAGAAGCTCTACACGATGCATTCATCTCAACAATCGAGGTGAGCAGATAGGGTAACTAGGGAACAATCATTCACGGTACTCGGTCAAATTCAAAGAAGCCAACCATAGCCTCAAAGGGGATCCAAGGATACAAATTTATAGCCCCCCTATGGCTTCCGAGAAGTCTTTGAATCCTGGACTGGGAAAAACACCTAGAGGTAATGAAATCTAGAAAAACTAGGGGTAGATCAACTCAGATTGATCCCCTGAATCTTTTGGAAACATTTTCCAATCCACATATATCATCCATTGTGAGGAAATCAAAAGAGAATCCTCAGTTCCCTTGCTCCTTTCCTCTTTGGCTAGGAGATAACCGGCCACGGTTGGATCAAGGATCCAACGGCTGCTGAGCCACGTGACTAAAAAGAAGAGCTAACTACATTTCCAATTGGAATCGAATTAGTGACATTTAACGCTGATTTCAATTTATCCTCTCACATTAGGAAAACTTATAAAATTCATAACTCTCTCTTCTATTAACCAAATGACTCCAAATTTTAAGGGAAAGTCTATTATGACTTAAAATTCTTATTTTCCAAGTTTGGGACTCAAATTCGAAAGTATAGAGACTTTTCTCCATATGCAAGTTATCACTTAAAAGGCATATTTTATTCATATTTTCTCTCTCTTACTCTGTTATATACTTCATTTGGATTCCTTTTATTATTATAAACCTTGTGGATTCAAAATCTCATCCATGATGATTCCATCATACATCTTTTCACATATTTCTCATATTTTCATCAGTATCTCAAATTTCCTTTTTAATGATGCATTATTTGATTTCTTCTTTTTCTTTTAATCATATTGGACTCATTAACATATCATGATCCACGAAATCACATGCACAAAGGAAATATTGCAAAAGAAATCCATTCAATACACACAAATCATACAATTCCCATGATCATACATTTATTGAAGGAATTCCATTTCAAACCATTCAAGCCAAAAAATTGGGGTTATAACATCCTTCCCCTCTTACATGAATTTTGCCTTAAAAAATCCAACAAACATACAAACAATTCAGGATAAGACTTTTCCATGTCCATCATTGGCTCCCATGTGGCTTCATCCTCTCCATGGTGCTTCCAAAGAACCTTTATTATCTTATATTCTTACATTTGAGTTCTCTCTCACCTTGGTATCTCATACCCCCGTAGGTGACTCAGGATATGTCAACCTCCCTTGAAGCTCAATAGATTCAATGCTCAACACATGGCTCGGGTACATCACATAGTGCTCTAGATCAGACATATGGAACACATCATACATCATATTATCCTGAGGGGTAAGGCTAAACATAAACAATTCCGCCCACCCATCTTGAATGGACCCATGTATCGGGGACTCAGCTTTCTTTTCTATAGCTCAGAGGGATCATGTTTTTCATAACACATGTTCACCCAAAGTGTACTGCATGTCAGTCTTCTTTGCATCAGCTCACGACTCCTGTCGATCATGGGCTTTCTCAGCCATTGCTTGATCAAAGCGACTTCATCTGCAAACTCTATTGTCTCTCTGACCTTCATAAGGTCCTCTTACTATCATCATCCTAATGAAGTGGTGGCCGACGCGGCCTCCCTTATAGATCTTCTTACATCTCGATACTAGTTATGGTGGCTATCATAATGAGCAAACTCTTCTAGGGGAAAACTATGCTCCCATCACCAAGAATGAGCACACATGCTCTCATTAGACCCTCTATAGTATGGATCATACTTCCTTGGTTGTCCATCAGTCAGGGGTGATATGTTGTACTAAACTTCAACCTAGCATCAAATTCTTATTGTACCTACTTCCACAACATGGAAATGAACTTAAGGTTGTGCTCAAGTTATTGAAATCAGATCACTATTTAGTTGAACTATCTATCTCTCTCATATATATGTATAGTTCAACCATATCTGTCACACTAAAAACACTCTCTTAGGCAAGGGAATGTGTCATCTTTTTAAGGCAATCTACTATAACCCATATTACATCATGACCTCTCTTGGTCCAGGGAAAACCCACCATAATGTCCATGGTGATCTGCCCCCATTCCCTCTCGAGGACTCCTTGTTATCTGTAGCAATGCACTGGGTTATTGGTGTTCGACTTTCACCCTTTGGCATGTATGGAAACTGGCCACATGCAACACTATATCCTTCTTCATCCTAGGTCTTTAAGGTACCACTGGAAACCTTAACCATCTTGGTAGTACCATGATGTACAATGTACTTAAAATCATCAGATTTGGCATGACATGATTCTTCAAGGGTGACTCCTCAAAAACCCTAAAACACTCTAGTAGTGGGTTTCACCACCTTCTTTTCCTAAGAGGTGTATCTGAGTTGTTAGCCACACATGTCTAGTATTCTAATGGTTACATGGTTCACCTAGTAACCTCTTTCAGCTCTCTCCACATATGTACACCTGAGATGTTTTTAGTTGAGAACATCTCGTTACCGTACTAGCTTCCTTATGTGCTAGGTGATGTTGAAGTCATAAACCTTCACACACTCCACTCATCATCCATGTATCAAGTTTAGGTCTATCTACATCAAGATAACTTCAAGTTGTTACTCCCATCACCTCGGTTATCAAACCCAAACTGGTAACTCAAAGATTCCAAACTACTTTGGATAGGTATGTTCTCATATGATGATTACCTTAGTTCATATATGCTTTCATACCAACTATCCAATATACTCTAAAAAAGGTGCGGTACTTCCTCTATCCTCATCATCATAGAAGGGTTTCAACTCATATCACATCTATCTTTAGTATATGGCATGCATTTTGTCCTATCTCTCACACCCATAACAAGATGAAATAAGCATTTGGCTGTAGTACAAATACATAGTTCATCCCATTCTAAGAGTAGATATGGTGCATCACACATCGCCATCACTCTTTGAAACATACTTCACATGACTGCTCCTCATGAACATCTCCATTATGGGTCTACGTCCATGGGAAGACTTTTCCCATCACCTATGGATCTTAACATCTATCTTATGTACAATTCTTAGTCATTACCTCAAGGTCTCTAGGGTGCTGATACTTTGGGGTGATCTGACCCTTATGCATCTAGGGAGTGCCTCTCACATTTATCCCCTTAGGTCCCATGAACTCATGAAGGTAGACAACCTCATAACCCATGGGCCTTGGGCAAAGGTAGTTGTTACCTCCTGACCCTATGATCTTGCACAATCAGGGAATATACAACTCCTACTCCCATCGGTCTTATCCCTACTTGACCTTAGTGTTGACTTAAGATTCTATGCAGCTCATGGTTTCTGTGTAGATACTCTAGTACATCTCATCCTTGAATCCTCACCCGAATCTCCATCCTTTCTCTGGGCATTCTTACATCTCCTCATAAGAATCATGGAGACCTACCTATCTCGGTCTGGCCCCATACATGTTACCTCCATGGCAACATATCCTCATGCCCCTTAGAGATGGTCACACATGGGTCTATAGATTCATGATCATACTACATGCTCTAACACTTAGTTCATCAAGCTCTTATAAGTGACCTCTTTAGGTTACCTCAAACCTAATAAAAAATTGGTGGTTACCCTAACATGAAGGGTCCCTCCCCAAGATGGGAGAAAACTATCACTTGATAGTAACAAAGGTCACAAAATGTTCTTACCTCCAACTCTTACATCATCATGTATATGCTTAGCTCCTAACATGATACTTATGCATGTATCTATCAAGAAGACAACCTACTAAACCATGCTAAGTTCCTTGGTATGTCATACTTGCTCCTTATTCCTCGAAGTTGGACCAATATCATACATGCATATGTTGCCATCAAACATATATCTCATCTCAACCGGGGTTTCCTTCTAATACATGGGAAGGTATTCCATGCTTGAATCCTATGAACTTAATCAACCTCATGAGCATCATGTACACCAGGTACTGTTACTTCCCCTTTTTGGTCCAGGAACCCCAGATTCACCTCTTATGCTTCAACTATCTAACTGCATGCTCAGTTGTTCAACCATGAACCAAGCTTATACTAGGTAGATCATACACATCCTAACACTCTTTCACATGAACAACCTTTAGAGTCCTACACCAGGACAACTGACTGGGTGCGAGGCCTCCCAACTTGCTATCATACCATACCTCTTCAGGGTCTATGGAACTATCCTTCCTACACCTAAAAGGTAAGCAATTATATCTTCTGTATGTTTGTTCACAAAGCCTCTTTCTCTATTATATAGGCATGTCCCTCTAAAGGCATCTAAGGTACGATAAGCCTCTAAGGATCGTGCATGAGGAAACCACATATATCTACTCAGGGTCATCTATTACAGGTCATATTATACCCAACTTCTCATGATTCCTCATGTCTCGGAGTCAAGGTTCCCGACCTTTTTCATCGGGTCTCTCTATCTCTCTCTCTCTAAAGCTAGCCCTACAATGGGTCCTACCACTGGAGGTTCTCTTTTTGAAGATGGATCAAGCTCTTAAGGATACACGTCTATCCTTACCTGGGTGAAATGTACTATCAAAACTTGTATACAGCTAAATTATCCAAAGCTCTGCATGCCTATCTCATAAATCATTAGGCCTAACCTTTCAGGGCCAGGTCTAAAACCTACTACCAGCCTTGCTGCCACTCTCTTATATGTAGTTATGTGCCTCTTCCTGTTCATATATGCTCGTTAGGGTTCCTATACAGTCACCATCAACCCTCTCAATGAGGGAACTATCCCTCACCCTAACAGGTACAACCCACCCAAGGCCAGGTCTCCACAAGGCACAAGGGTCAAACAACCACACATAGTCTATGTTCCTGATGCATATCCAAAGCCTTTATGTAAAACATGCATGTCTAACCTACATATATGCATGCATGCAAGTCTAACCTACATACATGCATGCATGCATGGTCAACTATGATATCCAACTCATCCTCAGAGTATGTGTTAGGTCTCTTCCTCTTCTTGGAGGCTTTATCCTCTAAAACTACCACTCTCCTCATCCTACGAGATGGTCTAACCTCATCGTTC
The DNA here is from genome assembly GCA_963693085.1 of Alisma plantago-aquatica. Taxonomy (NCBI): domain Eukaryota; kingdom Viridiplantae; phylum Streptophyta; class Magnoliopsida; order Alismatales; family Alismataceae; genus Alisma; species Alisma plantago-aquatica. The sequence goes on along the minus strand of OY856412.1, from coordinate 499,395,436 downwards.
TCCTGAAGGGTAACCAAGGGAACAACAACACATGCCATGCAACCTAAGCATGTAACTAAACTCAGTTTGAGTTTCAAATTATCAAAACTTATGTCCATGACATCTTTATTACATGTTGTTTATTATTTTGTGGAAGATTCCTAATCCTTATCATTCTTAAACCCAAAGCTTAGGAGGGTGGTGGAGAGAGAGAGAAACCCTAATCTCTTATAGTTATTCAATGAACGGGATAGAGAAGGGATGAAGAAAAATGAGAGAAGACCTAGATGTATCTTATTTCGAGTCAAATCCTCTGATTTTGGCTAGGCAGTCACACAGAATTCGGGAGTCCCCATAGACTGACTAGCGGGGAGTAGGAAAATCTTGCCAGCCCCCGAATTGTGATCCTTTTCTAGACACCTCCATCATTGGAAAATCCTCTAATAACTCCCTTGGGTTCTAAAGAGTTTGCAAAATTTAATAATTATTATAGATTAAATGAAAAACCATGCTCCGATACCAAATGTAATGACCCCGCTTCCCGATAACCCCCAATTAAGGAAGACCAAGAAGTCAGAGCCACTATCCCAAAATAAGATCAATGGTTTTGCAAATAATAAAAAATAATTAATAAATTCTATCACAACTAAGCTTAAAATAGGATAAAATTTTCTTTTCACATACCTTGAAAAATATAGGATTTGAGAAACTTTACCTAGATAAGAAACTATCTATCTATATTCCTCTAATATTTATTGAGCTTTATTCATTCAATGTCACTTTAAAGGAATATCCATTTTCTGACAAACCTAAAATGTCGAAAAATAAAATGAAGGTCAGTATAATGAATTATACTGGTATGTGGGGGAACCAAAATCTTGCATCTAATTGTGACAACATATTGCAATAAAATTATGATTTAACAAAACAAAATTTATGTTTTAAACATAACTACTCAATCCCTACATCCTTGCCTCTGTGCTATCCCTGTAGTGGATATGGACACTACCTCTCTCATATGGTAGATCTCAAATAACCCCCATGATCCTACCTTACATGTAGATCACTACATAGGGTTGTGTAGTCGTATGGTCCTACCAAAGGGTAGACTAACACATCAACTCATGATAACCTGATGATCCTACCCCAAGGGTAGACCATGTACTAGGTCATCCATCTCATCATCACCAAAGGTATAGAGGAGGACAAGGATATGAGCTAGTCATGCAGATATATTTATGGTGATAGTCATAGTCCCTTTACAGTTGCATGAAATAAAAGTCAACCAAGCAGTTATTTCTAAGCAACCGATAAAGCCTCAGAAATAACCATGAAACTAGAGCGATTATTCATAAACGTAACCACATACCTGATTTGGGGCCTCAATATAAGCAATATATATAATCCAATCTAATCTAATCCAATCCAATCCAATCCAATCCAATCCAATCCAATCCAATCCAATCCAATCCGATCCAATCCAATCCAATCCAATCAAGATGTCCAATCAAGCAAGCCAATCAATCAAGCAAGCAAACATTGATCTTGAAAACATGTATAATGTCTATTTGTCACAAACATATCACAAACAACTCCTTATTGACTTGGTACACCTTTCTAAGGTTTCTAAGTCTCATTAGGATTCATTAGGGTTCCTTAAATCAATCTTTCAAACTGTATCCTTTTTAGGTCAACAAACCCTAAAATAGCTTATCTACACATAGAACCCTAATTACTCAAATTATCCATATTAAGGATCCTTTATTCTTAAATTGGCTTTAGAACATAATATATCTATCTTAAACATGGATTTGCACAATTAAAATCATTAAAAGTCACAACTATCAAAATTAGGATTTCTAGACCCATTAATGCATATTCATGTACATAGAACCCTAAATTAAGCCATTTATGCATAAAGATCATATTTTTAGTTCTAAATCTTCCTTATGTTAATAATAGGTTAATATTGGCTTAAATTATCCAAAGAACATTATTAAATTCACTAATCATTAAAACTTAGGGTTTTCCATTAATAACACCATTAAAGATGACATCTTTAAGTACTTTTTGAGTTACAAATAGAATTAGGCTTCAATTATATTTTTAATGGATTTCTTATATTTTTCTACTCAACTTTCATATATAACTTATTGTCATCCGAGTTACCAATAAATTTCTAAAATATTCACAAGATTAAATACCTTAGGCCAATGGGAAGCCACCACGTCAGCAACGCGAACCTTTTTTTTTGCTTCTTATTATCCTTGGGCCCACACCGATCCCAACTGAACCAATGGTAACTTGTGAACCTGACAGAATTTCCTTTTCACCCTTTCCTATCAAGAACCAGGTTGAGGGCAAATAGGTAATTTCACACTTTCTCTTCTTCAACCTCATGAGATGTCTGTTGTTTGCAAACTGGTGGTCTGGGCGGTCAACCTGCTGGTTGACTCTACACCCTAGGCTTCCTCCTCCTATAGCAAAGGGCCTCCCGCCTCTGCCCTTCTCCACCAGACTCGACCGTATCCTCAATTCAGCAAGTGGTGGTCGGGGATGGCTAGTCATAGAAGCTCTACATGATGTGTTGATCTCGATAACCGGGGCGAGTAGATAGGGTAACTAGGAAACTTTCTAGCACGTGATCATTCGTGATACTCGGTCGAACTCAAAGAAGCCAACCATAGCCTCGAAGGGGATCCAAGGACCCGTATTTATAGGTCCCCCCATGGCTACCGAGAAGTCTTTGAGTCCTAGATTGGGAAAAACTCCTAGAGGCAATGAAACTCAGAGAAACTAGGGGTAGATCAACTCGTATTGATCCTCGAATCTTTTGGAAGCGTTTTCCAATCTACATATATCATGTATTATGAGGAAATCAAATGAGAATCCTCAGTTCCCTTGCTCCTCTCCTCTTTGACTAGGAGATAACTGACCATCGTTGGATCATGTATCCAATGGCTGGTGAGCCACATGACTGAAAAGAAGAGCTGACTAGTTCCAATTAGAATCGAATTGGTGACATTTAATGTTGATTTCAATTTATCCTCTCACATTATGAAAACTTATAAATTCATAACTCTCTTTCCTATTATCCAAATGACTCCAAATTTTAAGGGAAAGTCTATTATGAATTTGACTTCGTATTTGCCAAGTTTGGGACTCAATCTCGAAAGTATGAGAGACTTTTCTTCATATACAAGTTATCACTTAATAAGGCATGTTTTATTCATATTTCTCTCTCTTACTCTTTTCTATACTTTATTTGGATTCCTTTTACCATTAGAAACATTGTGGATTTGAAATCTCATCCATGATGATTCAATCATACATCTTTCCACATATTTTCATCATTATCTCAAATTTCCTTTTTAATATTGCATTATTTGATTTCTTCTTTTTCTTTTAATCATATTAGACTCATTAACATATCATGATCCACAAAATCACATTCACAAAGGAAATCCATTCAATGCAAATAAATCATACAATTCCCATGATCATACATTTATTAGAGAAATATCATTCAAGCCCAAAAATTGGGGTTGTAATAGTTATGGCGGAGTTTGTTGCTTCATCCTCTGGCTTCCCTAATAGATGTGTTCAAGGTCATCATGAGTGGTAGGGTTTGGTGATGGAAAAGGCAGTCCTCTCTAATGGTTTGATTATTCTTTCTTGATATACTTCCCTTCCCCTTGATCTCCAATGCTGCTTTGCTTTGAGTTGAGAATCATGGAATAAGGTGTAAGTATTCATTTCATGTTTGCCCTTGTTTCAATTTTTTGTTGTCACGCATGTAAGGGGCATAGTTTTATAATTATGACCCATCACATGGCTATAACTATAGGATCTGATGAAGGGGATACATGTATTTTCTCTATGTGATTTCTATTTCTAAACCAAAAAATATAACTAGCTTAGAAAAATCATAACTAGTTATAGGAATAAACAAATATAATTAGATATGTTTTAGAATTGTCACAATTTTCTATATATGTAATATAGTTTTAATAACCTAAATTAGTGATAATAAAGATGTGATTTTTTGGGTTATATGTACTTATTGAAATTTTAAACCTAAACTCATCTAAACTCTTAATAGGTGTTTCAAACCCTATTGCAAAACTTGGATTTAACCACTGATGGTTTTAGGATGGCGCACCAAGTTTGTTGCATCTCTTTGTTATAAATATTGGGAAATCACCCCTAATATCCCTCTTGAAATAACTATAATATAAGTGTTAAAATTTCTCATTGATTCTATTGACCTATTCTAAATGCCAATCTTGGAAGTTATGACATGTTTTCATCTATAGGTTGTGATTTCAAATTTAAAACTATATATTGCACCATGTTTACCTTATCTCATGTTATATACTATTTTGTGAAACTGAAACTATCTTGTTTTCAATTGTGAAATGGAAACCCTACATATCATGCAATGTCCTTTGGTTTTCTTAAGGGCATCATAATTGTAAATCTTATCCAATTGATCCATTCTGGTGGATTAATCCTACAATGATGTCTTTGTGATAAACCTGACTAAACGTGAATCATGTTTCCTATGTGTATGGATGCATTTATGATGACTAGCATAATGTAGTCAGTTCCTACACTTAAGGTTGTGATACCTATATAGTGTTTTATTTATTGGAATTTGGTAGTGATTTATACACCATATATGTGGGTGGTGATGTACATTATATTGTTGTAGGAACTAGGTAGTGATGCATGTTCTTGAGTAAATGAGTAATGACACCTTTTACTCATTTCTGGGTGGTGATGTGCATTGTTTGAGGTGGTTATGCCTCTTTTCATATTATGTTGTGTGGTGATGCTCATTGTTTGAGGTTGTGATGCTTCATTTATTTTATGTTGGGTGATGATGCCCGTTATTTTGTAATGGTGGTACCATGAAAATGTAGCTTGTTTTATATTGGTCTTTCATAATAAATTGTCTCATATTGTATGGAACAATTTGATTATTTTTGTTACACTTGATACCATCTTGTGAATAATTCTCTTGACATGTGTTTGGATGATTTTCTTTCTCTCTCTATTTTATGGGACCCTTTTTACCTGAAGAATTATTGTATTTCCTTGGTCATTGTTATATGCACATACCAACATTTTCTAAAAGATTCCACCTTTGTTCTTTTGTAGAGTCTACTTCCAACCCCTTAGGTGACAAACAAGGATGAGCTGACCAAGTTAACTAGGACATGCACATTGAAACTGATCCTTGGGACATAAAATTGAAGTGGTTAAATTACCATATGCATCTAGGAATAGAGTTATATCTTTACCTCATTTATTCTTGACGCAAATTTACTGTGCGCAAAAACACAAGTGAACACGTCGAAGTAGTACAGGCCTTTGTGAGGCCCGAGTCGAACTCAGGGATACGTGAAATCGTCGGAAACTCCTACTAACTACTTACGATCAGCTAAGCTGATTAAAAAGTTGAGAATTGTTGTTAAAATTAAAAGAAAATAAAAATAAAACAAAACAAGCAATCGATTAAATGTTGGTTTAATCAATTCAAAAGGAGATCTTTAGGATTGCGGTTTCACCGCGGGTTTTCATTGTATTAAATTCTATATAGTTATTCAATTTTATCTCTCTATCCGGGTAGTGGCCTGAAATCAGAATTGCCCACTGTCGTGGTACAATTCACTACCTTTGTCTAGGTCAGTTCCACCGTCGTAGTAACCTATACCCTAAACTAGGTGCATTAACAACGACCTCTCGGTATCCACCATTAATCTTACACCACCTTGTTCAAGGGATTTGTCAATTAATGTAAATTCCGCCTCTTTTCAACCATTAATTATTCTTTCAAAGCAATTAAGGGTATTAGATTATTATTATGGTGATCAAGCATAACAATATATTAGAGAAAACGAAATCATACCACGGATTTAAGAGATAAGATATTAATTAATATGATAAAATTGTCATACAATAAATTCCCAGGCTACTCCCGGTCCTAAAGACAAAGGGGATTAGCCCCGCATGTTCATCTCAGAGTACAATGTGGAGAAGAAAGAGGGAAACATGAAGAAAAACATGATTGAGTGGTGAAACCCCTGAACGGAAAAGATCCAATCGATCCTTGGCGTAGAATACACGTTCTCCCGCCTTTCGGTGGTGGAAATTGTCTTCTTCAGCGTTCAGATCGGCTGGGGCGTGCTCTCGGCTCCGTTCTTCTCTCCTTCCTCTCTGGGATGCGTGCATCAACTAATTGACCTCCCCCCTGGTCAAGGGTGCCGTCCTTAGGTATATTTCCCGAATTAGGTCGCCAATTAACCACAGCCGTCCGATTAGGATTAATCTGAACTCAACTCATATCTGACGGTGTCGATACCATCGACGTGGGTCGATGGTATCGACCTAGCGTGATAGCGGCAATCCTTCTTTTCTTTCGTCTGTGCGCCTGATGTCATCTCGATACCATCGACAAACCTGTAGTGATGGTTTTGTCTTTTTGCATCGCTGTAGCTCCACTAGTCGATAGTATCGACATTTTGGTCGATAGTATCAACGCACTTCTTGCCAGCAGCCTGATGGTATCTCGATACCATCGACGTCCCTGTCGATAGTATCGACTTTCTTTTGGTCCTTGTGGCTGGCAACCTGTGGTCCGGTCGATGGTATCGACCACCGTCGATGGTATCGATGGTAGCAGATACTTGTTTTTCCTGAAATTGACACACGAAACCACATAAATCCACACAAAATATATTCTTTCGATAATTAATACTCAAAATGCTTAAATAAAGGAAATTTGACATAAAGGAGTAGCATAGACCTAAATGAATGAATTATGCAACATTAACCATGAAAATGACTAATAAGTGTATAAAACACCTATCAAACAAGTCTATAAATGCGACTCAAAATCATCACATCAAACTCCCCTAAGCTTGAACATTGCTCACCCTCGAGCAACTAAACCTTAGAATAGAATTGCCAGAGTCAACTAAAGAACAAAGCATCACAACAAACATCCCATATGACTCCCACCAGACATTCACATACCGGCCCTCGCTAACCATAGAATGATAATTACCCTAAAGGCGACAATAATCATCCATAAAAGATATCAACCTCAAAACTGATAAACACTATCACATAAGGAAGTTAACATAATAAACTTCGCCGGTCCAGACTTAGTGCATCTTGTGATCTCCTATACTATGTTGCTCACCCTAACTACCATCTACATGGAAGCAGTTCTCCTGATATTCATTATGAGGAGAAATTCACGGTGGCCTACCAATCCGAGCAACGGGTGGATGAAATAGGTGGCTCATGGAAGAAGTGGAAGTATTATATGATTTCAACATGCATAAAACAAAACTGTCCTAAATGATGCGAATGCACATGAGAAATGCCCTAATGCCTAAGATTAGGTGGAATGATGCATGCACTAACCATCCGTCTCAAAGCGAGATGGATATCTAATGAAGCTACATCATGTACTCACTCATTTTGAAATATAGGTGAAATTATATTCCTTTCTCCTTCTTATTCTAGTTGCTTCTAAATAGTTTCTCTTTTTCTTTTTTTTTAGATTTTTCTTTTTTTTTTTCTTTTCAAACCCTTATATCCATAATTGTCAATGAATACTTATTGGGCTTATTTTTTCAGCATAACTCGAATATTCACACTATTTGGAAGGTATGGAACAATTTAATTCACCATTAACGAATAAATGAGGTACATGATATACTTAATGCATAAAAGTTATGAATGCACTACATGACATGCACCTAAGGATAATGTGCATGTATACCTATTATATAATTTTTTTATTTTCATTTTTTTCATGCAAAACATATGAAGATTTGCAATGCAAGTCCTATCTACATGACATGCAATAAAAAAGGGTTAAAACCGTACTTTACTTCCAAATCTTGGTGGATTGTAAAAAAAACAATGAGGTGGACAGATCACAAGACTAGTTGATTGAACCTTTGAAAAAAAATATTATGTGTCCCTCCTTACTGACCTGTGTAGTAGTTAAGAGGTTTTTTCTCTCTTACTTCAACTTAAAGTCTCATTATCATTTGGTCAGTTTAGGCTCAAACAACCAATTCCGTCCACTTTCAAGAATCCTTAGGGAGATATAGTTGTGATTTTCTATTTTAAAGTTGACAAAACCAATCATTTTCTAAGTCAGGTGATCAAGGTTAAACAACACTCAAGCTTGCGAACACTCAAAATTTTTTTAGTTTCCCTTAATTCCCATGCACATGCAACTGTGATGACTCAAGATTAAAGACATCCACGATTACACTAGATAGAATGTGGATCCTACAGACAAACTAAAATTGCAGGAAACAAATGACACGAAACAAAAGCAATAAAACTAAAAAAAAAAATGAAGGATAGAGCTGTTCCAACACCCCCCTAAGCTTGAATTCGACTATGGCCTCATAGTCAAAAACAATCTTAAAGGTTGGAATAGAGATACCGCTTTTACTCTTCAGGTGGAGGTGGGTACTACGGAGCCGTAGGGTCCCAAGACGGATACTCCCCCTGGAAGCTTGGATCAAACTGGGCCCTAGGTGGAGGTTGTGGATAGCCTCCAAAGTAATTTTGGCTCCAATAGTGGTCGTAAAAGGGCTCCTATTGCATCTCCATCCATTGCAACCGATCATGAATTTGTTGCTGGTTGTCCAAGAGAAGACACTCGTTCTCGAACATTGCCATTTGATTGTCCAGTAACCGGTTTGTAGTGTCTTGAATACCGGTGTACATCGCCATGTGATGCTGCTGCATCTGCTGTATGTCTTGCAGCATAGCATACATGCCCTGCATCGAGTAGGCATCCTCGCTTGGCTGCGAGGGCGGTGGTGGTGGTGGAGGCTGTGATGATGAAGATGCACCCGGATGTATCCGAGGACGCTTCTGTGGTGCCACTCGAGCCCGAAGAGGTGTGAAAGCCTCCTCTTCCTCTTCAGCCACGTTGTCATTGTCGTTGCTGTCGTCGTTGCCGCCGTCTTCATCGGAGTCGACGATGGCTATGATAGGCCATCGGAAGTGTTGTGCCCCTTCGATGTTGAAGACTGGATCGGGAAGCGAGCATTCTTGGTAGGCGTGGTTGACGTGGCAGTACACATACACCAAACCATCTCGAAGAAGGATGAGATTGGAGCGGTGAAGATGTTGCAAGTTCACCTTGCTCCTGGTGGAGAGAGGGGTAAGCTGTGGGCTCTGATCTCCAAACCATAACATAAACACGATTAAAACTTAGCGGAAGCGAATCGGTAGTCAGCGGAAGACAAAAATCACGGGAAATTAAAACTTTTCGAGATAAGAACTTGTATCCATAAAAACTCCTTTCATAAAGAGAGGTAACTGTTTACATCTCAGGATAATTACTTCTTGAGTAATTATATACATCAAGATACAAAATCTCAAGATCACATAACACAAGACTCCAAGACCTGAGAGTACAGAGGACACATAGGACTGACTCTAACTACACCACATGGCAGGACAAATCTCCACCTGAGAATAGTGCTGCCCCTGGTGCTGTTGCTGTTGAGACTGGTCACCTGTAGGCTGGTTCCTTCGTCTCCGACGTCCACCTAAAAAGTTGAAGCCTACGGGGTGAGACAATTATACATAATTGTCCCAGCGAGAGTTACAACTCTTCGCCAGAAGCTTTATTATAACATCAAAGATTATTTTAAATAGTAAAGCCTTCAAAGCATTCTATAACAGTTGCAGGTATAACAAGATCTCTACAATTTAGAAGATATGGAGAATATCAACATTATTGCAATGTAACATCAATCAACTAACTTGGAGTCATCTCTAACAAGTTATACTACATGGTTGATTATGTTTTACAAACAACATTATGCCCTGTGGAGATGAGGCTTACCACTCATACTCCAACTGATCGCTGAGAAGCCGCATCAGTATCATACATAGGTCATTAAGAGAGCCGGATTCTCATGACCTTCACCTTCCTCAGTCAGTAAGAGGATCACTTGTAGGACATCTCATGTCTCTACTACTATATCTCACCAGGGTAAACTGGTCCTTCGCTATTCTAGAGTCACAGTGGCGTTCTGTACTCTCTTCGTCATCAGGAGGTTTCCTATTTACCTACCACTGATACAGATATCTGTGCTTTCTTCGTCATCAGGAGGTTTCATGTTTACCTACCACTGATACGGTATGGAACTATAGTGAAGGATGGATGGATTACACATCTACATCACTTTCCTACACTAGGATGTAAGGTTCTACACATCCATGTACCCCACATACTCAAAAGTATGTGCTCCAGGAGTTCCCTGAGGAAAACCTGTTCCACCATCATTTAATTTCTGACAATGATGGATCTATGATCAGGGCTCTACATTATACTTGATTATTTAGGTACATTCAGTATTCTTTAACAGCATACCTTGTTCTGCAAACAATAATAATAGCATAGCAGCTATAAAAGAAGAATACTAAATGTAACAGGCATAACTCATATCAATCATTATTTCTCATTATCCTCATCACAAGTCATCTCTAAGGCATGACCTTGATGGTATTTATGGCTCTCATAGCCCAGTATCAGCATAGGATGCCACTGGCAAGGCATCAAATTACTTTACTTATTCATAAGGCTAACAACATGCCTTCAATGAATATAACATCAACATCCATACCTGGATATGATTACCTTCATATCAGAACCTGCATGGTTAATACATCTGATAAAGGTAATACAACAATAAGGAATGTACTTCCTACTCTTGTCATAAGAGTTAAATCTCTAATTCATATCAAATAGAGTTTAATACTCAAAAGCATGCCATTACCCTTGAATTAGGGTTTACTATTCACATTAAGGTGAATTAAACTCATAACATCATCATGTATGAGTAACATCTTCATTGATGCTCTTGGATTAGTTAAAGGTTCATCATTTATCATAATTAGGGTTTCTATGACCTCACACAGGTGGATCATACCCTAATTATACTCACTCATGTGCATTGGAGATGCTTTAGTTGAGTTTGCACTTTAAAAAGGGTACTTTATCTCTCTAGAAGTACTTTCTCTCTCATCATAAGGTTAGGTGATGTCAACATCACTCTAAAACAGGTTGGATTGAGTCATCATAGGCTAACATAGACAAAAGCATCACCATTATGTGATTAGAGTTACTTTCTCTCTCTAGGATACTTTCTCTCTCTAGAGTACTCTCTCTTTCATCATACTAATGGTTGATGGTAACATTAGATTAGATCAAGTTAGATAGAGTCATTATGACTAAAAACATCATTCTCATGTAATTAGGGTTTGAATTGAGCAAGGTATAACTTAATTGACCCTTCAGGGGTATTTTGGTAATTCACCCCATTGATCATCATCATGGTCAAAAACCTTAGTCAAATAACCCCTTACTATCCTAGATTATCATTAGGGTTTGATTTGGGCAACATTGAACCATTTACATCATCAAATGACTGAATGAGGACAACCTTGAATCTCATTGATTGATTTCAATCATTAATCATCAATTGGGTTGAGATTGGTTGAAAGTTTTGACCGTTTGCCCACTTTGACCCTCCAAGACCGCGAGCCTCTTTCTAACTCCAAGACCGCGAGCCCCCTTAGGCTTCAAGACCGTGAGTCTCTTCAAGGGTTCAAGACCGCGAAGCCTCCCATTGGTTCAAATTAATGTTGAGACCGCGAGGGTCATGAAGACCGTTTGCCCTTCTTTGACCTCAGGACCGCGAGGCCCTTCGCGGTCTTGAGACCGCGAGCCTCCTCTCGGTCTTGATACCGTGAGCCCCCTCACGGTCCTGAGACCGCGAGCCCCCTCACGGTCTTGAGACCGCGAGCCCTCTCACGGTCTTGAGACCGCGAGGCTCTCATGGTCTCAGCCGCTTGGTCCTTCAACAAGGCTCAAAGATGCAACCGATAATGTCAACCCATATTGAAGCCCTGAAATGGTCAAAGCTATGTTGACCACTTATGGATTTAATCAATTAAGATTATGCTTGATCACTTGGTCATTCAATTGACCCATAATGGTTAACCAATTATGGTTGAAATCGATTCAATTAGGGTCTATCAATGTTCACCCATCAACACTCAACAGTGTGCATCAACCCAAGGTTGAACACTTCAATTGAGCTCCAATTGGGCCCAAACTTGGCCCAAAATTGGCCCAAACGGTCTTGAGGTCATGTGGGTGGACCCCACATGGTCTTAAGACCGTTTGCCCAAGATTTTATCAAAGTCTAAGGTGATTTGATAGGGGTTGAACCATGATTGACCCACAAAACAGAATTTTGATTAAATTGATAACTTATTTGCAATTGGGTCCTCAATTGGTCAAAATACTTAACCCTAGACCTTCAAACGGTCTTGGTGATTGTCCTCTCGGTCTTGAGACCGTTTGGATGAGTTCCAAACGGTCTTGAGACCGTTTGGATGAGTTCCAAACGGTCTTGAGACCGTTTGCCCATCCAATTTTGGATTCTAGTGCAAATTCATCAAGATCTGACCTATTGAGTTGATGATCATGTCAATATTTAATTGCAATGTAATTCGGTGTAATTGTACCTTTAATTGGTCAACTATCCTTGACCCCAGACCTCCAAACGGTCTTGGTTGATTGCCCTCACGGTCTTGAGACCGTTTGGTGACCCCCCAAACGGTCTTGAGACCGTTTAGGTCAATCAACCCTAAAAACCCTAATTAGGTCACCATAATTTCAGTACCGATTTTATCTAGGGTTAGCCCTAGTATTCACCCTTCAACTCTTAGCCCGTTTGGAATTAGACCATCAAACTTGGTGAGTTGTTAATTAACATAATTTTGAACAGTAATCTCATACGTTCAACGCTTAGTCAATGACCTTACACGGTCTTGAGACCGTTTTCCCAAAAAGGCAAATTCAGACCGTTTGAAAATCAGCAATTAATTCATTTAAAGTTGTGACTTAAAAAGGTCATATCTCCCGATTACTTTGGAGTTAGTCTCCCAAATTTTGAGGGTAATTATCCTATATAATTAGAAACAGATTTCTTATACGGTCCATGCTCGGTCAACGGGGCCAAACGGTCTTGAGACCGTTTGCCCTGTCGCGGTCGCGAGACCGTTTGCTCACCTCGCGGTCTTGAGTCCGAGAGAGCAAACTGTTAGGACCGTTTAAGGAAAAGAAAAGCGGTGGGTTTTTCTTGGAAATCACGCCTTCATCTTCTATCTCAATAACAGTACAGATATCCCACGGGTTGGCTTGCAAAATAGCAGGGAAAAGTAGGGAAATACGAAGAGCTATCATTAAAACGCATATAAAGATGCACATAGTAAAGCATAGGTTTATAGTTATAAAACCCGCCTAAAGCTTGCTTCTTGAGCTCCAAGCTTTCCAGCTCCAAGCTCTAATGGCGTCCTTGAGTTCTTACAGGTTGGCCAAGGTGAAAACTCCAAGGAAGGATGAAGAGAGATGGCTAGAAAGATAGGGTTTCGAGAATTAGCCATGAAGCTGACCTTGAATTCGAATTCTAACCATGGAATTAGGCAAGAAGAGGGGTTTAAACCTATCTTGCACCCGTTGGTCGTCCTCCTTAGCTCCAAGGCAGTCCTTGGTCGTCTTTGGTGAAATGAAACAGTAAGGGAACGAAGGGTGAGTTCCCTTGCAACTAAGGGAAGGAGAGCTTATATACATGGGGTAGGATTTTCAACATTAGTTCATAAGTTTCCCTTAATTCCAACTAAGTCCTTCCTTTATTACTTGCTCGTCCCTTCCTCTTATTCTAAGGACAAACCTTAACTTAAGTTATAGAAAAGAAGGCAAGGAAGAACAATCTAATAATAAAGTTCATACTTAAAGGGATATTGCACATATACCCTGATTATTCAATCACAAAGCCTATTTCTTAACTTGATAACTCAATTGAGGTGAATTCCTCATCATTTATTCTCTAAATGATGGCAAGAGTCTAAAAAGATACTTTAGATGACATTCTTTACAAATTGCATCCCTTTATTTGGGTAAATTGCATTTTACCCCAAATTAGGGTTTCAAGCCCTGGGATTGCTTCCACAGCTGCACCTTGGTGCCCTAGCTTGGGAAATCCCTCAAACTTTGCCAAAGAGATTCTCATGATGTATCAACATCAGAGGAACATCTCATCATGTGCAAATTGCAAGCTAACCCTTTCAACTGGGTAAATTGCACATAGGTCCCTGTATATCAAAACAATGCTACAACTTTAAATAAAAAGGAGCAAATACTGAAATATACGTTTCTGAGAAACTTAATTACATGCTCAGAGTTAATCACAAAGATTTAATTACATATTTAGGCAAAACACCTAGGGTTAACTCATAACCCAGGTCAGGGATGTTACAAATTATCCACCCCTTACAAGGATTTCGTCCCCGAAATCGATAAAACATACTAAGAGAAAAGGGCAGGATACTTCCTTCTCATCTCATCCTCTAACTCCCAAGTGGCTTCTTCAATACCACGATGGTTCCAGAGGACTTTCACAAGACTTATATCTTTCTTCTTTAACTTTTTATTTCGTTTATCAAGGATTGACACTGGTCCCTCCTCATAGGATATGTCATCATTCAATTCTACCTCCATAGGTTGTAGAACTGACTCGGTGTCTGGGTGACATTTCTTCAACATAGAAATGTGAAACACAGGATGTAATCTCTGTAATTCTGGGGGAAGCTCTAGTTTATATGCTACCTTTCCAATCCATTCAATGATTGGATAAGGCCCCATATATCTGGGAGCTAACTTCCCCTTCCTTCCAAAACGAAGGACCCCTTTCCAAGGTGAGACCTTAAGATACACTCTGTCTCCAACCTGGAACTCTAAGGGTCTACGACGTTTGTCAGCATAAGATTTCTGCCTATCCTGAGCAGTCTTAATTTTTTGTTGTATAACTTTAATCTTTTCCGTGGTTTGCTGCACTAGGTCAGGACCTAACAACTGGTGCTCACCCGTCTCAAACCAGCACAAGGGTGATCTACAACGTCTACCATATAAGGCTTCATAAGGTGCCATATCAATACTATGCTGATAGCTATTGTTATAGGCAAACTCTATCAGGCTTAGGTGTAGATCCCAACTTCCGGTGAACTGGAGAACACATGCTCGCAACAGGTCTTCTAAGGTTTGTATGGTCTTTTCCGACTGTCCATCAGTCTGTGGATGAAAGGCCGTACTAAACTTTAGCTTAGTTCCTAAGGCACTGTGCAACTGTTCCCAAAAACGACTTGTAAACTGAGGACCTCTGTCTGAAACTATTGTGACAGGAACTCCGTGTAAACGCACTATCTCTTGAACATACAACTCTGATAACCTTTCAGCAGAATAGGTTGTTTTGACAGGTAAGAAATGTGCTGTCTTAGTCAACCTATCAACAATTACCCAAATGGAATCATGTCCTTTGCTTGTCCTGGGTAGGCCAACAAAAAAGTCCATGGTCACATGGTCCCACTTCCACTGTGATATGGGTAAAGGTTGCATTGTCCCTGCAGGTTTCTGGTGTTCAGCTTTAACTTGCTGACACACAGGACACCTCAGAACAAACTCTGCAACGTCCTTCTTCATCCCAGGCCACCAATACAGATCCTTCAAATTCTGATACATCTTGGTGCTCCCTGGATGCATAGCATACATGGAAGAATGGGCTTCTTCCAGGACTAACTTCCTTAAGTTGTCCACATCCGGCACTATCATTCTTCCATTATAACAAGCTACTTGATCTTTTGAGTCATGAAACCCATCTTGCTTCTCATTTCCATACTCAGATCTTATATGTTGAACTGCAGCATCACCTAGCTGTGCTTCTTTAATCTGCTCTCTTAGGGTAGGTTTAATATGCATCTCAGCTAACAAACCGGCTAGCAATGACACCTTCAACTGTACATTGTTTTGCCTTAAAGAGATAAGCATATCTCTCCTAGAGCATACTAAAGAGTTTAGTTGTGCTCTATTCATGGTTGATGTTGCTGATTTCCTACTCAAGGCATCTGCAACAACATTGGCCTTGCCTGGGTGGTAATCAATTGTACAGTCGTAGTCCTTGATTAACTCCATCCAGCGACGTTGCCTCATGTTGAGCTCATGCTGAGAGAAGATATATTTAAGGTTTTTGTGGTCTGTGAAAATCTGGAATGTTTCTCCGTAGAGATAATGCCTCCAGATCTTCAAAGCATGAACCACAACTGCTAACTCTAGATCGTGTGTCGGATAATTCTCCTCGTGTTTCTTAAGCTGTCGGGAAGCAAAAGAAATCACTTGTTTATCCTGCATCAACACACATCCAAGCCCATTTTTGGAAGCATCACAGAAAACTACATATCCTTTTCCTTGTTCAGGTAGCACTAAAACAGGTGCACTTGTCAACCTCTCCTTCAGCAACTGGAAAGATTGTTGACACTTATCACTCCAAGAAAAAGGAACATCTTTCCGGGTTAACTTGGTCAAAGGTAAAGCTATAGAACTAAAGTTCTTAATGAACCTTCGATAATAGCCAGCTAACCCCAAGAAACTTCGAATCTCCGTCGGTGTCTTCGGTTGTTCCCATTCTAGAATAGATTCTATCTTTGTAGGGTCAACACGAATTCCCGAGGCGGATATCACATGTCCAAGAAAAGATACCTCCGGCAGCCAGAACTCACACTTGCTAAACTTGGCGTACAGCTTATGTTCTCTTAGTAAGGTCAAAATTTGGCGAAGATGTTGCTCATGCTGCTGGGCATCCTTACTATAAATCAGTATGTCATCTATGAAGACGACAACACACTGAACAAGGAAAGGTCGAAAAACTCTATTCATGAGTTCCATAAATGCAGCTGGTGCATTGGTTAGTCCAAACGACATAAACGTGAACTCATAGTGACCATATCTTGTCCTAAAGGCAGACTTGGATATGTCACTATCCTTAATACGGAGTTGGTGATATCCAGACCTCAAGTCTATCTTTGAAAAGACTGTTGCACCACGCAACTGGTCAAAGAGATCATCAATCCTCGGCAGAGGATACTTATTCTTTATTGTTACTTTATTGAGTTGTCTATAGTCGATGCACAACCGCATTGACCCATCTTTCTTTTTAACAAACAAGACCGGAGCACCCCAAGGTGAAGTACTCAGTCGGATAAAACCTCTCTCAAGTAGCTCTTGAAGCTGTTTCTTGAGTTCTGCCATCTCGGCAGGAGCCATTCTATACGGAGTTTGAGCTATGGGTTTCGTATCTGGAATCAGATTGATTTCAAAATCAATCTCCCGAGGTGGTGGTATACCAGGAAGTTCTTCAGGAAACACATCTTCGAATTCCCTGACTATGGGAACTTCAGCAGGATTAGAACTTTCCTTGGTAACATCTACCACATGGGCTAAGAATGCATAACATCCTTGCCTCAACAGCTTATCAGCAACCATAGCTGATATAAGACAGGTAGGCAGAATCTTTCTTTCACCTTGAAAGATCCATGTGTTGCTTTCATCAGCAAACACAGCCAACTTGGACTCACAATCCAAGACAACTCTATACCTTTCTAAGGTATCCATCCCGAGGATTATATCAAATCCCTGCATATCAAGTGGTATAAGATCCACTTGAATGCGATGGTCAGAAAAGAAGAGGATGCAGGGAGAACATACCTCCTGCAAAACGGCAGACCCACTCAACGGAGTCTCTAACAACAAACTATCTGCTCTATGACTAACAGTCACATTGCAGTTATGAATCACTTCACGAGTGATGAAAGAGTGCGTAGCACCCGGATCAATCAGAACGGATACAACACAGGATATAGACATATCAGAATATAAAAGTTTCATCTGACATGCCACTACTCGTGGATTGACCACTGCCTCAGGTGGGTTCATAGCATAGAACCTCGCAGTCGCCTGGTGTTGAGGTGGTGCTGATGATCCAGCTTGAGACGCTTGTCCACGTCCTCGAGCTGCTCCTTGATGTTGTCTATTCTGAAATCCCTGTTGATTCTATCTCGGGGTTTGTTGTGTCATACTGACAGGCCTAGAACGGCAATCCTTCATCAAGTGTCCCACCTTACCACAGTTGTAGCAACTCTTCTCCTGTTGCTGTGGTCTGGGTGGTCCAGTAACTGACACTGATGCAGAACTGTGCATCCCTTAAAGCGGTTGACTCCGCCCTCTACCTCTGCTTGGTGTCCATTGAGTTTGAAAACTCGATCTGGGTGGTGGAGGGTTAGGTGCAGAGAATCTAGGTTTCTTGGAATTCCTAGATGAAGAACCCTGGAACTGTGGATATCTTTTATGGGTTTGTCTTTTCTCAACCACAGATCTCTCTATCCTTCGGACTGACTCAACGAAGGTAGAGAATCTCTCTCTGTTTTCTAAGGCAGACACAGGGGTTGACATATCAGAATTCAAACCCTTCTCGAATCTTCTGATTCTTTCCTCATCCGTAGCAGCCATGTGCGGACAGAACCGCAACAACTCCATGAACTTAGCTTCATACTCACTAATGTTCATCATACCCTGCCTTAGTTTCTCAAACTGAGAGATCTTCTCATCTAGGAAGGTCTTTGGAAAATATCTATTGATAAATTCCCGACGAAACTCTTCCCATGAGAACTCTACTCCAGGTCTCTTCTGCTCTTCCATGTTCCACCAGTGACCAGCACTGCCTTTGAGAAGATAGACAACATGTCTAATCTTCTCAGCTTCCGGAATCATAAGAATCCTGAAAGCCTTCTCCAACTCTGTCAACCATAAGTCAGCATCTGCAGGGTCGGCAGTTCCGAAGTACTCGGTAGCTCCGACACGACGAAGTCGTTCGAATGTCTTACCGATACCTTGTGCTTCAGGCTGGACAGGTGCCCTAGGTGCAGGAATGGGCATCCTATCGGTTATATGTGTCATGGCAGTCATAAACTGCCCGAACATCGTCTGTATAGCTGGATCACTCATGTCAGCTGGGTCGAACTGCGGTGGCTCTCTTGGCGACTCAAGTGCAGGTTGTTCTATTCTCGGAACTCTTGCACCGCCTCGAGGTGCACTAGCACTACTCTCTGCCACGTGCTCATCACGATGTTCCGACATTCTTATGTATCTTCTTCTCCTGAGGAGCAGAAGATTCTATTAGATAAGGAAGGAGTACTAAAGGTAGACTCGACATCCTAAGTCCTATGCCTCTGTAGACTCAACTGAACCTGGAGCTCTGATACCACTACTTGTGGGCTCTGATCTCCAAACCATAACATAAACACGATTAAAACTTAGCGGAAGCGAATCGGTAATCAGCGGAAGACAAAAATCACGGGAAATTAAAACTTTTCGAGATAAGAACTTGTATCCATAAAAACTCCTTTCATAAAGAGAGGTAACTGTTTACATCTCAGGATAATTACTTCTTGAGTAATTATATACATCAAGATACAAAATCTCAAGATCACATAACACAAGACTCCAAGACCTGAGAGTACAGAGGACACATAGGACTGACTCTAACTACACCACATGGCAGGACAAATCTCCACCTGAGATTACTGCTGCCCCTGGTGCTGTTGCTGTTGAGACTGGTCACCTGTAGGCTGGTTCCTTCGTCTCCGACGTCCACCTAAAAAGTTGAAGCCTACGGGGTGAGACAATTATACATAATTGTCCCAGCGAGAGTTATAACTCTTCGCCAGAAGCTTTATTATAACATCAAAGATTATTTTAAACAGTAAAGCCTTCAAAGCATTCTATAACAGTTGCAGGTATAACAAGATCTCTACAATTTAGAAGATATGGAGAATATCAACATTATTGCAATGTAACATCAATCAACTAACTTGGAGTCATCTCTAACAAGTTATACTACATGGTTGATTATGTTTTACAAACAACATTATGCCCTGTGGAGATGAGGCTTACCACTCATACTCCAACTGATCGCTGAGAAGCCGCATCAGTATCATACATAGGTCATTAAGAGAGCCAGATTCTCATGACCTTCACCTTCCTCAGTCAGTAAGAGGATCACTTGTAGGACATCTCGTGTCTCTACTACTATAGCTCACCAGGGTAAACTGGTCCTTCGCTATTCTAGAGTCACAGTGGCATTCTATACTCTCTTCGTCATCAGGAGGTTTCCTATTTACCTACCACTGATACGGATATCTGTGCTTTCTTCGTCATCAGGAGGTTTCATGTTTACCTACCACTGATACGGTATGGAACTATAGTGAAGGATGGATGGATTACACATCTACATCACTTTCCTACACTAGGATGTAAGGTTCTACACATCCATGTACCCCACATACTCAAAAGTATGTGCTCCAGGAGTTCCCTGAGGAAAACCTGTTCCACCATCATTTAATTTTTGACAATGATGGATCTATGATCAGGGCTCTACATTATACTTGATTAGTTAGGTACATTCAGTATTCTTTAACAGCATACATTGTTCTGCAAACAATAACAATAGCATAGCAGCTATAAAAGAAGAATACTAAATGTAACAGGCATAACTCATATCAATCATCATTTCTCATTATCCTCATCACAAGTCATCTCTAAGGCATGACCTTGATGGTATTTATGGCTCTCATAGCCCAGTATCAACATAGGATGCCACTGGCAAGGCATCAGATTACTTTACTTATTCATAAGGCTAACAACATGCCTTCAATGAATATAACATCAACATCCATACCTGGATATGATTACCTTCATATCAGAACCTGCATGGTTAATACATCTGATAAAGGTAATACAACAATAAGGAATGTACTTCCTACTCTTATCATAAGAGTTAAATCTCTAATTCATATCAAATAGAGTTTAATACTCAAAAGCATGCCATTACCCTTGAATTAGGGTTTACTATTCACATTAAGGTGAATTAAACTCATAACATCATCATGTATGAGTAACATCTTCATTGCTGCTCTTGGATTAGTTAAAGGTTCATCATTTATCATAATTAGGGTTTCTATGACCTCACACAGGTGGATCATACCCTAATTATACTCACTCATGTGCATTGGAGATGCTTTAGTTGAGTTTGCACTTTAAAAAGGGTACTTTATCTCTCTAGAAGTACTTTCTCTCTCATCATAAGGTTAGGTGATGTCAACATCACTCTAAAACAGGTTGGATTGAGTCATCATAGGCTAACATAGCCAAAAGCATCACCATTATGTGATTAGAGTTACTTTCTCTCTCTAGGATACTTTCTCTCTCTAGAGTACTCTCTCTTTCATCATACTAATGGTTGATGGTAACATTAGATTAGATCAAGTTAGATAGAGTCATTATGACTAAAAACATCATTCTCATGTAATTAGGGTTTGAATTGAGCAAGGTATAACTTAATTGACCCTTCAGGGGTATTTTGGTAATTCACCCCATTGATCATCATCATGGTCAAAAACCTTAGTCAAATAACCCCTTACTATCCTAGATTATCATTAGGGTTTGATTTGGGCAACATTGAACCATTTACATCATCAAATGACTGAATGAGGTCAACCTTGAATCTCATTGATTGATTTCAATCATTAATCATCAATTGGGTTGAGATTGGTTGAAAGTTTTGACCGTTTGCCCACTTTGACCCTCCAAGACTGCGAGCCTCTTTCTAACTCCAAGACCGAGGGCCCCCTTAGGCTTCAAGACCGTGAGTCTCTTCAAGGGTTCAAGACCGCGAAGCCTCCCATTGGTTCAAATTAATGTTGAGACCGCGAGGGTCATGAAGACCGTTTGCCCTTCTTTGACCTCAGGACCGCGAGGCCCTTCGCGGTCTTGAGACCGCGAGCCTCCTCTCGGTCTTGAGACCATGAGCCCCCTCACGGTCCTGAGATCGCGAGCCCCCTCACGGTCTTGAGACCGCGAGCCCTCTCACGGTCTTGAGACCGCGAGGCTCTCATGGTCTCAGCCGCTTGGTCCTTCAACAAGGCTCAAAGATGCAACCGATAATGTCAACCCATATTGAAGCCCTCAAATGGTCAAAGCTATGTTGACCACTTATGGATTTAATCAATTAAGATTATGCTTGATCACTTGGTCATTCAATTGACCCATAATGGTTAACCAATTATGGTTGAAATCGATTCAATTAGGGTCTATCAATGTTCACCCATCAACACTCAACAGTGTGCATCAACCCAAGGTTGAACCCTTCAATTGAGCTCCAATTGGGCCCAAACTTGGCCCAAACGGTCTTGAGGTCATGTGGGTGGACCCCACATGGTCTTAAGACCGTTTTACCAAGATATTATCAAAGTCTAAGGTGATTTGATAGGGGTTGAACCATGATTGACCCACAAAACAGAATTTTGATTAAATTGATAACTTATTTGCAATTGGGTCCTCAATTGGTCAAAATACTTAACCCTAGACCTTCAAACGGTCTTGGTGATTGTCCTCTCGGTCTTGAGACCGTTTGGATGAGTTACAAACGGTCTTGAGACCATTTGCCCATCCAATTTTGGATTCTAGTGCAAATTCATCAAGATCTGACCTATTGAGTTGATGATCATGTCAATATTTAATTGCAATGTAATTCGGTGTAATTGTACCTTTAATTGGTCAACTATCCTTGACCCCAGACCTCCAAACGGTCTTGGTTGATTTCCCTCACGGTCTTGAGACCGTTTGGTGACCCCCAAACGGTCTTGAGACCGTTTAGGTCAATCAACCCTAAAAACCCTAATTAGGTCACCATAATTTCAGTACCGATTTTATCTAGGGTTAGCCCTAGTATTCACCCTTCAACTCTTAGCCCGTTTGGAATTAGACCATCAAACTTGGTGAGTTGTTAATTAACATAATTGTGAACAGTAATCTCATACGGTCAACGCTTAGTCAACGACCTTACACGGTCTTGAGACCGTTTTCCCAAAAAGGCAAATTCAGACCGTTTGAAAATCAGCAATTAATGCATTTAAAGTTGTGACTTAAAAAGGTCATATCTCCCTATTCCTTTGGAGTTAGTCTCCCAAATTTTGAGGGTAATTAGCCTATATAATTCGAAACAGATTTCTTATACAGTCCACGCTCGGTCAACGGGGCCAAACGGTCTTGAGACCGTTTTCCCTGTCGCGGTCTCGAGACCGTTTGCTCACCTTGCGGTCTTGAGTCCGAGAGAGCAAACTGTTAGGACCGTTTAAGGAAAAGAAAAGCGGTGGGTTTTTCTTGGAAATCACGCCTTCATCTTCTATCTCAAGAACAGTACAGATATCCCACGGGTTTGCTTGCAAAATAGCAGGGAAAAGTAGGGAAATACGAAGAGCTATCATTAAAACGCATATAAAGATGCACATAGTAAAGCATAGGTTTAGAGTTATAAAACCCGCCTAAAGCTTGCTTCTTGAGCTCCAAGCTTTCAAGATCCAAGCTCTAATGGCTTCCTTGAGTTCTTACAGGTTGGCCAAGGTGAAAACTCCAAGGAAGGATGAAGAGAGATGGCTAGAAAGATAGGGTTTCGAGAATTAGCCATGAAGCTGACCTTGAATTCGAATTCTAACCATGGAATTAGGCAAGAAGAGGGGTTTAAACCTACCTTGCACCCGTTGGTCGTCCTCCTTAGCTCCAAGGCAGTCCTTGGTCGTCTTTGGTGAAATGAAACAGTAAGGGAACGAAGGGTGAGTTCCCTTGCAACTAAGGGAAGGAGAGCTTATATACATGGGGTAGGATTTTCAACATTAGTTCATAAGTTTCCCTTAATTCCAACTAAGTCCTTCCTTTATTACTTGCTCGTCCCTTCCTCTTATTCTAAGGACAAACCTTAACTTAAGTTATAGAAAAGAAGGCAAGGAAGAACAATCTAATAATAAAGTTCATACTTAAAGGGATATTGCACATATACCCTGATTATTCAATCACAAAGCCTATTTCTTAACTTGATAACTCAATTGAGGTGAATTCCTCATCATTTATTCTCTAAATGATGGCAAGAGTCTAAAAAGATACTTTATATGACATTCTTTACAAATTGCATCCCTTTATTTGGGTAAATTGCATTTTACCCCAAATTAGGGTTTCAAGCCCTAGGATTGCTTCCACAGCTGCACCTTGGTGCCCTAGCTTGGGAAATCCCTCAAACTTTGCCAAAGAGATTCTCATGATGTCTCAACATCATAGGAACATCTCATCATGTGCAAATTGCAAGCTAACCCTTTCAACTGGGTAAATTGCACATAGGTCCCTGTATATCAAAACAATGCTACAACTTTAAATAAAAAGGAGCAAATACTGAAATATACGTTTCTGAGAAACTTAATTACATGCTCAGAGTTAATCACAAAGATTTAATTACATATTTAGGCAAAACACCTAGGGTTAACTCATAACCCAGGTAAGGGATGTTACATAAGCTGCTGGAAATTCAACCCGAGGTAGAAGGCCATCTTGGTGATAAACCTGCCAAAATGAATTGGCACTTTCTGTGTACTCCTCTTCACCGCCAAAACTCTCTGCAAAAAGAAGGCTCCCCAATTGCATTCTTGACATTTCAGGAGCTTATACAAGAAGAATAAGTTTGTCTCCTGAAACTTACTGAGGGCCAAATCACCCCGAGCAAACAATGTAGAACTGAGAATCCGGTGAAGTATCCGGACGAAAGGGTGCTTAAAAGCAGCTACCACAGCATTATGGTAGCTCACTGACTTGCCCTGCGGCACCGTCACCAGCTCGGCGAAGATGGCATCATAGTCGGTGCGGTTGTCCGATCGCCGGTAATCATGTTGCGAGTGATTCCAGTTGAAGATCTTATTGAACTGCCGGAGTGTAAGGGTATAATCGTTGTTGTACAGCCGGAACGACACCCGACCCTTGATCCACTCACGGTCGGTGGCTATGACGTCATTGGGCACGACACAGACGTCCAGTGATGCCATAAACTCAGCCACCAGCTCCTTGTACGTAGGCCACTTGCCGAAGAACGACTGGCCATCTGCATGAAACTCCAACTCGTCAGGCCGTCTTCCCGTGTGTCGGGCCTGACCCTTCAGGACGTAGTCGAGGTTGGATTCAAACCTGAGGTTGCAGATGGTTTCCCGTTCAACATAACGGGTTGGCTCGATCTTCCTCTTTAAGATCTCCTCGTAGATCTTCTTCACCTCCATGGATGGATGGATCATCCACGGGCGTGCAACTAACGCGGTCAGAGGTGGCACGAACTCCGGGATGTCCATCGGGTTCACGCGTGAAGACGACGCTCCAGCTACGTTTACCATGATTGCGAGAGAAAGGGGAATAGAAAGGGAGCTCGGTGAAGATCGGAGAATCGAATCTCCACTCGATGAAGAACTAGCTCGGTGTTGCTCATCGTCGGGCTTGGATAGCTCTGGAAAACGCTCGGCACAAGTGGAGGAAGATTGCACTAAAGGTGTGATGTCATCTGATGCAAATACTCCTCATATATAACCGTGGCCGGTGCTACTGTCTGCCCGTCGATACCATCGACGCGAGTCGATGGTATCGACTCGGGTAGCACGATCCGTACCTCCGCGAGTATCGACGGTTGTCGATGGATGGATCTGTGGGGCCCGGATCGCTGACGTGTCGATACTATCGATGCAAGTCGATGGTATCGACCCGTCCTCCGGATCAACTTCCTTGTTACTGCGATCGCCGTTGATCTTTCCTCACGGATCGTTGACGTGGCGTGTCGATACTATCGACGCAAGTCGATGGTATCGAATCTCTGATTAGGGCAAACCCTCGCGAGGCCCGGCCGCCGCCCTCTTTGCATGAATGTGTTGATACCATCGACACGCCCGTCGATGGTATCGACTTTCCTAAGACGATTCGTTCTGAAAATCTCCAGAGATCTCGATAGTATCGACACCCATGTCGATACCATCGACCGTTGCTTGCAATCTGCCTGTTGGTATGTCGATACCATCGACGAGGCCGTCGATGGTATCGATGCAGTGCGATTCCTGCAGTCGCCAACCTGTACCATGGTCGATACCATCGACACAAGGGTCGATGGTATCGACTCTGCCTCAGCCCTACACATGCAGCAAACGATCATGGTATCTTTTTTACACTACAAACTAAGTTTAAACAAATCAAACTACGAATGTAAAGGAACTAAACTAACGTACCAATGGTTGGGTTGCCTCCCAACAAGCGCCCTTATTTAACGTCTTAGGCTAGACGACTTGAAGCACATCATGCATCTGAAAGTGAAATGAGTTTGACCTCACTCACCTTCCTCGTGTAATCTTCACCAAAATATAACTTCAACCTCTGCCCGTTCACCAAAAATGTAGTCTCGCCATCGCGCACCATGATTGCGCCATGCGGTTTGACCTCTTCCACCGTGAATGGCCCACTCCATCGGGATTTAAGCTTCCCGGGATGCAACTTCAGCCTTGAATTGAACAAAAGCACACGATCTCCCTTCTTAAAGGTGTGCATCTGAATGTGGCGATCGTGGATCAACTTAGTGCGCTCCTTGTATATCCGAGAGTTCTCATATGCAGTCATTCGCAGCTCATCCAATTCATTTAATTCAAGCAATCTCTTCTTCCCCGCCTCATTATAACTCAAGTTGAGCTTTCTCAATGCCCAGTGTGCTTTGTGCTCTAACTCCACCGGTAAATGACAAGCCCTACCGTACGCCAACCTAAAAGGCGTAGTGCCTATAGGTGTCTTGTATGCCGTCCTGTATGCCCACAATGCATCCGGTAGTAAGGCACTCCAATTCTTCCTCGTGGAAGCCACCGTATGCTCCAAAATCTTGTTAATTTCACGATTGGAGACCTCCACCTGTCCTTGAGTTTGTGGGTGATACGGGGTACCAATGTTATGTTTTACCCCATATTTCTTCAACAATGCCGAGAACCTTTGATTCCTAAAGTGCGTACCCCCATCACTGATGATCATTCGGGGTACTCCAAACCTGCAGAAGATATTTTCTTTAACGAACCTGCACACTATAGTAGAATCATTAGTCCGTGTGGGTATTGCCTCTACCCACTTTGACACATAATCAACAGCTAAGAGGATATATAAATTCGAATTTGAGGACACAAAGGGTCCCATGAAATCTATACCCCATAAATCAAATACCTCAACCTCTTGGAAAACATTTAGTGGCATCTCTTGTCTCTTTGAAATGTTACCCGTCCTTTGGCAGGAATCACATTGCCTCACGAACTCATAGGCGTCTCGGAACAAGGTAGGCCAATATATGCCACTTTCTAATACTTTGGCAGCCGTATGAGAACTCGTATGGTGTCCGCCCGTAGGTAGAGTGTGGCAGTGGCAAAGAACACTCTCGTACTCCTCCTCAGGTACACACCTGCATAGGACACCATCCCTGCATTGCTTCAAAAGAATGGGGTCATCCCAAAAATAATATCGTAGAGAATGGAAAAATTTCTTCTTCTCTTGATATGTCCAATCTTCTGGGATGATTCTGCAGGCCAGATAATTCACAATATAGGAAAACCACGGGTCCTTAGAATTCACTTTCAACAATTGTTCATTCAGAAATGTCTCGGTTATGGGTATGTGTAATTATTTTTCATCTACCCTCTCTAACCTAGACAAATGATCCACTACAACATTCTCAATCCCCGCCTTGTCTTTAATTTTGATATCAAATTCTTGTAGGAGCAAGATCCACCTAATCAATCTAGGTTTGGCATCTTTTTTCTCCATCAAATATTTAATAGCGGCGTGATCAGTCCAAACAACTACTTTCGATCCAACTAAATATTGCCTAAATTTTTCAAAAGCGAAAACAACGGCAAGCAATTCTTTTTCAGTAGTTGTGTAATTTAGTTGGGCATCATTCAAAGTCTTAGAGGCATAAAATATCACGATGGGTTTATTGTCCACCCGCTGTCCCAACACAGCTCCTACAACAAAATCCGAAGCGTCACACATGAGTTCAAATGGCTTAGTCCAATCCAGTGTTTGAACAACCGGTGCGGAAATCAATTTCTCCTTCAGCACGTTCAATGAGTGTAAACATTTGTCATTGAAATAAAAAACGACATCTTTCTCAAGAAGCTCGGATAGAGGTTTGGCAATTTTAGAAAAATCTTTTATGAACCGACGATAAAATCCGGCATGTCCTAAGAAGCTTCTTACCCCTTTTACCGAATTTGGTGGGGGCAATTTAGAAATTACTTCAATTTTAACCGGATCTACCTCCAAACCTTTGCTAGACACTTAATGTCCTAGCACTATCCCTTCACTCACCATCATATGACATTTCTCCCAGTTGAGGACTAAATGTGTGTCCTCACATCTCTATAACACCTTATCCAAATTATAAAGGCATTCATCAAAGGAAGCACCATAAACTGAAAAGTCATCCATAAAGACCTCTAAACAACGTTCTACCATATCAGAAAAAATGGCGAGCATACAACGCTTAAAAGTCACTGGTGCATTGCATAATCCAAAGGGCATGCGGCGATATGTGAAAGTTCTATAGGGACAAGTGAAAGTAGATTTCTCTTGGTCCTTAGGATCAATTGAAATCTGATTGTATCCCGAATACCCGTCCAGAAAATAGAAATGAGATCGGTCGACTAAGCGCTCTAGAATTTGATCAATAAATGGGAGAGGAAAGTGATCCTTTAGCGTAGCGGCATTAAGATGTCGGTAATCGATACACACTCGCCACCCGGTTACCAAGTGGGTGGTGACAGGTTTATTTAAAATATTTTGAGTGACAGTTATTCCCCCCTTTTAAGGAACTACCTGCGTGGGACTCACCCATGTCGAGTCTGAAATCGCATATATGATACCTGCGGAGAGAAGCTTAATCACCTCTTTATTCACTACCTCCATCATGCTCGGATTTAGTCGACGTTGTAGTTGGATCACCGGCTTGGCTCCCTCCTCGAGCCGAATCTTATGCTGACACAAAGTAGGGGAAATCCCCTTTATATCTGCAACAGACCACCCAAATGCTCCCCGATGGTTCTTCAGCACTATCAACAACTGGTCTTCCTCTTCCGCACTCAAATAAGCAGAAATAATCACTGGTAACATGCCTTCCTCAGCTAGAAAGTCATACTTGAGGTGCGGTGGCAGTGGTTTTAACTCTAACTCCGGCGGGCTGATTAAAGATGATTGAAGCGGTGGGGGAAGTTCACCTAAATCTTCATAATACCTCGCATAGAAGCATGGCAAAATCTGAAGCATCTTGGCGCACTCCTGGAGTGATTTGCTTCTCATCCAATCATGAGTGATATTGACTAAACAAGCCTCAAGTGGTAGTTCCGGATATGCATCAAAAACTGAATTCGCTATAGCATCATCATCCGTAGAGGGAGGAATGTCCTCATCCTCATCATTCGGGAACCCCACAGCCTTACACAGGGATACCACTTTGGTCTGCTCCATGATGTCTACAGCCAAAGTCCCTTTGTCCACCTTGGTCATTACATGAGCCATATCCAGAAATGGCTTCCCTAGACAAAGTGAGATGGTATTATCAAAATGTTTTACCATGTGGCATTGCTCCTTGGATTTAGGTGAAGTAGCGCTGGAAGGCATGAACATCTCAAATCGGTCATCGGCTATACCCAAGGTCAACCGACCTCTCCCCATCTCGAGTATCATGTCGGCTGTAGCTTGGAATGGTCTTCCGAGTAGTAGCTCATTACCTTGTTCATCTTGCATCTCCATGACGACAAAATCTGCAGGAAATACAAATCTATCCACTTTCACAAGCAAATCTTTACAAATCCCATATGGTTTCACCACAGAGTTATCCGCCAATTGAATTGTCAGGTTGCTTGTCCGTGACTCCTTTAATCCTAACTTCTTGAATGTAGAAAGGGGCATCAAATTGATGCTTGCTCCCGAGTCACATAGAGCTTCACCAAATTTGACTTTCCCGATATAGCATGAAATGTTGAAACAACCCGGATCTTGCCTCTTTGGTGGCAACGTGCCCATGATGAAGGCACTCACCTGATCCTTAAGCACAACTACTTCAGTGTCCGGAATTTTTCTCTTTTTGGTGATGATGTCCTTCAGAAATTTCCCGTAAGACGGAATTTGCTCAATAGCTTCCAATAGAGGGATGTTGACTGAAAGCTTTCTAAGAACTTTTTGAATTGGGCATCTACCTTCCTTGCCTTAGCACTGTTTGGATAAGGGATCGGGACAGCCTGTGCCCTTTGATGCGGTGGCACATAGGGTGTCCTCTTCTGAGGCTCCTCCTCCTCTGCAATAGGGTCTTCAATAGCATCCACAGCTATGTCATCAATTGGTTCTGCGACCGGTACAGGCAGCTCCTCAGTAGCCTCGCCTTCAACTTATGCTTGGGGTTTGCTTGCTTCATCGGCCTTGGGATTTAACAATTTCTTGCCACTTCTTAGCAAGATGGCCTTCGCTTGTTGGTTTCCACCTGGAACATTAGTATTTCTCGGGAAACCTGGATGTGCCGGCTTCTTTAAACTGGCTATCTCCGCAGCCATTTGTGCCATAGATGTCTCTATTATCCTCATTTGAGCCCCATGGCTCTGCAGTGTCTGCCCGAATTGGTTCATGAACTCCCCTTGTTGCTTTATTTGCTGGCCGAAAGTAGCCATGAGTTCTTGATTTTGCTTTATGACTTGATTGAGCAGCTCTGTGCTCTTATCCTCCGCTACTGACTGGGGTTTAGCATCCGGATACTGTAAGAAGTTATTTGGATCCTTCCAGGAGAACTTCTTGTCTTTCCTCCATGAATAGTCATTATTCCTGTAGCTTTGCTGCTGCCTCATAAATTTCACTTGAGCCTCGTCCTCAAACTCAGTATCCTCCTTTGCAAGTAGTTTCTTTGCGAGAAGATCCATCTTCTCATTTAGCTCGTTGATTGCTTTAGATTCACCTACTACTCGAACCTGCTCCATGGCGCCTCTTTCGCCCCATGATTGTTTCTTGGCCATGTTCTTTAAGATCTCCCAACATCTAGTGTCCGTGTTATTCAAGAAGAATCCAAAACCGACTGAATCAAGGTTGCTTCTATCATGCTCGGAGAGAGAAAAATAGAAGATCTTGACTTGTGTCTTCTTATCAAGTCCGTGATGCGGGCACCACCTGAGCATGATCTGAAACCTTTCCCAGGTCTCAGAATAGGTCTCTCCTGCTTGTTGGGTGAAGTTGTGGATCTTTCTGATCATGTCATTGGTCTTCTCGGGCAGAAAGAACCTCTCGAAGAAAACCTCCACCATGTGGTCCCAAGACTCCACATATTCATCGTCCAAGTTATGTAACCATTCTCGCGCGATTCCCGCCAACGAACTCGGGAAGAGCTTCAAGTAGAGCACATCTTGTAGAAATTTTTCGATTTTTATCATATCACAATTCTCCACGAATTGACTTATGTACGCGACGGGGTCTTCATTTTTGAGCCCATGAAAAGCATTAGACTTCACTAAGTTGATTAAAGCTGGATCAATCTTGTATGTCGGAATATTAACCGCTTGCTTCTTGATCGGCCCCTTGGAAGCGGATGAGGAAGAAGCCTTGATCTTCTCCCATATTGTTTGTGGCTCGTCCATCTCTTCTTGTTTAGGTTCAGAAACTATATCCTCCAACTGGTCTTGATTATACTCATCCCCGTCTTCCGATCCCGGCAGCGGAACCTCTGGTGCTTGCCTCGTGTAGTCTGTACTACGCGTTTGCACCATGCACAGTACCTGCAAATAGAGAAATCAAATATCAGTACAGTGCTTGACGGTTGCAAGTATTTAGAACATGGATTGTAAATTTTTGGAATGATAAAAAAAATAAAAATGTGGCCTAGAGTGGCCGCTTGCAGCACTCGAAGTGCCAACAATTCGCCGTATCCCTGGCAACGGTGCCAAAAACTTGACGCAAATTTACTGTGCACAAAAACGCAAGTGAACGCGTCGAAGTAGTACAGGCCTTTGTGAGGCCCAAGTCAAACTTAGGGATATGTGAAATTGTCAGAGACTCCTACTAACTACTTACGACCAGCTAAGCCGATTAAAAAGTTGAGAATTATTGTTAAAATTAAAAGAAAATAAAAATAAAATAAAACAAGCAATCGATTAAATGTTGGTTTAATCAATTCAAAAGGAGATCTTTAGGATTGCGGTTTCACCATGGGTTTTCATTGTATTAAATTCTATATAGTTATTCAATTTTATCTCTCTATCCGGGTAGTGGCCTGAAATCAGAATTGCCCACTGTCGTGGTACAATTCACTACCTTTGTCTAGGTTGGTTCTACCGTCGTAGTAACCTATACCCTAAACTAGGTGCATTAACAACGACCTCTCGGTATCCACCATTAATCTTACACCACATTGTTCAAGGGATTTGTCAATTAATGTAAATTCTGCCTCTTTTCAACCATTAATTCTTTTTTCAAAGCAATTAAGGGCATTAGATTATTATTATGGTGATCAAGCATAACAATATATTGGAGAAAATGAAATCATACCACAGATTTAAGAGATAAGATATGAATTACTATGATAAAATTGTCATACAATAAATTCCCGGGCTACTCCCGATCCTAAAGACAAAGGGGATTAGCCCCGCATGTTCATCTCAGAGTACAATGTGGAGAAGAAAGAGGGAAACATGAAGAAAAACGTGATTGAGTGGTGAAACCCCTGAACGGAGAACATTCAATCGATCCTTGGCGTAGAATACATGTTCTCCCGCCTTTCGGTGGTGGAAATCGTCTTCTTCAGCGTCCAGATCGGCTGGGGCGTGCTCTTGGCTCCGTTCTTCTCTCCTTCCTCTCTAGGATGCGTGCAACAACTAATTGACCTCCCCCCTGGTCAAGGGCGCCGTCCTTAGGTATATTTCACGAATTAGGTCGCCAATTAACCACAACCGTCCGATTAGGATTAATCTGAACCCAACTCAGATCTGACGGTGTCGATACCATCGACGCGGGTCGATGGTATCGACCTAGCGTGATAGCGGCAATCCTTCTTTTCTTTCGTCTGTGCGCCTGATGTCATCTCGATACCATCGACGCGGGTCGATGGTATCGACGAACCTGTAGCAACGGTTTTGTCTTTTTGCGTCGCTATAGCTCCACCAGTCGATAGTATCGACATTTTGGACGATAGTATCGACGCACTTCTCGCTAGCAGCCTGATGGTATCTCGATACCATCGACGTCCCTATCGATAATATCGACTTTCTTCTGGTCCTTGTGGCTGGCAACCTGTGGTCCGGTCGATGGTATCGATGGTAGAAGATAATTGTTTTTCCTGAAATTGACACACGAAACCACATAAATCCACACAAAATATATTCTTTCGATAATTAATACTCAAAATGCTTAAATAAAGGAAATTTGACATAAAGGAGTAGCATAGACCTAAATGAATGAATTATGCAACATTAACCATGAAAATGACTAATAAGTGCATAAAACACCTATCAAACAAGTCTATAAATACGACTCAAAATCATCGCATCAATTCTCCCATGTAGGTATCAGTCATATTATATTGTAAAAATGTAAACTTATGATATTTTCTTCCGCTGCCAATTTTTGTTGTTGCAAGCGGAACATATTAGTTAAATGTACTGGATTTATTCCTCTTGCGAGAGTTTATATTGGTGTTTGGCATTGTGGATAATTCATGTTATTCAATTGAATAAGAAGTGGATCCCCTCTATGGTCTCACTCCTTATAGAAGACCTAGTTAGGCAATTTGTAATTAAAAACAAACTAGACTAGTAGGGCAATATCTATTTTATTTGATCATGACAATTATTGTTATATGGTAGTTATTGAACAAGCAATTTAAGAAAGTAATTATTAGTTTTGGGTGAGAAATTATTAAATCATTCAAATATTTTTCCTTGTTGCAATCTCAACAGTCTTCCTTGCGTACCGATTCAATGGTATAAAAGAAGGATCCTCTAGTTACAAGGCAACATAGTCTAAAATAGGAGAGGTAGTTAATTGTATGGATTCATGACATATGAAAGGGATGAATGGTTATGGTTGTGGGTATTTATAATTGAGGGTGAGGGTCAGAGGGTTCAACATTAAGAAATAAGGTTCCCAAATGAGTTCCCATCAGAATAGCCATAGGATCAAAAAAGATCAGGACATGACCAAAGGAACCCTTGTAGATTGCTTTGTTATGAAGTGGGTGACCAGTAGAAGAACATGGTAGAAGAACGTGGTGATCCGATGAGATGCCCCTGTGTAGGAAAAAATAAATTGCCTATATTTGAGTTTTTGACTTTTTAGAATTTCTAATTATATCTTAAGAGACTTTTTTTTGCTTGAGATTATCATTTGGAACTGAAATTCAATTTAAAAAGAGGGAAATAGGAGAGATGAAAACTTGAGGGATAAGTCTTTCCTTTTCTCTTTCTTTATCAAAAATTATATTTGACTGAATTGAATATCTCTCTCATGAATGGAATTGGTTTTAAAGGAGAAATAAAAAAGAGGTAATTGTATATCCAATAACATTGAATTTGAATATTTTATTCAGGATACTCCAACTAGACAATCCTTAGAAAAATCTTATAAAAATATGAACGAGAGGAAAGAATACACTTAGATCTAGAGAAAGGGTTTTTTGTATGTTAACCCTTGAGTGGAGGCAATTAGGTTAAATGGCATGGATTAAATATGTTGAAAATATTTAATAAACATGGAATTAACATGATTAATTCCACCATTAGCTAGAGATATAATGTAATTTTGACCGTTGAATTAATTACTAGAAAAAGTGTTTCAACACCATACCTATTATGTGAGGTCATACCGAATCCCCATTGATACCATCCTAAATGGTGCTTAGGCAAGGAAACCCATGCTTTTTGGTACCTTTTAACAACTTAGGGGACTGTTAAGGTAATTTCACATTTAACTTTTCCCCTCTAGACCTAAGGGAGGAAGTTCTATGGTGCTAGGGTTGAATACTTGTATTATTGTTTGAAATTAGCCTATAGGACATGACTTTTGTGTTGGTACAGTATGCCTAGAGAGCCAATCATATTATGATTGCAATGAGGCATATGATACTTGATTTGATAATGATAAAGGTAATTCCATATATTATGTATGTCTCACTCATGAGATGATGACACATACATGATAGATGTCTAAAGAATGATGTGACTTGATGACATATGTCTTCAAGTTGAGGACCTGAACAATGAGATCATATGTATGATAAGAGTACATACATTCTTGTTATGTCCCTAGTCAAATATTACTGTGGAAGCAAAATAGACAATGGTAATACATAAGACTAGAGTGTGTGTTGACTGATGATAGAGTCTCATTAGTCATCATATATGATATCAAGTCAAGCACACAGATACATGTTAGAGAATAGTATATCAGACAGACCCTTTGTGAGATTGATACATGGATACCATGGAATGGTAGTCACAATCATCTCTCATAGTGATAGTGGTGATAGTGGTTCTTAGACCTAAAATCACTACACTCGTCACATGTCGTTGGGAACACTTTGACAACATCAAATGCATTCCTGAAACATGGGTGTTATAAAGGTGATGGTTGGGTAACTTTGACGCATGGGGATAGACTGTGAGTGATAGCGATGTGATTTGCCCCTCCTACAAGGAGTATAATATCTAGGGCCCCTTGATGAGAGAGACTGAGAATTGTATGGACATACTCATGTAATTCAATATATGATATGTGAATTCACATGCATCTCAGACAGTCTACTCTATGTCAAGGAACATGGATTGAATGTTAAAGAGGATGGCATTCCATGCCTTGAGTTCAATCCGGATGTCAGTGACAAAGGAACTATACAATCATGTTAACACTAATCACAGATTGTAGGTTGAATTTGTTCTCCAACTTTCTGAGTTACTTGGGTAGCAATGATGAGTTACTAGATTCCACTCATTGATTGTGATATCATAAGTTGTTATGATCATTCACTGTCAATGTAAATTGGACCTGTAGGGTCACACACATAGGATACCTCTGGAAGAGGAGATGGTCCATGAATGATGTTTAGATTGAGACTAAAGGTATTTAGGACTCAATTTAACATACAATTGACTGATTGGACTCAGAACTATCAAGTCCAAGTGTTGAACTAGCTGGTTAGAGTGTCAGGTCGATTGGAGACTGCATTGGCAATTTTAGGACTGCCAACTGACCAGTTCACCCTTGTGAGCCAATTGAATAGTGTGAGCCAACCGAACGGTTCACTTGGTGAACCGGGTGGCTCACAGTCCTGCCAACTAAGGAAATTGGAATTTTCCTGGTTGGAGGAAAACTTTTACATTTCACTTGTTTAATTTGAGTGGAATAAGGATTAATCTTTGCATTAATTAGAAATGATTGAAGAAAGTCAACTGCAGACAAGTTTGGGAAGTGAAACGACCGGTTTACTGGGTGAATCAATCGGCTCACACTCCCAACATACCAGTTCACTAGTAAAATGACCGGTTCGCCTACCACAGTACAAATTATTAATGGAATTTCTAGATCCTTCTACACCCGAACATACTGGGAACCCTGACCCTACCCTCTACTATAAATAGAGGGGTACTGGTGGCTTCTCAGAACACACATATAAGAACATTAGTTGCTCTACAAAGTTGTTGTCCTCTCTAGTTCTGGTATCTGAGAGAGACGAACAAGTGCTACCCAACTAGGGAGGTGTAATGAGGGAAAGACAAATGTATAAAAGCATTATGAGTTTGGGAGAGCAGGTTGGTGTTAGTACACTAATAGGAGGTTTGTCTCTTTCCTGCCAGTTCTTCTAGAACGGTAGGAGTTTCAGGTGGTCCATGTAGACTATCTACAGAGGCAGCATATGTTTGCCGCTCAGGAGGACACATCATCCGCAGTCTGTGATAGAGGCCAGAGTCCATGGTTGAGACCCAGAGCTTCACATACACCGTCCAAGACATGGCGTTGAAGACCGCACATGGCTGCAAGGTATAGTCACTAGGCAAGCCCCTAGACTAGGTATATCTCACTAAAACCATCCTTCCCATTACACAATCATTGATGTGATATCCTGTTATGGGTTAATGGCCAATATTTTTTTTTGTTTCTGTTGCCTACTCTGAAGCCATAAAACCCAACAATGGTATCAGAGCCACGTCAATGTTCTGTGTTTTGGGAGAAATTGATATGATCATATTTTGGTTTTATCATCATTTATTTATTGCATATGATGCGAATATTTAAATTGACTAATATGCATATCCAACTAAATACCACATGTGACCACAAACTAATATACATATATGATATGGTATATATGCAATTGATATGCGTCACCCTAAAATAGTTTTGATGGTGGATGTGTAGCATGGCTATGGCCTATAAACCCTATGTGTGCTTGGTTGGTTATAGTTGTTTACATCTCAGTTTACTGAGCCTCTACCTTGTATTCCACAAGTAACTTGAGATAACTCGAGATCCTTTCTCTTCTACCTTTGCTCCCCTCGAATGTAACTCAAGATTTCCTAGAGATTTTGTAAAAGTAGGATAATTTATTTTCTGTTACATCAAAGAAGAAGACGCTCAACACCAGATGAGCTGACCTCTTGGAGGACCGAGAGGATTGTGAAGGTGGATCCAAATAAACTGGCTCATGGCCCAACCACTTGTTGGAGGTGTCCAAACATTGGAGGCC
This sequence comes from Alisma plantago-aquatica, assembly GCA_963693085.1. Classification (NCBI taxonomy): domain Eukaryota; kingdom Viridiplantae; phylum Streptophyta; class Magnoliopsida; order Alismatales; family Alismataceae; genus Alisma; species Alisma plantago-aquatica. Next base: position 499,357,856 of record OY856412.1, on the reverse strand, counting down.
AGACCAACCAACCAACCATCCTGGAGGTGAGCTGATCGTGTCATAGGATGAGTTAATCAACCCAGAATGGTTCAAGCACAAAGATCTTCATCAACAATAGGTTGCATATGATGTAGACCTTAGATGATCATAAATTCCTTGTGGCTCTAAGGAATTACAATAAGAAGGCCATAATCATAGCTTTTATCAATATTGCATGTTTTTCGTTGTGGTTATAATATGTATATGATACATACTATAATAATGTGGTGATTGGATATGTATATGTACTTATATAAATCCCTCAAATAAAATATTAAAGTCTAAGATGCCTTCCATAATAAGCACACATAAAAATCTTGATCAACCAAGTGTAGGTTATGCCAAAACGTGGTACACGGTCCATCTCGTGGAAGTGTGATGGTAGACATGTAGGTTCTACCAAAGCAGGGTGCATATTTATCATGTTAGCTTTTAGGTCAGACTTAACTGGCAATTCTTAGAGAATCTAAGCTCTAGAGACATGCTAATGATCATGGGAAAGAGTTGCACATGTCATCTATCTAAGAGTTGCATATGATGCAATTGGCATGATGGCCTACCTAAATAGTCAACTTGTGGGCGATCAGCCAAAGCTGACTCATAATTTGATGAAATATGGATATTGGCCACTAGAAGATTGTACGCTTAAATCTTCTGAATTGATACATGAGGGTTATTAATTTGAACAAAATAGTGGGAGCGATAATTAGTTAAAGGCCTAATTAATATCGTAGAAATTATCAACTCAAATAAATCAAAAGTGTTATGAAAAACCTGCAAAATTCTTTTGTAGAATCCAAATGACAAATACAAATATATTATGGTTGCGATCAGTTCATCAACGGGATAAACTTTGAATCTGGTTTAGGACCTTTGAGAAGTGTTATCAATAGTGAGTGTAAACTCTAAAGTCCTTGAAAGACCAGAGCCAGTGGAACCACTCCAAATGTGCCTAAGGCTAAAAGTGGATGCTTACTTGAAGTATGCCAATGATGCCTAAGACATCAAGAACTCTATGCTAAGCTGTATGAACTATGAGTTGCATAAATAGCTTGAAGCATGGACATTCTTGAGATGGTTATACATCTTAAGAATCATGTAAACCATGAAAGGTATAATGTCTTCAAAGCGATGTTTGTGTATAATCAGACAGATAGAGATCAAGTATAATCTCACATGCTCAATATGATTGTGCATATAGATTAACTTTGATTTCTTATAGGTAAAGAGTTGACCAAACATATGATTCTACAAATCGTTGTGTGAATCATATATCCAGTTTATCAAATGTTGAGAAACTTGGCCAAACCAGTGTATGAAGTGCTTGTCATGTTAATGCCAAAGCATGAATGAAGAAAGGACAAAACCTATGATAATGATTAGTAGAGTGAAGTCCATAGACTAAAGCAAGGTCAAAAGTGTTCTAAAGCCAAGCTTAGGTCCAAGTCTTCATCACTCAAGATATGGAGAGGGGTAAGTTGGAAAGGGAAATAACCTCTTTAAAGAGGATCTTGGGAAGATGAAAGAGATAAAGATCTCTACTTCAGGACTTAAGAAGAAGTAAGCTAGAAACTGTGCGGAGCAAGAGTTGCTACCATTACACTTACAATATGACATTCATGGGCATATAATAGAACTAGTGAATTTCTATTATACATCCGCCATCAATGAAATCGTCATACATCTTGTATGGACAAGAGTGTAATGGACTAATGTTTCATTTTAAAGAAATGACCTTTGATGGCAATGCCTATATCTCATCAACTATACTTGATAGTTAAAGAGAAAAATGTGTGTGAAACATGTAATGGATGACTTGATAACTCAAACTTAAAGGTAATCAATAGTACTTCAATATATTTACTGATGACCTCAGTAGATATGGTAGTTTGTATTTAATAAAATACAAACATGAATCTCTTAAAGTGTTCAAGGTGATCATAAATGAAGTACATAACAAATTTGGTATAGGTATTAAACTTCGATATGATCGATTTGGATATACTATGAACCAAGAGTTTAAGAACCTTCTGGAAGATCATGATAATGTATCATGATGGACTCCACTTGAAACACAATGATAGTGTATCATGAGAAGTGTATTAAGAAGATTGATAAGTCAGAGTCTGATTACTAGCTAAACTTCAAATTTCCTTTTGGGCACATGCTTAACACTAAAACAATGTGCCATCTAATTAGTTCAAAAGACGCCATATTAGATATGGAATGGGAAGTGTCCCGATATGTCTTTATAAGGATTAGATAGAAAGCCTAAATAAGAAAATGTTTCTTAAAAGGTTTTGTCCACAAATCATATAAATGTTATTTTGTTGATTACTACTTTGATACCCAAATCCAATAACAAAGGTGTTTTGGATGGCTGCATTCATAGTGGAGAACCTAGTTCTAAAGGAATCAGTGGGACAGAAAAGTATAACTCAAAATGTTCGAGACAAATAAAAATAACATTGAACTTAAAGAGGTACATTGGGAATAAAGAGAATCACAAAATGTTGTGGAATCTCAAAGTTCCTTAAGTAACACACAGAACTCACAGTTCTGGTAGAACATGCCTAGATCTTGAATGATATATGATATCTTATGGACAAGAAGGCGGTGAGTTGATCATATGATGAGTCAACAGTCTACCTAGAAGTAAATGAGACCAGAAATAGAGATATGGCTTGAAGTCATGAAATCCAAGATGGACTCCATGTGCATCAACAAAGTATGACTTTGGTTGATCCACATAAAGGGGTAAAACCCATAGGGTACTTTTGGGTCTTCCAGAAGAAGACTGACATCTAGGGTAATTTGGTTACAAAGAATTTCTAACAAGTTCAAAGTGTTGAACATGATGAAATCTTTTCAGTAGTTACCAAGGATAAATCCATCAGGATAATGCTTGCCATTGTAGCTTAATATGACTATGATATTTGGCATATGGATGTTAAAACCACATTACTTAAATGAAATATTGTGTAGGATGTGTATGTAACACAAATCTAACAATGCAAATAAAGTCCATAAAGCTGCATAGATAAATCTTTGGATTGAAGCGGGCACCTCAGAACTGGATCTTCAACTTAACAAGATAGTCAAAGAGTTTGATTTGAGTTAGAATAAAGAAGTAATGTGTGATTAAAAGAATCTAGTAGGAGCATATGTATATTCCACATATTGATGGGGAATAACATCCTTATACTATAAAATATGGAAACAAAGTGCATTCTAAAAGGTTTTTAGAGAAGCATCCCATGTGATAGGAATCAAGATCTATAGAGATAGGTCAAGAGGGCTTCTTATCCTAGGAAAGAGAACATACTTTGGCTAGATGCTGAATGAGTTCAACATGGTGAGAGAGAACTTGTCCATGTTCCATGGAGTTAGTCCTCAGGAGCCGAGTGTCCCAATTCTTGTGAAGAATAAAGGAACACATGGATATATGCCATATGCATTTGCAATTGGATCTATCAAGTAGGTACTCATCTCATTATCTTGTATGTATTGGACATGACAAGAAAATATGAACTAATTATCTTGTCTGTATTGGACATGAAAAGAATATATGAACTCATCATCTTGTATGAATTGGACATGACAAGATGAAATAAATATCCAGTTATCTCATATGTATTGGACATGACAAATGGATATATGTCGAACTCCAGTAAGAGTTACTGGAATACCATGAAGGACATCTTTGTGTACTTGTGAAGTACTAAAAGGATTAGTTCTTTATTTATGGTAATAAGGAAGAGTTGGATGTAAAGAGTTACACCAATGCAAGCTTCCGAAATGACAAAATTGTATTTGACCTTGGAATAAGAATTGTTATTTGGAAATATTCCAAGATAAAACAATCGATTAATTCTACAATAAGAAGTCGAGTACCTTAGTATTACAAACACTGTAAAGGATATTGTATGCATCTAGAAGTTCATATGGATGAACTTACAGGAGGTTCTAACCATTGGTGACTCAGTAGTAATATTGTGACAATAATGGAGCTACTGGTTAGGCAAAGGAATTTTAGATAGCATACTACGACACTTCCATCTCATACAAGTTGTCGTACAGTGAGGTGATGTGAAACATGCAATATATTGACATGAAGCAAATGTTGCTTACCCTCTATAAAAGCACTTGTGCAGCAGAAACATGATGGACATGTTAAGATCACTTGGAATATGATTCGTAGGTGATTGTCTCTAAGTGCAAGTGGGAGTCTGTTGGTATAGTATGCCTTGAGATCCAATCATATGATGATTGCAATGAGGCATATGATACTTGATTTGATAATGATAAAGGTAATTCTGTCTATTATGTTTGTCTCATTCATGAGATGATGACACATACATGATATATGTCTAAAGAATGATGTGACTCAATGAATATGTCTTCAGGTTGAGGACCTAAACAATGAGATCATATGTATGATAAGAGTACATACATTCTTATTATGTCCCTAGTCGGATATTATCATGGACACAAAATAAACAATAGTAATACATAAGACTAGAGTGTATGTTGACTGATGATAGAGTCTCATTAGTCATGATATATGATATCAAGTCAAACACACAAATATATGTTAGAGAACACTATATCAGACAGACCCATCGTGAGAGTGATACATGGATACCAAGGAATGGTAGTCACAATCATATTTCATAGTGATAGTGGTTCTTATACCTAAAATCACTGCACTTGTCATGTTATGACCCATAACTAAGTTAACTAATAAGTACCTCGATTAGTGCTAAGCACATTGCTTAGTGCATCAATATTTTAATTAAGTTGAATAAAGTACTCAAGATGCAATTAGTTCATTGACCAGTTGTGATTATCTAATAATCAAGATAAGCTATTTAGCATGATTTCTTGCTTTGAGGGGTAGTGGACCTCGTGCTTGAAGTTTTGCAAAAATAATCACCTCAATCAGACATCCGAGGTGAAAGTTATAGTGTTTTTAAGAACCAGGGTTTGATTTTGCAATTTTTCCAGTATTAGCTTTTATTTCTTTTTCCCTTTTCCTTTCTTCTCCTTTATCTTCTTCTTTTCTAAACCGACAGAGGCACAGAGAAGTGGCGCCCAACCCAGCGCCCGATTCAGTAGCGATTGGGGGGGGGGTTTCGTAGGCGATTTCCTGGAGCCCTAGCTCCGTTTCCCAGCAGGCATACTTCCGCCTTCCTTCCTCCACCCTTCATCTTCCTCTACCTCTCCCACTTGCAGCCCGGTCAGTAGAGCAGCTATGGTAGCGCCCAGCAGAAGCGGCCGACCTACAGAGCTGCATTAGCAGCCAAGCAGCAGTAGCGTCGACGACCGATTTGGGCTTGAGAGAGGCCGCTCCAGCGGCGCCCCTACATTTTATTCCTACCCTCTTCCTTTTCCTTTGCCCTAGCCGCAGCCCTACCAAGCAGCAGAGCTGCTAGGGCGCCACCCAGCAGGGGCCGTCCAAGCTGCAGATGCAGCAAGCGACCGGCCAGAGGAAGGTTTGGAGCAAGCAAGCAGCCCTAATGGCCGCCTGACTTCGGCCAAGATCTCATTGCTTGAAATCGCAGCTCCCTTTCCTCTATTTTTGCGCCCAACTGCAAGGGAGATGCTCCATCTATCAAGAAGCAGTAATAACTGCGTGAAGCAGCAACCAGGGTTGATAGGGCACAATCAGACCATGAAAATGGCACTAGTAACTCCGACCGTGATGATAGACTTCGAATATGCAGCCACATGACTTTGATTTAGCATCTAGCTCAGCCCCCTCTTCAACCTGTGCAAGCGTAGAGCTACTCGCATGAAGTAGGTTCAACTTGGGTCGATTCCAAGGTTGAAGACGATCCAGCAAATGCCCGAAATTTGGTCTCTAGACGCGTTCCTGGACGGATCCGGGCGATCCAAACCGAGGTGAGTAGGAGTTCATTTAATTATCATCATTTAACTCCTTCGTTGGAATTTTTCGGTAAACTGTGCATTTTTGCACTGATATTAGTGGTTATCAGGCATTTTATCAGTATTTGATGAAACTTGAATTTTATTTTATAAATTGCTTATGTATGATTATACATGATCTAGAACAACTTCTGATCAGTGTAGAACAGTTCAATGATTTTATTTGGTGCAATGGAAACCAAAAGTGCTTAATACAATTACTGGAATAGAAATACTACAGATGATTTCTTATATGTGAAGTAAATTACTCTTAGCAGTGCACTAAGATGTTCAATTGAATGAATTCAATATGCACATGCCAAATTGACTTGAATTTGGGATATTTATGAATTTTAAATCTGTCTGCATGCATGATATAAGGATAGGGTGTTGCCATGTGATAAGTGAATGAGGTAACTGAAACCCTAAGAATAGGGTGTACAATGAATCAAGTATTTTGATATCAAAATTCTCAGTATGAGATGTGGTGATGCTTAACTGTTGAATTGTATGTTTCTTGTGCATTTAACTTTACATGCTTATTCCCTTTGAGTTGGTATATATATACTACAGGGTTTCTTATTTTCAATACATATCTCATAAATTGCAGGTGATGAGATATGACATGCCCTAGAAAGGGATGTTACTGAGACATGATATATGTTGAATACATGAGTTATGATGTTTCTTATGATATGATATGGCAGGCCGTGTGAGCCTTGTGAGCAATGTTAAATGAGTTATGATTTCTGTTTAAAATGTACCTATAATGTTAATGTTAGACTTAGGTGCCCTGAACACCGTAGAACCCCTTTGAGAGGTCTGCACCTTAGGGGTGAAACTCGTGTCCAACATCAACCGGTTGAGTAATTCTGGTGGCACGAGGACAGAAGGGTTATCCAACACCAACCGGTTGAGTAATTCTGGTGGTAACCCAGTGTTGACTCCCTGCACCTGTGTACTCAGGTTAGAGGAGGAGTCTAGAGTACACTCTTTTAAGAGTGCAGTGAGGCCCTTGTGAGCCTGAGGCCCTTGAGCTTCTGAGAGTCCTGTGCAGACCAGGACGAGAAGTCAGACTTAGCATTTCCCGGGTGTGTCGCTAAGTCTTGTACGGTGTGGTCGTAGTGCACTGCGAGTCTCTATGCAGAGTACACTGCATAGATCAGGGCATAAGTTAAAATATGATCATATAGGTTCACAGAGTTCCTTATAAATGAAAGAGTTAAGGAAGACTAGAGCATAGTCTTCTAGTAGTTATTCTTTGGATGCAATATTTACATTCTTTGTTATTTCAATTATATTGTTTTAGAACTGCTCAGTGTAGTATTTCTTGTATATGAATCTGAATAATAAACTTAACGAGTTGTTTAGTGATATTTAAATGAAAAACTATTCACTGAGCGAGTAGGCTCACTGCTCTACTCAATTATTTTTAGGTCAGCGACAGTTCCAGGAATCTGAAGGATCTTACCACCCTAGTCAGTAGAAGGTATATGTAGTTAGTTAGATAGTGGTCTCTTAGTCCTTTCCCCTCGGTTCTCGGGACATGGTGTGGGTGAGAGCAAGTATGTATGGCGAATGTGTAAAAGATGTAAATTAACTGTTATGTTTACTTTCTGTTAAACAATGTTACATGTTGTAAACTCTATTTATGTTCTCTAGCCAGGTTAATTGAAATGCTTCCGCAACAGTTTATTATGTTTTAGTTTACAGCAATAATCCGGATATCATTACGAGGTTTTAAAAAGAAAAAGTTCTCAGTGATTTGTTTATGTGATAATCCCTCCGTCGCGCCCTAATCTCGTGATTAGTGGTTAGTGTGAGATCGGGGTGTGACATCTTGGTATCAGAGCATAGGTTGAGTATATGAATACTCTAAGTCAAGGTCAGGGGATGATAAGAGACCAATAGGATTAGGACTTAGGTGTCTTCCTTCTAACTGCAATTTTCTAACATGAAGTATTCTGTTATACTATTGCAGATGGAAGGAAGAGGATGTGGTCACGAGAACTAAGTAGAGAGCTTAGGCTGAGTCATCAGGGATCATTAGGATCAAAGGATAAAGTTATAAGTGAGGAAAATAAGAAGTGATATGTTTTTAGCTCTGGGAGGTCTGAGTGTTTAGATACCCTGGCCAGGTGTCTGAATACTTAGATTAACCAGTATCGAGCTACTCTGTCTATTCTTCTCTGGATGCCCTGGCCAGGTATGCAGAGGAAGGATAGGCTAGAGAGAAACCCTAGAAATCATAGGGTTAAGAAACCGGAAATTTATGCAGGAGTAAGAGATTAAACATAGGATGCGATGCAACTCTTGCTTCATATTGCTTATTTGATTGGAAATCATTAGAAATGCTCTTATATGTATGGATTTAGATTTTCAGTTTGTAGAATAAATATGATTCTTTTATATTGTTGTGTGTCATGAAGTGATTTAGTTATTGTTTATATTCTTTGTATTAAGTATACTAGAAGTTATGTTTAAATGAGTTTGCCCTAAGTGGATATTCTTTCCACATGTTGAGATATAAGAGAAAGATTAGAACAACTAAGAATTTGTTGGAACTGATATCGGAGACCCAACATTGGAACCTCATATGAGCAATCCTTAATTAGAAATAAAGGAACACAATAAGGTTCAGATTAAATTTAATGATTAGGTGAGAAATACCCTTAATGGTACTAATCAATAATGCATAACAAATGCATGGATCCAATACATGATTAGTAAACCCTAGTGGAGGGTGTCTCATTGTGAACCCTGGTTGAGGGTGTATCCTTGTGAAACCCTAGTTGAGGGTGTATCATTGTGATTGTTTATAGGCAACTTTATAATAAAGTTATGCCTTAAACTAAGATAAGTCCATATCATGTGAGATAGCTGGACAATTCTAATGTGTGGCCTATGCATTATATGCTTAGGGTGAGTATTATGTGATGAAATGCATTAAGAGGGGAAATACCTTAATACAAGATAAAGTTGGTTAACTCAAGAGGGTCTGAATTAATGAGAAATGGGGAACCCTAACCCTAATTTGGGGAAAAGGGAATGATAAGCCCTGTTTGATAGTGAACCCTAATTCCTAGTTAAGGAATGATGGTATAACTATTGTATCACATGATGTGATGAATATCTTGTATGACTGTTATCATGCCTAATAACCATGCATGTTTGATGAGATGATGAATATAGCCAAGTTGGGCTGTGACATTTATATTATAAATGTTGATTGGCTTTTTGTGTGTTGATGTTGTTGTTGCTTAATAAAAGTAATAATGTGTACGGATTTTATGAACCATGTGAATAAGTTGTTGCCTAGTGAGAGGTGACAAGATGTGAATGGCCTTGTGAGCCATGTGAATAAGTTGTTGCCTAGTGAGAGGCGACAAGATATGAATGGCCTTGTGAGCCATGTGTGATGCTTGGGTAACAAGTATCATGTTTATCTGTAGCATTTGTGTTAATAAGTTATGCTAGAGAACTTGGTTGATGTTACATTTCTGTTATATATCTATAGTTCATTGATGATTATTCATATCCGTTGTATTCATTACAAGTAGATGGATGAACTTATGAGATCTAAAGTTTGATTTCAAAACTAAGGAAGCAAAGTCACATCACAATAATGCTATGTTACTGATAAGGACCAAACCCTAGAATGCTTAGAGTTATAGTAGTTCAAGGTGACCTTGAATACTAGCATCTCTATAAAATAAGATTTGCACTATGAAGGGTAAGCTAGTGCTAATAAAATCCAGGGTTTAAATGTAGTTAAATTGAAAGTTAGATAAACAATATGACAATGACTCGGAAAGAGTAAGATATAAATTTGAAATGTAATAAGTGTGTTTTGAACAAAAGGAGAAATATAATATAAGTGAAGTGCGTTATGAAATAAATTCTTACAGTAATAACATGAGGAAAGTAGCATAGAATGAAGAGTATTATCCGATACATGATATGAAGTTAGTTGTTGTAGTTCATGCTCTTAAGTTATGGCGTCACTATCTGGATTGCTATATCTGCATGACAGGTTGTGTGTACCTGGAGATGGTGATTTGAAAGAATAGATTCTTGAGGAGGCACATGCATCCAGGCAACACTAAGATGTACATGAATCTCAAGGAGTTGTACTGGTGGTCTGGTATGAAGAGAGATGTGGCTGAGTACGTGACTAGATGTGGAGTGTGTCAGCAGGTTAAAGCTGAGCATCAGAAACCTACTGGTACCTTGCAATCTCTTCCTATACCAGAATGGAAATGGGAACATATCACAATATATTTTGTGATAGGGTTGCCCAAGACACCTAAAGGTTGTGACTCAATATGGTGATTGTGGATAGACTGACTAAGTCTGCTCACTTTCTTCATGTTAAGTCAACCTTTGATGTTCTGAAGTTGGATAAGATATTCATGGATGAGATAGTTAGGTTGCACGGTATCCTAAGTTCACATCTAGATTTTGGAATCAGTTGCATCGTGCTTTGGACACAAAGTTGAGATTCTGTACAACTTTCCATGCACATACGGATGGTCAGTCTGAGAGGACCATTCAGACTCTTGAGGACATGATGAGAGCAGATGTCTTGCATTTCTGTGAAAGTTGGGAAGAACACTTGAGCCTTATAGAGCTTGCATACAACAATAGTCACCATTCCAGTCTTGGTATAGCCCCATATGAAGCTTTATATGGCAGAAGTGTAGATCACCCACATGATGGTATGAGGTAGGTGAAAAGCAGATTCTTGGACAAGAGATAGTGGATTTGACCACTGAAAAGATTGCAGTGATCAAAGAACAGTTGAAAGCTGCTCAGGACAGATAACAGAGTTATGCTGAGAAGAGGCGTTGACCTCTTGAGTTTTAGGTTGGTGATGAAGTGTATTTGAAGGTTTCGCCATGGAAAGGAGTGTTGAGGTTTGGTAAGTGAGGCAAATTGACTCCTGGGTTTATGGGCCCATATCATGTTATTGAAAGGATTGGACCTGTAGCCTATAGGTTGGAATTGCCATCTGAATTGGATAATCTACATGATGTATTTCATGTATCGATGTTGAAGAAATGTTATCATGGTACAGAGAAGATAATGGACCCAGAACCTGTACAGCTCAGATCAGATGTGTCCTATGTTGAGGGACCAATACAGATAGTTGATCGGAGGATCAAGAAGCTTAAGAATCATGAGATGCCTTTAGTGAAGGTCTTATGGAGGAATCATAACCTAGAGGAAGCTACATGGGAGCTTGAGTCTGAGATGCGTACCAATTTCCTTTTCTCTTTTAGGAATTTCGGGACGAAATTCTTATAAGGGAGGGAGATTGTTATGACCCATAACTAAGTTAACTAATAAGTACCTCGATTAGTGCTAAGCACATTGCTTAGTGCATCAATATTTTAATTAAGTTGAATAAAGTACTCAAGATGCAATTAGTTCATTGACCAGTTGTGATTATCTAATAATCAAGATAAGCTATTTAGCATGATTTCTTGCTTTGAAGGGTAGTGGACCTCGTGCTTGAAGTTTTGCAAAAATAATCACCTCAATCAGACATCCGAGGTGAAAGTTATAGTGTTTTTAAGAACCAGGGTTTGATTTTTGCAATTTTTCCAGCATTAGCTTTTATTTCTTTTTCCCTTTTCCTTTCTTCTCCTTTATATTCTTCTTTTCTAAACCGACAGAGGCACAGAGAAGTGGCACCCAACCCAGCGCCCGATTCAGTAGCGATTGGGGGGGGGTTTCGTAGGCGATTTCCTGGAGCCCTAGCTCCGTTTCCCAACAGGCATACTTCCGCCTTCCTTCCTCCACCCTTCATTTTCCTCTACCTCGCCCACTTGCAGCCCGGTCAGTAGAGCAGCTATGGTAGCACCCAGTAGAAGCGGCCGACCTACAGAGCTGCATTAGCAGCCAAGCAGCAGTAGCGTCGACGACCGATTTGGGCTTGAGAGGGGCCGCTCCAGCGGCGCCCCTACCTTTTCTTCCTACCCTCTTCCTTTTCCTTTGCCCTAACCGCAGCCCTACCAAGCAGCAGAGCTGCTAGGGCGCCACCCAGCAGGGGCCGTCCAAGCTGCAGATGCAGCAAGCGACCGGCCAGAGGAAGGTTTGGAGCAAGCAAGCAACCCTAATGGCCGCCTGACTTCGGCCAAGATCTCATTGCTTGAAATTGCAGCTCCCTTTCCTCCATTTTTGTGCCCAACTGCAGGGGAGATGCTCCATCTATCAAGCAGCAGTAATAACTGCGTGAAGCAGCAACCAGGGTTGATAGGGCACGATCAGACCATGAAAATGGCACTAGTAACTCCGACCGTGATGATAGACTTCGAATATGCAGCCACATGACTTTGATTTAGCATCTAGCTCAGCCCCCTCTTCAACCTGTGCAAGCGTAGAGTTGCTCGCATGAAGTAGGTTCAACTTGGGTCGATTCCAAGGTTGAAGACGATCCAGCAAATGCCCGGAATTTGGTCTCTGGACGCGTTCCTGGACGGATCCGGGCGATCCAAACCGAGGTGAGTAGGAGTTCATTTAATTATCATCATTTAACTCCTTCGTTGGAATTTTTCGGTAAACTGTGCATTTTTGCACTGATATCAGTGGTTATCAGGCATTTTATCAGTATTTGATGAAACTTGAATTTTATTTTATAAATTGCTTCTGTATGATTATACATGATCTAGAACAACTTCTGATCAGTGTAGAACAGTTCAATGATTTTATTTGGTGCAATGGAAACCAAAAGTGCTTAATACAATTATTGGAATAGAAATACTACAGATGATTTCTTATATGTGAAGTAAATTACTCTTAGCAGTGCACTAAGATGTTCAATTGAATGAATTCAATATGCACATGCCAAATTGACTTGAATTTGGGATATTTATGAATTTTAAATCTGACTGCATGCATGATATAAGGATAGGATGTTGCCATGTGATAAGTGAATGAGGTAACTGAAACCCTAAGAATAGGGTGTACAATGAATCAAGTATTTTGATATCAAAATTCTCAGTATGAGATGTGGTGATGCTTAACTGTTGAATTGTATGTTTCTTGTGCATTTAACTTTACATGCTTATTCCCTTTGAGTTGGTATATATATACTACAGGGTTTCTTATTTTTAATACATATCTCGTAAATTGCAGGTGATGAGATATGACATGCCCTAGAAAGGGATGTTACTGAGACATGATATATGTTGAATACATGAGTTATGATGTTTCTTATGATATGATATGGCAGGCCGTGTGAGCCTTGTGAGCAATGTTAAATGAGTTATGATTTCTGTTTAAAATGTACCTATAATGTTAATGTTAGACTTAGGTGCCCTGAACACCGTAGAACCCCTTTGAGAGGTCTGCACCTTAGGGGTGAAACTCGTGTCCAACATCAACCGGTTGAGTAATTCTGGTGGCACAAGGACAGAAGGGTTATCCAACACCAACCGGTTGAGTAATTCTGGTGGTAACCCAATGTTGACTCCCTGCGCCTATGTACTCAGGTTAGAGGAGGAGTCTAGAGTACACTCTTTTGAGAGTGCAGTGAGGCCCTTGTGAGCCTGAGGCCCTTGAGCACCTGAGAGTCCTGTGCAGACCAGGACGAGAAGTCAGACTTAGCATTTCCCGGGTGTGTCGCTAAGTCTTGTACGGTGTGGTTGTAGTGCACTGCGAGTCTCTATGCAGAGTACACTACATAGATCATGGCATAAGTTAAAATATGATCATATAGGTTCACAAAGTTCCTTATAAATGAAAGAGTTAAGGAAGACTAGAGCATAGTCTTCTAGTAGTTATTCTTTGGATGCAATATTTACATTCTTTGTTATTTCAATTATATTGTTTTAGAACTGCTCAGTGTAGTATTTCTTGTATATTAATCTGAATAATAAACTTAACGAGTTGTTTAGTGATAGTTAAATGAAAAACTATTCACTGAGCGAGTAGGCTCACTCCTCTACTCAAACATTTTTAGGTCAGTGACAGTTCCAGGAATCTGAAGGATCTTACCACCCTAGTCAGTAGAAGTTATATGTAGTTAGTTAGATAGTGGTCTCTTAGTCCTTTCCCCTCAGTTCTCGGGACATGGTGTGGGTGAGAGAAAGTATGTATGGCGAATGTGTAAAAGATGTAAATTAACTGTTATGTTTACTTTCTGTTAAACAATGTTACATGTTGTAAACTCTATTTATGTTCTCTAGCCAGGTTAATTGAAATGCTTCCGCAACAGTTTATTATGTTTTAGTTTACAACAATAATCCAGATATCATTACGAGGTTTTAAAAAGAAAAAGTTCTCAGTGATTTGTTTATGTGATAATCCCTCGGTCGCGCCCTAATCTCGTGATTAGTGGTTAGTGTGAGATCGGGGTGTGACATGTCACATGTCGTTGGGTACACTTTTACATCATCAAACACATTCCTGAAACATGGGTGTTATAAAGGTGATGGTTGGGTGACTTTGACACATGGGGATAGACCGTGAGTGATAGATATGGCATTTGTCCCTCCTACAAGGAGTATGATATCCAGAGCTCTTGATAAGAAAGACTGAGAATTGTATGGCCATACTCATCTGATTCAATATATGGTATGTGAATTCACATGCATCTCAGAAAGTCTGCTCTAGGTCAAGGAACATGGATTGAATGTTGAAGAGGATGTCGTTCTATGCCTCGAGTTCAATCCGGATGTCAGAGACAAAGGAACTACACAATCATGGTAACACTAATCACAGATTGTAGGTTGAAGTTATTCTCTAACTTTCTGAGTTACTTGGGTAGCAATGATGAGTTATTTGATTATGCTCATTGCTTGTGATGCCATAAGTTGTTATGAACATTCACTACCAATGTAAATTGGAACCTGCAGGGTCACACACATACGATACCCCTGGAAGAGGTTATTGTCCATGAATGATGTTTAGATTGAGACTAAAGGTGTTTAGGTACTCAATTAAATAGACAACTGACTGACTGGACTCATAATTATCAAGTCCAAGTGTTGAACTAGCTGGTTAGAGTGTCACGTCAATTGGAGACTACATTGGTAATGTGAGGACTTCCAAACATCCGGTTCACCCTTGTGAGACGATCGGCTGGTATGAGCCAACCGACTGGTTCACTTGGTGAACTGGGTGGCTCATTGTCCTGCCAACCAAGGAAATTGGGATTTACCCGGTTGGAGAAAACTTTCACGTTTCACTTGTTCAATTCCATTGGAATAAGGATTAATCTTTGTATTAATTAGAAACGATCAAGGAAAGTCAACTACAGGCAAGTTTGGGAAGTGAAACGACCGGTTCACTGGGTGAACTGATCGGCTCACACTCCTAACCAACTAGTTCACTAGTGAAACGACCGGTTAGCATGCCGCAGTACAAACTTTTAATAGAATTTCGAGATCCTTCTACTCCCGTACAGACTAGGAACCCTGATCGTGCCCTCTACTATAAATAGAGGGGTACTTGAGGCTTCTCAAAACACGCAACTCAGAACATCAGTTACTCTACAAAGTTGTTGTCCTCTCTAGTTCTGATAATTGAGAGAGACCGAGCAAGTGTTACCTGACTAGGGAAGCACAGCGAGGGAAAGACAACTACAAATGAGCAGTCTGAGTTTGGGAGAGCAAGTTGGTGCTAGTACACCAACAGGAGGGTCGTCTCCTTCTTGCCAGTTCTTCTAGAACGGTAGGAGTTCCAGGTGGCCCATGTGGACTATCTGCAGAGGCGGGAGATGTCTTCCGCTTAGAAGGACACATCTGCCACAATATGTGGTGGAGGCCAGAGTCTGTGGCAAAGGCCAGGAGCTGTACAGACACCGTCCAAGATATGGCATTGAAGATCACACATGACTGTGAGGTATTGTCACTGGGCATGCCTCAGGACCAGGTATATCTCGCTAAAATCATCCTTCCCATTGTTGGTATGTATGCCCTGAGAGTCAATCATGGGATGATTGGTGGGATACATTAAGATTGATTTGATAAACATCAAAGGCAAGCTTCCAATTCTTTCTGGTTCAGTCATATGAGATAGTGATAGAACAGATTGAATGTCTAGAGAATGACAGTACTCAATGACGTATGCTTTCAGGTTGAGGACCTGAACGATGAGTACATATAGATGCTAAGAGTTTGTACATTCTTGTTATGTCCCTAGTCGTACGTCATTATGGAAGGTAGATAGACAACAATGACACACAAGACTAGATTGTGGTGTTGGTTGATGACAGAATCTCATTAGTCATGATATAGAGATATCAAACCAAACACATAGGTACTTGTTAGAGAACAAGTGTACCAGACAGACCCACCGTGAGTTTGACATATGGAACCATGACATGGTAGTCATAGTCAGTACTCACAATGATGGTGGTGAGTGTGATTCTTTGACCTGAAATCACTACACTCAACACATGTCGTTGGGCACACTTT
Organism: Alisma plantago-aquatica; assembly: GCA_963693085.1. Taxonomy (NCBI): domain Eukaryota; kingdom Viridiplantae; phylum Streptophyta; class Magnoliopsida; order Alismatales; family Alismataceae; genus Alisma; species Alisma plantago-aquatica. The sequence goes on along the minus strand of OY856412.1, from coordinate 499,341,483 downwards.
GACATCATCAAACACAGTCCTGAAACATGGGTTGTTATAAAGGTGATGATTGGGTGGCTTTGGCACATGGGGCTTTTGAGGGGTGAGTGATAGATATGGGATTTGTCCCTCCTAAGGGAGTATGATATCCATGGCCACTTTATGAGTAGGATTGAGAAAGGCGTGCACGCATGTGTGAATCAGTATGTGATATTGATGTCATACATATCTCTTCCAATCTACTCTGAGATTAAGAAAGTGAATGAACGTTGATAGGATGACTGTTCCATGCCTCGAGTTCATTCGGGATATCAGTGACAAAGGAATTATACATTCACTGTAACACCATTCACTGATTTTAGGATTGAAAGTTGTTCTCCAACTTTCTATTTCACTTGGGTAGCACTAATGTGTGACTAGGCACCGCTCTTTGCTTGTGAAGTCATAAGTGTTATGGACTTTCACTGCCAACGTGAAATGGACCTGTAGAGTCACACACATAGGATTTAACCTGGAAGAGGAGTTTTGTCCACAAACAATGTTTAGATTGATTACTAAAGGAGTTTAGTAGTTCAATTAAACACTCAATCAATTGATAGCTCAGTATCATAATGTTCAAGGTGTTGGACTGATTGATTAGAGTATCAGATTGAATGGAACTGCAATTGACTGTTTCTGCACAATCTGCACTCCCAACCGATCGGCTCATGTGATGAACCGATCGGCTGAGCTTGGTGAACCGATCGGCTCAGGTGGTGAGTCGATCGGCTCATGGACATGGTGAAACAATCAGTTCAAGTGTTGAAACGATCGTTCAACTGGTCCAACCGAGCAAGTTGGGAAAGTAGGATTGGTGAGAAATTTCTTTTCGTTTCACTTGCCCAATTTGATTGGGACAAGGATTGGTATTTGGTATCAATTAGAAATAAAAGAGGAAAAGTCAATCGGGAACTGACAAGGACCACGAACCGACCGATTCAGAAGTGAACCGACCGTTTCATGGGTCCCAACCGATCGGTTGAGTTGTCAACCGACCGGCTCAGGTCCCCAACCGACCGTTTCAGAAATGAAATGATCAGTTTAGGTTACGCAGTTGGTTGTTTTTGTGGAAAATCTCGAACCCTTCTACTCCTGCTTTAGTCCCACATTGCCCGGGATAGAGAACCCTGTCCCATGACCCTCATATATATATAGGGGTATTGGGGGCTTCTCAAAGTACAACACAGTGCAACCAGTTGCTCTGTAAAGTTGTCGTTCTCTCTAGTTTTGGTAACCGAGAGAGCTCGAGCAAGTGCTACCCGATAAGGGAGGCACAACAAGGGAAAGACAATTGCAGAAAGCGACTGGTGGCAGGAGAGTGTGTCAGCGACTAGTACGCTGAAAGGAGGGTGCAACTCCTTCCAATTCCTTGTGAGACAAGAAGATTGGAGTTCCCGGTGGTCCATGTGGACTACTTCAGAGGAGGGAAATTTCTGTCGCTCGGAGGACAGCTGTCAATCCCGACGGTCCCGGTGAGACCAGGAGTTGTCGGTCCCAGTGCGACCAGGAGCTGCACAGACACCGTCCAAGATCGGAGGTGAAGACCACGCAAGCCGCGAGGTATTGTCGCCGAGCAAGCCTCGGGACAAGGTATGATTCCACAAACCATCCATTCCTAATGTATAGACATTGACGCATTTCCTTGTTCTGGATTTGGGGAGGAGAAAATTTTTGTTTCCGCTGCCTTCTCTGCCTCCCCTAAAACCCTACACCCATTGCATAGTCATTGATGCGATCTCCTGTTATGGGTTAATGGCCAGTAAAATTTTTGTTTCTACTGCCTACTCTGAGGCCATAAAACCCAACACTTTGTTGGTCGAACTATAAGTTTCTACAACTAGATGGCTAGTCAAACTTCAAGTTTGATCAGACAATAACATGTTGATGTATAAAGTATGTTAACCACAAGAATACCTTCTCTTTACTTTCAAATATATAAGGTACTTATAATTTAATACTGGTTGGTAATTACTTGTATGGCATGTAATACCTACATTTTTTTTTCATCCTAACCCTCAAGGGCCCGCACGTGGGGAGTTAAGCTAGAAGACATCTTATGTATAGAGTGCATCATACACTCCACCAACTTTCACATATCTTGTAGTATCCTACAAAAATTAAAATTATATTTTTATCAATTATCATATCATATCCTTTTCAAAAACTTGAGCTCATATGGATATGTGTATGTCATTCATTAAATATTGCAAAAGAGATGTACAACACTTTTTCAAGAGCATTGTTTTAATATACATTTGATTGCTTGTCTATAAGTATATGAATGATGCCAACTTTTTTTATGGAAGATATTCATATGATTCAAGAAGACCAATGGTTTACATTAAAATGATTGTTGCGTGTACTTATTATGCAGTGTACATGATCACTAGTACACTACAATTTGATACAACCTACATTTCTCTCTACCTCTATCTCTCTCGTTCTATACAAACTCATGGAGAAGTGTTTATTTAATATGTATAATGAAAATGAATCTTATTACATATTTAATATATACATATATAAAACCTAGATAATATAAATTTGTATTAATGTAAGTAAACAAAATTAAAGAAGTGATAATTCAGACATAGTGCAACACACAAGTAAGTCGAGGTGGACAATGCTTATTGAGACATCCAAGATAAAAAGACCACGCAATACTAATAGATTCGTCACTCACAAAGCCATACATGAATATTTTGAGCTAAAATAGGTTGCATGAACGTGACTACTAATAATCTTCGCACAAGGATAATATAAACAACTCCTTGGGTCGGGATACAATGGAATCCAATCACCAAAGCTTGGACTTTGGACCACGAAATCATCATGTTTAAAGTAATTTTGTCTCTTCATGACTCTCTCATACATGTCAAACACTATATTCTCTTTCTATCTCCAACATCGCTTCATCAGTGGCGGAGCCACATACAGGCAAGGGTAGGCATGTGCCCTACCTTAGTTTCTAAATTAGCATTAATTTACATTAGCTAGATCGTCTATTTACATAATAAACTCGTTTCGTGCCCTACCTAATTGCGATCTGTTTCTTTCGTTTGGACTGGTATATCAAGCAGTGCCCACCCTTCTCACATTTCCTGGCTACGCCACTGCGCTTCATCTCCTATATCTAACTCCCCAACTTTTGTAAATTATATAAGCAAACTTAGAAATTTTCTGAGTTCACTAGTACATTTTTTTGCATGTAGTGTCGATATTTGTGACCTCACACGAGGGTAATTGGAGTATTCCCAAGCACCCACCAGGCCCGTCCAATAATGTAAGATCATTTATCATATAATTCTAATTAAATACATATGTATTATATTATTGGTACATAATATTGTACAAAATGTAGGTCGCTAGAAAGCGGCGTCTTGCAATTTGCGAGCCTACATTCTTGGTTGTGGCTGACAACAAAGTTTTACCACACGTTGATGAGATGCCACATTGTACTCTAATGGCAACTTATGCGGTCTGCATGATTTTCCTGTTAAAATCCTTTTCAGTGTGATCAAAATATTTAAGATTTATATTATTTATTTTGTCAAAGGGATGCATCTATTGGAGGTAGGTAGATTCTTATAATTTTCGTGTCTCTTCATGATGGAGAGAGAGACATTAAGTTAGTTATATATTTGGAATTGGTCTTCTCTTCAGGAATTCCACTCTATTCCACTCCGTTGGGAAATTCACGGTAGAGAGAACCGAACTTTCCATTTTCAGAATACGCACCTTTGCTTCCTCTTGAAGAGCATTTGGTTCTGCTTGGAGAACCCTTGTCGACGGACAATATTTTCAAGATCTCGTTCGTATGTTCCTCTTGGACCTCTGCTCTTCCTTTTGTTGTCCTGTCTTGCTATACTGTTGTCAACTCCATTGTCGCTATTAGCAGTGTTGCCTTCGGTGTTTACATAAGGAACAAGACCACTGATTATGGAGGATTCAGTCTTCAAATATGTATTTTCTAACATCGCATTAGAGTGAGGTTTGAATTGCTTGCTGAACTTATTTGCCGAATTATGATATATACATATTTATCTTTCTGTTCAACACCGCATTGTCGTTGCTTCTACACGTTTCGGTCGTTGTTTATGCAACTAAATACGGAATCACATCCGCAGATCCGCTCTGTTCTCTCTTGCCCCTGTGATCAAATTTGGGTGGAAGTTATTTCCAAATGTTTGTTCTCCTCAATTGCCCACCACGGTTTTGCTTTTATGTGGCCGTGACTCTGGATGGGTAGCGGTATCATGTTCTGTATTAGGATGGGCATTCAATGTGTAAGGCATACACCGCACAGATCTTTCAATACAAAATCTTGGTGCGTTTCCCGGTTACAAAACCTTTTGTTCTGAAATTTTAGTTACGGTCTATAAAATTGACTTAAATTGTCGATATATGTCTGACATTACGAAAAATGATCATACTTGTATAATTCATTCATACTTGGTGTTATTTCGTGAATGGCTTACCTAGTTTGATTTGAATGGGTATGCCCCTTGTGTCGTGTATTTGTTTTTGTAAACGATAAGGACTACATATGATGGTGAGGTTTCAAATATTTATTGCCATACAATTTAATAGTGTGTAAAAGAACTGCTTAGACATGGTATTTATATAATTCATGAGAGTACGTGCATGGACGTATTTATGTGATGCTTACTGTTGAAGCATGCAAGTGCTCATGTTATTTAGGTTATGATGTTAGCAAATAAGTTTCTTGCAGAAAGTTCAGTTGATTCTTACAAAGCAAGCCTAATAATGTATTTGAGAAACTATTCGTATGAACATCAAGTAATATTGAATCATGTTTAATTTGGTAGGAATGAGGCCACCTAAAGGTGTATCATTTTATTGTTATTATGCATGGCGAAATATCTATATGACTTAAGATTTATACCATGTGCAACCTAAAAATCGAATTATGTTATCAACTTAAAGTCATGCATATAATGAGTATCATTATTTGAGCATGACTCACATCGCATGTGCATACATAGTATTACATATTCATCCGAAGTTAATTTGTAATGACTAGTTGTAATCCGTGTCATGAAAGTAAAATCAAGAAAACCTCATTTTACTTTTATAATTTTTTGTGTGGTTTTGATATAGATATTTTAATTATTGCAGTTATTTTCTCATCTTTGCATAGTGAAAATAGCATTAAGATCTTAATGGTTCAAATTTCAATGAACGGAAAGAAACTGTCATGTTTACATTATGGTGTATGGAATTAAACTTAGCTTTACGAGTGGATAAATTGTTGTATTTCCTATTCCAGAATTCAGTTTTTCAGCCAAACTTTTATCCCATATTGCTTGCAGCAGGAATCACACAACTCCTTATATGAGCTAGTGGTCCCCAAGAGGTCAGGACCTCTCAAGGACATGGGAATTTAAGACTGATTGGCTAGGCTTGTGTATTTCTCGGAATAAAATAAACACACACACACACGCACGCACGTTCGCTTATTCGTTCCCCCGCCCGGCCCGACCCGGTTCGGTTCAGTACGTGAGTGGATTTATCTTTTCATAAAATATTTTATTTTTTTGTACCGAAATGATGTTTTGTTTTCTATATTGCGTCGTTTGGAGTTCGGTTGACAGCGTTTAAGACACAATAATAAAACCTCTCTTGACTACCCATTAAGCCGTCCATTAAAATGTGATGTTAAAGATGCACGTTGGAGAGACCAACAGGTGCGGGCGGTTACCGCGGTGGCTGAGACTCACTCCATATAAGGAGGCGTCCACTCTCATTTGAGACACACAACAGACAAGAGATACAGAGAGATACAGAGAAACAAACCATCGGTATAGAAATGGTTACTTTACTGCTATACAACGGTTCCCTTTCTGCTGTAATGTGGTTCCCATCCTCTTGTACTGTGGTTCCTTTCCTTCGGTACAAAGTTGCAGTTCCTTTACTGCTATACAACGGTTCTTTTACTGCTGTACTGCTGTTCCTTTTTTGCTGTACTACGGTTCCCTTTCTGCTGTACTGCGATTACCTTCTTGCTCCACTGCAGTTCCTTTACTCCACCGTGATAAGCCTGTTCTTCTCGAACACAACCCCGCCTTGCTGCTGTCTTGCGCCGACGACTACTTTGCGATGCCCTTTTTGCTATTTGTGACCAAGGGCTAAGGAACGAGTTCAACACAATACTCTCACTTGCACCGAGCGGCTGTACCCGAGTTGGGGTGGCTGAATCTTAGAGATAGACCACCGGAGACGCTCATGCTAGGAGCGGTGGAATCTGTCTTGAAGACAGTGTTTCACACGCCTTCATCTCAGGCTCTGGAAATTGATTTTCTAAACTCATTTGTTGTTTTCTCTGAATCTGATTTACAGTTAATATCACTATTGCATATTGGTCGTTAACTGCTTGCAATATCTAATTAACATCTTTCTTACAACAACTCATTTTCTAACATTTTCAAGACAAATTAATCTATTTATTGCTCTCACTACTACAGAAATAGCATTCAGTGTCGCTTTTCTGGGCGTCGGTTATTAAGGAAAACCGATGCCTAACATATAAGGCGTCGGTTGTTTAATAAAACCGACGTCTATATTCAAAGACCAGCCAGACACAGGTACCGCTTTGTATTAAGCGTCGGTTGTTTATAAAAAACCGACGCTTAAATTCGCCCGCGAAATCCATTTTTCGATAAAAAAAAATAGTGTCATTTTCAGCGTCGGTTATATACCTAGAAAACCGACGCCTATTTGCGATGAAAATTTGCGCGGAAAATGTCACTTTCAGCGTCGGTTATCCTTGTCTAACCGACGCTGAAGGTGGTTCCCGCCAAAAATTTCCATGAAAATATCGTCCAATTGGACGTCGGTTGTTTCAACCAACCGACGCTAAAGATGTTTAGGCGTCGGTTGTTGTAAACAACCGACACTATTTGGGAACTTATAACCCCCCGTGATCGCCCGACTCTTCCCCTTTCTTCTGTTTCATTGCTACCCTATTGCGGCGATTTTCCCTGTTGCGGCGACTTTCCGGCGCTTCTCTGCTGCTGCTGCTCTCCGGCGCTTCTCTCCGGCGCCCCATCTCCGGCGTCCTTCTTCTCCGGCGCCCTTCTTCTCCGCCGCCCCTGCTGCTGCTGTCCGCTTGTCGCCGCCGGTCGTTGCCCACCGCCCTAGCTCTCCTCTAGTCGTCGCCGCCAGTAGAAGCAGCTACGGTGCTGTCGTCGTCACCTCCGCCCCCGCCGGTAGAAGCAGCTTTACTCGTGCTGTCCTCGTGCAAGGTAACCCACAAACCTTCACCACCTTTTTTGTCCTCTGCCTTGCTTTTCTCTGCCGCCGCCGACCTAGAACTCACCCAGGCAGCGCCTAAGTAGGTGCCAGGGCACGCCTAGGGTCCCAAGCCCAGGTGCCCTGCCTAGATAGGCCTCTGGGCGGATGCTTGGGCGGCGCCAGGGCACGTCTAGGCTGCACGTCTAGTGGATTTTTTTTAAAAAGTTATTTACTGATTGTGTTTATTTAATAATGTACTGATACATATGTGATATACCAATCTGATAGTCCATGATAGAACAAAACATAATGATGTTGACTGCAACTTTGTGTGTCATGCTATTCTTAATTAAGTGTATATTTACTTCATAATTGAATGTTTAAGTAAGTTATAGATATCTTGATGATGAACTGTAATGCACACATGTGACATGTTTGGAATGTAAATGATGAACTGTAATGCACACATGTTTAACTTATTTTATTGTTGAGTATATTGAGAATCCTAATCACCCTTCTTGCTTAATGATGAACTGTAATGCACACATGTGAATGCTTGGAATTTAAATGATGAAATTTTCCCTAAATTGCCAATCATGCTTTTAAAGACATCAATAATCACCCTAATGTGAAGAACTAGGATTTTAGGTATAAGAATGACAACACATTATTTGTTGGCCTAGAAACCCGTCCAAGATTTACTCATTAGGAGTAAATCTTGGATAGTCCCTGGTTTGGGACTGTTCTTGAACACCTAATCTCACTTAGGATGTAAGTGTATAATGTGTATTGAGTTTTCGAGAAAATTTTGGTAGCATTTCCCCGTTTGTTCTCTAAGTACATATGTACTTAGAGAACAACGGGGAAATGCTGCCGAAATTTTCTTGAAAACCCAATACACATTATACACTTACTAGTGAGATTAGTTGTTCAAGGATGGGATAGGTGGTACACATTTATTATATATAAGAATGACATCACATGTGTTTGTTGGCCTAGAATGTGAACAATCATTGTTTTTTATATTACTTGTACATTGATATAAATTAGAATGAACAATCACTAAATTATATACTGTTTGTATGGAGTCTGGCTTCATTGTAGATATCTATTATTGTGTTTGTTGGCCTAGAAACCCGTCCAAGATTTACTCATTAGGAGTAAATCTTGGATAGTCCCCGGTTTGGGACTGTTCTTGAACACCTAATCTCACTTAGGATGTAAGTGTATAATGTGTATTGAGTTTTCGAGAAAATTTTGGTAGCATTTCCCCGTTTGTTCTCTAAGTACATATGTACTTAGAGAACAGCGGGGAAATGCTGCCGAAATTTTCTTGAAAACCCAATACACATTATACACTTACTAGTGAGATTAGGTGTTCAAGGATGGGATAGGTGGTACACATTTATTATATATAAGAATGACATCACATGTGTTTGTTGGCCTAGAATGTGAACAATCATTATTTTTTATATTACTTGTACATTGATATAAATTAGAATGAACAATCACTAAATTATATACTGTTTGTATGGAGTCCGGCTTCATTGTAGATATCTATTATTGTGTTTGTTGGCCTAGAAACCCGTCCAAGATTTACTCATTAGGAGTAAATCTTGGATAGTCCCCGGTTTGGGACTGTTCTTGAACACCTAATCTCACTTAGGATGTAAGTGTATAATGTGTATTGAGTTTTCGAGAAAATTTTGGTAGCATTTCCCCGTTTGTTCTCTAAGTACATATGTACTTAGAGAACAGTGGGGAAATGCTGCCGAAATTTTCTTGAAAACCCAATACACATTATACACTTACTAGTGAGATTAGGTGTTCAAGGATGGGATAGGTGGTACACATTTATTATATATAAGAATGACATCACATGTGTTTGTTGGCATTTCCCCGTTTGTTCTCTAAGTACATATGTACTTAGAGAACAGCGGGGAAATGCTGCGTAATCTTTTCCTAATATATACTTGTTTCCTAATATATACTTGTTTTCTCTGATCATAGAATGGATAGATCATGGATGTCCATTCGTAATCGTTGCACCCCAGAGTTTATATCTGGTCTTGATCAGTTTATTAGATTTGCCGAGGAACATAGGAAAAAACCTACAGATAGGTTCTACTGTCCATGTAGGCATTGCGGTAACAACTTGAAAGTCAACACTGGTGAGGAAATCAAAAGTCATGTCATGTGCAACGGGATTGTACAAGGCTATACAGAATGGCACTGGCATGGAGAGATTTCAAAATCGAAACCAGTAGATGTCGATAGCAGTGCTTGGGTGGAAGAAGAAATTGCCTCCGATGACGTAAATGTGAACGAACCAGTTCCAGCAGACATCGTTGATGCGATGCTGGATAGTTGTAGGGTAGAGCACACCGATCCACCTCCTATCTTTACAAACATTGTGCATGATGCTAAGATACCGTTATACACAGGCTCTGCTAAGTTTACGAAGCTTAGCGCTGTGTTGAGATTGTATAAGTTGAAAGCTAACAATAGATGGAGCGACAAAAGCTTCACTTCATTGTTGACTTTGTTGAAAGAAATGCTTCCTGAAGGAAACGAGCTTCCAATCTCAACATACCAGGTAAAGAAAATGTTGTGCCCAATGGGAATGGAGGCCAAGAAGATACATGCATGCCCGAATGATTGTGTATTATTTCAAAAGGACTTTGTAGATTTGAAAGATTGTCCAAAATGTGGTGCGTCACGGTATAAATTGACGACTTCGGGGGAGTCCAAAACTGGTTCTCCTGCCAAGGTGTTGTGGTATCTACCTATAATATCACGGTTTCAACGCTTGTTTGCAAATCCAAAAGATGCGAAGAATTTGAGGTGGCATGCAGATGTTAAGAAAAATAATGATGGGATCCTACGACATGCGTCTGATTCCCCACAGTGGAAGAAGATTGATCTATTGTACCCTAAATTTGGTGAAGAAGATAGGAATCTAAGACTTGGGCTTTGTACAAATGGGATGAATCCGTACGGGACATTGAACAGCCAACATAGCACTTGGCCAGTCATGCTTGTTATATACAATCTTCCTCCCTGGATGTGTATGAAAAATAAGTACGTTATGTTGTCATTGTTGATATCGGGCCCTAAACAACCCGGAAATGATATCGATGTTTATCTTGAACCTTTGATTGATGACTTAAAGAAACTTTGGGCTGAAGGTGTGATGACCTATGATGCTTCAGCAAGAGAGACATTTCATTTGCACGCTATGTTGTTTTGCACTATTAATGACTTTCCAGCATATGGGAATTTGTCTGGATATAGTGTCAAAGGAGCTAAAGCGTGTCCTATATGTGAAGAAAACACTGATTCAATAAGACTAAAACATGGCGGCAAGACTGTATATCTTGGTCATCGAAGGTTTCTTTCAAAATTCCATCCGTATTGTAGGAAGCGCAAAGCATTCAATGGATGGAATGATGAACGGAGTGCACCTAAACCTATACCAGGGGATGTTGTTTATGAAAGAGTAAAAGACATTGTCAATGAATTTGGTAAGAAATCACAATGTAGTATGGCCACACAGAGTGACAATTCTTCATTCAAGAAGAAGTCAATATTTTGGGATCTTCCTTATTGGAGTTCTTTGACAGTCAGACATTGTATCGATGTAATGCACGTTGAGAAAAATGTCTGTGATAACATCATTGGTACTCTATTAAATATACCAGGTAAGACTAAAGATGGGATAAAATCTAGACTGGACCTACGTGAAATGGGAATAAGGTCAGAATTAACAGAATTACGTGAAATGGGTAATAAAAGAACATACTTACCTCCCGCTTGTTACACGTTGTCTAGAAAGGAGAAGAAAACTTTTTGTGAATGCTTGGTAAATGTTAAGGTGCCACATGGTTACTCATCCAACATCCGTAGATTGGTATCAATGAAAGATCTGAAGTTGATAGGTCTTAAATCTCATGATTGTCACACTCTAATGCAACAAATATTGCCCGTGGCAATTCGATCTATATTGCCGAAGCATGTAAGGTTTGCAATTACCAGACTTTGTTTCTTTTTCAACACTCTATGCAGCAAAGTTATTGACCCTGATACTCTCGATAATTTGCAAAGAGAAGTGGTTGTTACCCTATGTCAGCTTGAGATGTATTTCCCTCCTTCGTTCTTTGATATCATGGTACATCTTGTTGTCCACTTGACTAGGGAAGTGAAAATGTTGGGACCAGTTTTCTTGCATTGGATGTATCCCTTTGAACGATACATGAGCGTTTTTAAAGGTGATGTTCGAAACCGTTATCGGCCTGAAGGGAGTATTATTGAAGGTTATGTGGCAAGAGAGGTTATGGATTTTTGCAATGACTTTCTCAGTGGTAATGACACTCCTGATAATGACAAGAATATTGAGGAGGGCAAAGGAATTTTGGGATCACGGGTGAAAGTAATCAGCCGTGAGCAGTTGGAACAAGCTCACTTGTATATTTTACACAATATGGACGAAGTGAGTGTTTATATCGAGGAACATACCAATTTCATAAAGAGACAACATCCTCGAGCAAGTTCAATGTGGCTTGCTAGAGAGCATAATAAGACTTTTACTAAGTGGTTTGAAGATAAAGTCTTACATCAACTATCTCAAACACCAAATGATATTACAGAAACTATCAAATGCCTCGCCTTTAAACCAAAACCGAATGTTATGTCTTATGAAGGGTTTGACATTAATGGATTCACATATTACACAAAGCGCCAAGATGATAAGAGTGTCGTCCAAAATAGTGGGGTCACTCTTCAAGCGTCGACTATGTACTTTGCAAGTGCAAAGGATAAGAGTCCACGTGAAGCTAAAATGTCATATTACGGTGTCATTGAGGACATTTGGGAGTTTGACTACATAGATTTCAAATTTCCGCTCTTTAAATGTAATTGGGTTGATAACACCAAAGGAGTTATAGTGGATGAATTGGGTTTCACTTTGGTGAACTTTGAAAAGATTGGCGAGAAGGGTGAACCATTCATATTGGCATCACAGGTGAAACAAATATTCTATATCGATGATCCTGCAAATGATAAATGGTCGGTTGTTCTTCATGGTAAAAGACAGTTCATTGAATATCCTATAGATGAAGAAGAGTACTATGATAAGTATGATGACTCCAGTCCATTCTCAGTTGGGTTGCCAACTCCACAAAATATTGAAGCTAATGATGACTTATATGTGCGCGGAGATCACAATGAAGGATTGTTAATTGATAAAAGATCACAATTTTAGAGACATGTATGTTTATACAAATGCTAAATGTTTGCCTTTTTCTAGTTAATACAAATGCTAAATGTTTGCCTTTTTCTAGTTAATACAAATGCTAAATGTTTGCCTTTTTCTAGTTAATAGAAATGCTAAATGTTTGCCTTTTTAATGACATTTTCAGATGGCTGACCATGATGAGCATGATGTCCATGATGAGCATGAAGTCCATGATGAGCATGCTGTCCATGACGAGCATGGCGAGGATACTAATGTAAGTTCTAAAAACATATCCTGTATTTCTATAAAATTCATTATCTTCTAGTTATGTCATATATCCTATATTTCTATATTGGGCTAATTTAGTGTGTTTTATTTTTGTCAAATTTTAGGTTGATGCACCTGTACCCACTGAAGCACTGGAGCAACTTGATGTGCAACACCAAACACTTAACAAGAAAAGGGGCATCACTCTGTTGAAGAAGTTATTAGCGATAAGTGGTAGTGGATCCAAATTGGTGGTGGAGTTTGATAATGGAGGAAATCCAATTGGAGTGAACCACAATAATTTTGTGAACTATCTTGGGTGTACCACTCGGAGCCATTGTGGTGTTAAGTATGAAAATTGGCATAAAGTTCCTCAAGGGAAAAAAGACTTGATATGGAAGGATTTATGCGTGAGTTATTATTATTTGCAATTCTATTTTGTAGATTACAAATTCTATTATTTGCAATTCTATTTTGGATACTAGTTAATAACATTTCTATTTTACAGAATCTGTTTGCATTGGATGAGAAGTTGCATCGTAAAAATGTGATGCAACGCGCTGGAAAGATGCTTAGGAATTATAGGACAAATCTGAACAGAGAATACATAAAAGAGGGTGATAAGAAGAAGAAGTCAGCCCTTGAACAATGGAACTTCTTGGACAAAGAAGATTGGGACAATTTTGTTGCTTCAAGAAAATCTGAAGAATTCAAGGTATTAGGCGTCACTCCTAATTTAATTAATATACATTGTATTCACCTATTCAAGATTAGCATTTAGTGCTACTAACCAAATCATTAATGTGCATACTAACTAGGCCCTCAGTGACGCACAAAAAGCAAGATGTGCACTGAATGTGCATGACCACACTATGGGTCCAAAAGGCTATGCAAGCGTTCGCCAAAGACTACAGGCGGAGTCTGCGGCTACTCAGGAGTCTGCTCCTACTCAGGAGTCTGCCACACCCATGCCTCGCCATGATATCTGGATAGCTGGTAGGCAAAACAAGAAGGGTGAAATAAAGAAGCCTGTAACTGCTGAGGCGGCTGCAAAAATGGTAAAATAACACTCTTAGAGAAATCATTTGAATATTGATTATTTGTGGTGTTAACTTACCAATTTCTGTTTATGGTGATTAGCGGGAGCTGCACGAGCAGAGGAAACAAGGCACGTTCATCCCTCAGGGCACAAGGGATGAATTGACAGTTGCTCTGGGTAACCCAGAGCATCCTGGACGTGTTAGAGGTGCCGACGCTGGTGTTGGCATCAAAGCATTCTTTGGGCCATCCCAGCGCAAACCTAGAGCGGGACTTTCTCAAGAAGAGGTAACCTATTCTTTTTTTAGAAGTTACTGCAAAAGGAAATTCATTAATAAGAAGCTAATGTTTCTTTTATCCTTGTATAGCAGAATAAGAGAGTTGAGGATTTAGTTGCTAAGAAGGTCAACGATGTAGTTGCTGAGAAGGTCAAGGAAGAATTGCTGCGGTGGCAGGCATCTCAGGCTTCCAATACGCCTATGGCGACCCACTCTTCTCCTGATGCACAGACTGCGAGTAATCCTAGAGACCCATCGCCTAGCACGTCTGCTGTAAGTATTGTTTATGACATTGTAGTTAGTCTTTTCAAGTTGTTATGTTTTCAAGATGATATGTATATATGTATAATATTCTTTACGTAAATTTGTAGGCATTGAAGCCATGCCGCTTAAGAATGCAAGACTACATTGTTGCAGAGGCGCAGGCTTACCCGTCCCTTCCTGGGGCAATGTTTCACGGGACTCCAATGCCACAGGGCTACGTTCGTGTGAGCCCGATACGTGTGTTACCTGATTGGAGAGAAGCTACATTGCCATATCCCCACCCGGATATTGATAGACTTGCTGATGCAGAAGGCGGGGTGATATTGTGGCCCAAAGCAGATGTCGTCTACACGACTGAAATTGTAAGATAAATTTACATTGATTTAGACTGTTAATGTGTATATATGATGTCAACTGATCTGAAATTATATGTACAGGTTAAAAAGAAGACACCAGGAGCACCTAGGCCTCCACTTCCACTTCCCGCATTACCCGATTGGGTTCCAACTGACCTAACATACCCGTTAGGTCCTGCTTGTAGGGGAATGGCATGTTGGCTACGGGCACATAATGTACATTGCCCTATAATTATTTCTTTAGATGCAGATTATGCAGGTCAATCATATGATAACTCTTTATTTATACAAGATATTATTGAGCTGTTTATGTATGATTGGCTGAATACATCAATGATAGAGACATGGATAAGGTGAGATCTTGTTTATACATCCATATACCTTGTGTAAGATCCGGTGATCTGGTTTCTTATATATTAATGCATATGCCTATATGTTTTGCAGCTACTTAGTCGAAGATCATTGCAAACAATTTGCATTTGATCATTTGGGATTTTTGATTCCATCATTGATTAGTTTGGTAGCTAAAGACCCTGATAATGTTCAACAATACTGTATATATGCTTTTACAATTTTTGATCAGCAAAAGAAGATGATAATAATAGCTCCATTCAATGTCAAGTAAGTTTACTTTATTTATAATTTGGACTTAAGAAAATTCCATTTTTATTTTGCATTTTGAGTTATTAATTATTAACTTCTTACCTCTAGCGGTAGACATTGGGAGTTACTAGTTATTGTCCCTGGGACATTCACTGTTTATTATCTAGATCCTGCGGGGAGTACATTGAACCCTAAAATTGGACACGTAATGAGAATGCCATTATTCTGGTGAGAAATATTTCATTTTTATATCCGTTAACATCTTTTATTACATTACTATTTACTTATGCAATTTATTGTGTTATATTAACATGTAGGGGTTTAGATGCATTCAAAAAGGCTGGAGGAACGGTCCTAAGGAAAAAGAACCAGCCAATAAATTGGCAGAACGTACAAGTAAGTTCCCGACTCGAATATATATATTATTGATGTGAATTGTGCTTAGTTGTATTATTTTGTATGTTTCAATTTATAGTGTGCTACACAAGACAATGGTTGGGCATGCACATACTATGTGATGCGATTTATGCAGATGATTATCAAATATGCCGCATTGGACATCGATACCATACATGAGGTATTATATATAGTCTCATTAGTTAGTATGCAATATATCAATCTTATCTTATTTTTATATTATTACTTATATATATACATCATTCTCTTTGCAGGTGTTTAAAACTGACAACACTACAGGTAAACGCTTAAAAAATATACATGCTCCATATACGATGGAAGCATTAAATGAAGTAAGAGAAGAATGGGCAAAAGCCATACAAGCAGTGGCAACTGTAAGATATAATTGGGATATTGATAGCGATAATGAATGATACTTTGTAAATGAATATTTCTGAATGTTAATACATGTATTTGAATGTTTCTATATGTGTGAATGTGAGAATTGAATTGATGTCTGAATGTATGTACATGTATGTACTTGTGTGAAATTTTCTTTGTGACTTTTGCAGGTTTGCGGCCTCTTTGTAGGCTGATATCAATGGATGTCGTAAACCTGCAGTTCAGAATACTGAACTGCAGGTTCTCATCCTGCTGACCAGCCACAGCAGGCCTGCAAACTGATATGAAAAAAAAAATATAAATAGGTGTCGGTTATTTAATAAAAACCGTCAGCAAAGACATACAGCGTCGGTTATTTATTTATAACCGACGCCTGATGTGGCCAAAGCAGTCCTGGAAATGGCATCGGATATTCGTATCGAACCGACGCCTATTTAAACAACAAAGCGTCGGTCGTTTGGTATATAACCGACGCCAAAAGGGTTCGCGTCACAGAAAACGGCGTCATCTAGGACACTTTATGCGTCGGTTATCAACTAAAAGACCGACACCTATTTAACCTATAGGCGTCGGTTTTTTAGTAAATCACCGACGCAGAAAGTGCCCTAGATGACGCCGTTTTCTGTGGCGCGAACCATTTTGGCGTCGGTTGTCTACTAAAAGACCGACGCCTATAGGTTAAATAGGCGTCGGTTAAAAAACCGACGCCGAAATGTTCGACCTTTAGCGGCGCCCACATAGGCGTCGGTCGGAAACCGACGCCAAATGGGGTTAAAAGACTGACGCCAAATGGGGTTTCTGTAGTAGTATCTGTTTTAGATTGTATAAATAATTACATAGACAGACCAGTTCATTCCTAAATAGTTGTTAATTATATATACATCTTTATTGCCTGTTTGAGTAATATGGATTCGAAAACCATGCTTTTGCTTGATGATGTTGCCTCCCTTCGTCCAGAACGATTTTCTGGTTTGCACTTCTATCGTTGGCAAAAAAAATGTATTTTTGGCTCACATCCCTTGGACTTGTGTCTGCCATCTTACCACCCAAAGACTCTGTTCCTGTTGTGCCTCCACCACAATCCGAAAACCTCCTTCTTGGAGAAGATCAACCTGTACCCCTTATTCCTGAATTGGTTGTCCCCACTCCTATTTCTAAAGAAACTGATTACTTTTGTCATGATAGGATCCTATTAGCCTTATCTGATAAACTGTATGACATCTACCATAGGATCCCAGCCACTCTTGAACTGTGGACAACCTTAGACTCTAAATTTGGTCTAGAAGATACTAGTCTTGAGCGTTGTGCTTTTGTTGAATGGCTAACATATAATATGATTGATGATAAACCTATCTCGGCTCAAGTTCTAGAATACCAAAATTTAGTTTCAAAATCTATGGCTAAAGGTTACAATCTTGATGAGAATATTCAAGTTGCAGCCCTCATAGAGAAGCTCCCTCCTTCATGGAAGGATTTCACCAGGAACCTTAGACATAGACAAGGAAACATGTCCATGGCATCCTTAGTTAAATCCCTACAAACCGAAGATAGACATAGGGAACAAGATAGGAAGTATGACCCGTCTGTCAACATGGTTATAGGTGATAAAACTAAGAAGAAACCTAACCCTTTCCATTTCAATAAGAAATCTAAACCTTCCTTTAAGGGCCGCAAGCACCACCAAAATCAGATTAATATTAATAGTGATCAAGGAGAAAGACGTGTCTGCTTTGTGTGTGATAAACATGGCCACTTAGCAAATGTGTGCAGATTTTGCAAAGGTCAAAGAAAGTAGAATGTCCAGGCTCCTAAAAATCCTGAAGTAAATATGATCACTGTGGGGGAAATCCCTTCCTCTTCTATAGAAAGGTTAGAAAATCCTATTGTTTTTTACTGACTTATCTTTAGAGTGGTACATAGATTACGATGCCACCTGCCATATTTGCTTTGACCAATCCCTCTTTTCTACCTATCATGCTGAAATTGGCAGAGTGATCAAATGGGGAGATCATTCATCTACCATCTCGATTGCTGGCTTTGGACGTGTGGACATAAAGCTTACTTCTGGGAATATTCTTAGATTACACGATGTCCAACATGTCCTTTCTGTAGAAATCTGATTAGTCAAGTAGTGTTGCAACATTCTGGTTATACCTTGTTGTGTCAAGGTAATAGAGTTGTAATTTCTAAGAATGGTTCTTACATTGGTCTTTCATACACTTGTAGTGGTTTGATTAAACTATCTTCTGTTTCATGTAATGCTTCTTCTAGTAATGAAATATCTTCTACTATTTTAGTTTCTGAGACTAGTGATGTTTGGCATGCATGTCTTGATCATGTGAATAAAATATGATGAAATGCATGATTCACTTAGATCTGATTCCTAAGATGCATATTGATATTTTTGATAGATGCCAAGTTTGTGTGCAAGCTAAGCTTCCAAAAAAGCCATTTAAATCAATAGTAGATCGTAGTACATCCTTGCTTGAGTTAATTCATACTGATGTTTGTGATTTAAATCATGTTCTTACTCATGATAATATGAGATACTTTGTTACCTTTATAGATGATTTTCAAAGTATTGTTCTATTTTCTTACTGAAAACCAAGGATGAACAATGAGAAAAAATCAGAATCTATAAAACCCAAGTAGAGAAACAACTAGAGAAGAACATTAAGAGAGTGAGGTCTGATAGAGGTGGTGAGTACACTTCTAATGAACTTAATAAGTTCTGTGAGGATCATGGCCTTATTCATGAAACCATTGCCCCATATAATCCTCAATCTAATGGAGTTGCTAAGAGGAAGAATAGAACATTGATTGACATGGTCAACTCAATGCTAGCTGAGTCTGGACTTAGTCACAGACTGTGGGGGGAAGCCCTTCATACAACCAACTACCTTCTCAATCGTATTCCTTTTAGACACCTTGAAAAAACTCCTTATGAACTTTGGCTTAACAAGAAACCCTGTTTGAAATACCTCAAAGTGTGGGGCTGTTTGGCCAAGGTTAAGATTCTTGAGAATAAGAAGAGAAAACTAGGACCTAAAACTGTTGATACTGTCTTTATAGGATATGTTGAAAATAGTAATGCCAATAGATTCCTAGTAATAAAATTTGAAATCTCAGACACTAGAGTTAACTCGATACTTGAGATTAGACATGTAGATGTTGTCTACTATGAAACCATATTTCCTCTTAAAGAAAAGGTTGCTAGGAAAATTAGTGAATATCCTTCTTCCTGTTCTCCTACTGAACCTCTTGTAGTTCCACCTTCTTATGAAGTAGAACATGAACTCCTTGTAGATGAGCCTCCAAGTGATATAGGTAGGGGTAAAAGGACTAAAGTTGATAAGA
The DNA here is from genome assembly GCA_963693085.1 of Alisma plantago-aquatica. Classification (NCBI taxonomy): domain Eukaryota; kingdom Viridiplantae; phylum Streptophyta; class Magnoliopsida; order Alismatales; family Alismataceae; genus Alisma; species Alisma plantago-aquatica. The sequence goes on along the minus strand of OY856412.1, from coordinate 499,322,017 downwards.
ACTATGTTTCTGACTTCTACACCTTCATAGTAGAAGAAGACCCGCATACCTATGAGGATGCCATGAAATCCATAGATTCTAGCTTTTGGAAGGAAGCCATTGATAATGAAATAAAATCAATTATGAGCAATCATACTTGGATTCTAACTGAGCTTCCTCTAGGCTATAAGACTATTGGATGTAAATGGGTATTTAGAAAGAAGATGAGGGTAGATGGTTCCATTGATAAGTTTAAGGCCAGACTAGTAGCCGAAGGCTTTAGTCAAAAGGAAGGATTTGATTACTTTGACACATATGCACCTGTAACCAAAATCTCTTCCATTCGTGTCCTAGTTACTTTAGCTACGATCCATAAACTTGAAATCCATCAAATGGATGTCAAGATAGCCTTCTTGAATGGAGATCTTGAAGAAGAGATTTACATAGATCAACCTGAAGGGTTTGTAGCAACTGGACAAGAACACAAAGTTTGTAGACTTGTCAAGTCCTTGTATGGACTGAAACAAGCACCTAAACAGTGGAATGATAAGTTTGATAAAATTGTTTTATCTATTGGATTTATTGCGAATGAATTTTATCATTGTATTTATTCTAAAACTGTTGATGATGCCTGCATAATAATGTGTTTATATGTATATGATACATTGATGTTTGGATCTAATTCTGAAATTATATCTGAAACTAAATCTTTTCTTGCTAGCAATTTTGATATGAAAGATTTAGGACTTGCTGATGTAATACTTGGTATTAAGTTGAGTAGATCTACTTTTGGTTATGTACTTAATCAAACTCATTATGTTGGTAAGATCTTGCATAGATTTAATATGTTTGCTTGTACTCCTATCAATACACCTTATGATGCTAGTTTACATCTTTCTATACATAAGGGTACTCATGTGGATCAACATAGATATGCTCAAGTTATAGGAAGCTTAATGTACCTTGCTAATTGCACTAGGCCTGATATTTCTTATGCTATAAGCAGATTGAGTAGGTACACTAGCTGTCCTAATGAGGACCACTGGAAAGCTTTGGTAAGAGTGTTTAAGTACCTTAAGGGTACAATACAATATAGTCTCCACTATAGTGGTTTTCCACCTATATTAGAAGGACATACCAACGCTAACTAGATTGCAGATTCAGATGAAACCAAATCTACCAGTGGGCATGTATTTTGCCTTGGAGGAGGTGCAGTTTCTTGGAAATCATCCAAGCAAACTGTGAGAGCTAGATCCACTATGGAGACTGAGTTTATTGCTTTAGATTTATCTTGTTGTCATGTTGAATGGCTTAGAAATTTACTTATTGATCTGCCGATTGTTTCTAAACCATTTCCTCCTATTTGCATATTATGTGATAATAAAGTAGCCATATACAAAGCTAAACAATCTAAAGGCAACCCGAGTAAGAACTTTATGAGTTTAAGGTATGAAGATGTGAGAGATCACATCACCCGAGGGGTCATATCTATAGAGTATGTGAAACCTACAATGAATATTACTGATCCACTTACTAAGGGTCTAGCTAGAAAGCTAATACTCAGTTTGTCGAGGGGGATGGGTCTTCTGCCCATAGATTAAACATTGAAGTGGTAACCCTACCTTTCCAAAATTGGAGATCCCATGGGGAATTTTTCAAAGGGGCAACTAAGCTGTCGTGTTATGTGGAAGCACACTTTGGAGTTTTACTCCTTGACCCTCCCTATGGCGCTAGTGCTTCGACACTATCTGAGTATAGGAAGAGCTTTGCCCTGAATGGGTTCAATGCCATTTATTAGCAGGGTATGCACCAGACATGATACCCTTGGAGATCCCTACTATTTAAGTGTAACCCAAGAGTCAGGGTTTATGTGAGTTGGACATACTCACTAGAGCGCTCAAGAAACAAGATTATGCGAATGGCGTTTATGCACAACACTGATACAAACTCGTTCTAGTACCCACACTATGATTGTTTGATTTACTAAGGTCTGAATCAGAGATTCTGGTTCAAGACGTAGTTCACCATGTCTCTCTGGATTGAAGTGAGTCATTTTAGGCAATGGTTCAAAGCCACAAGCTACCAATGCTGAAAAATATAGTAATGTCACAATTTTTTTTATTATTTATTGAATTTCTGAAAAGAATTATGGAACATGTGGGGGAATGTTGTATTTCCCATTCCAGAATTCAGTTTTCCATCCAAACTTTTATCCCATATTGCTTGCAGCAGGAATCATACAACTCCTTATATGAGCTAGTGGTCCCCAAGAGGTCAAGACCTCTCAAGGGCATGGGAATCTAAGACTGATTGGTTAGGCTTGTGTATTTCTCAGAATAAAATAAAAAGCACACACACACATGCGTGCGCGCATTCGTTCATTCGTTCGCTCGCCCGCCCGACCCAGCTCGCCTCGGCTCGACTTGGTTCGGTTCGATTCGGTTCGGTGCGTGAGTGGATTTATCTTTTTATGAAATATTTTATTTTGTTTTGTTTGTCCCAAAATGACATTTTGCTTTCTGTGTTGGGTCGGTTGGAGTTCGGTTGACAAAAATTTAAGACACATAAATTAAACCTCTCTTGACTACCCATTAAGCCGACCATTAAAACACGATGTTAAAGACGCACATTGGAGAGACCAACAGGTGTGGGCAGTTACCGCGGCAGCTGAGACACACTCCATATAAGGAGGCGTCTGCTCTCATTTGAGACACACAACATACAAGAGATACAAAGAGATACAGAGACACAAACTGGTATAGCAACAGTTACTTTACTACTGGGACAAACCCTATTTCAAGAGCACCTTATAGGATGGCCCCTACTGAGTTTCTTGAGTTGAAGAAGCAACTGCAGGAACTGCTAGACAAGGGTTTTATCTACCCTAGCACATCACCATGGGGAGCACTAGTTCTCTTTGTGAAGAAGAAGGACGGTTCACTCAGAATGTGCATAGACTACTAGATGATCAACCAGGATACCATTAAGATCAAATACCCTTTACCCTGAATAGATGATCTGTTTGACCAGTTTAAGTCAACTTGAGTATTTTCAAAGATTGACCCGAGATCGGGGTACCACTAGTTGCGAGTCAAGAGTGAGGACACCCTAAAAACTACTTTTAGAACCTTTTATGGTCACTATGAGTTTGTGGTTATGCTTTTCAGGTTGTCCAATGCCCCTAGTGTGTTCATGAACCTCATGAACAGTGTATTCCGACCCTTACTCGACTCATTTGTCATAGTGTTCATCGATGACATTTTGGTTTATTCAGATGACCTAGGACAACACCGAGACCACCTGAGTAGAGTCCTTGATATCTTGAGAAAGTAAAAGTTTTATGGGAAATTCTTGAAGTGCAAGTTTTGGATAGACCGTGTCATGTTCCTTGGACACATCATATCTAGAGGAACCATATTAGTAGATCCAACAAAGGTGTCAACTGTTTGAGATTGGCCACCACCAAAGAATCCCTCAGAGATCTACAACTTTCTAGGATTGGCTGGATACTATCAGTGCTTCATAAAGGATTTCTCAAAGACTGTGTTGCCACTTACCAAGCTCACCCGAAAAGATGAGAAGTTTGTGTGGTCGGACCTATGTGAAGCACGATTCTAAGAGATGAAGGAGAAGTTGACTACAATCCCAATGTTGACTCTACCATCCGGTAACGAAGGTTTTATGAACTTTACCGATGCATCAAAGATGGGACTCGAGTGTGTGCTAGAGCATGATAGACATGTTGTTGCCTATGCCTCCAGACAAGTCAAACCCAGTGAAGTAAATAATCCGACACATGATTTAGAGTTGGCTGTGATTATTCATGCACTGAAGATTTGACGACACTATCTGTATGGAGCCACCTTTGAGATCTTCACCGACCACAAGATCTTGAAGTATATCTTAACTCAGACAGACCTAAATCTATGGCATAGACTATGTATGGAATACATGAAGGACTATGATTTCATCATTGCCTATCACCCTGGAAAGGCAAACATTGTAGCTGATTCTCTTAGCTGAAAACAACTCAGGTGTGCAGCTATCTTGTCTAGCCAGTGGAGGAATCTAGAAGATCTTATGGAGTGGACTCTACAACCGTTAGAAGACCGAGTCCGTTTGGCTAATATATAGATTAAACCAGACCTATTGACCGAGTTGGTAGCTTCCCAATTAGCCAGTCTAGAACTTGACAAGATGAAATGTTTGATGGAGAAACCTCAGACCCATCTCTCTGTAGGGATGGATGGCGGGATCCGATACAAGAGTCGTATTTGGGTTCCTGAAAGCTCGCCTATAAAGGATTGTATCTTGTAAGAAGTTCATGGTTCGAAGTATACAATACACCCTGGAACTACAAAATGTTTAAGGATCTACAACGATACTTTTGGTGGCCCAGAATGAAAAGAGATATAGTAGAGTATGTGGCCAGATGTCTCATTTGCTAGATGGTGAAGGCTGAACACCAGTGACCCGGTGGATCGTTACAGTCGATTGAAATTCTTGAGTGGAAATGGGAACAGATCACCATGGACTTTATGGTGGGTCTCCCCAAAACCAAGAGAGGTCATGACACAATATGGGTTGTGGTAGATCGCCTTACCAAGCCGGCACATTTCCTCACCCTAAAGACCACTACCAAAGTGACAGACTTAGCTGAACTATACATCTGAGTGATTGTACGACTACATGGTGTTTTGAGTTTGATCATTTCTGAACGCGTTCCGAAGTTCACTTCTAAGCTGTAGAAGTAGGTACAAGAGGAAAGTCTTTAATGAAACGACAGTAGTACCCTACATGTCCCAAGAAACTACAGACAGAAGAAACTAAAGGAGGTGGAAGCTTGGAAATAGCCTCTACTTTACTCTTGTCAACTTCTATGCATGCTTCATATACTCTGTGTCCCAATACTATACCTTCTCGCACCATAAAGTGCCACTTCTCCCAATTGAGAACTAGTTGCTTTTTTTCACATCGTTGGAGAACAAGGGAGAAATTCTATAGACAATCTTCAAAGGATGACCCATAGACCGAGAAGTCATCCATAAAGACCAAAGATAGTTCAACTCAAATTAGAACCCAAATGGACTTCTCCCCGACTTGTGGCTAATTCTGAATTCATTTCTATAGAAACAACATTGGACACGACGTGTCTTATTTAAGACACGACGTGTCCCTTACCAGAAATCTTCACAAGATGAAGGACACGCCATGTGGTATTTAACAAATGGTGTGTGAGTCTCCAGCAGCCCCAACACCAAAATGTAGAAGAACACAAACACATCATGTCTGAATTAGGACACATGGTGTCCACAAGACCAGAAGGCTACAACTTGCTATCAACGCATACGATGTGTGTTAATTCAAACACATAGTGTTCCTTTTGCCTGAAATGACTACAGAAGAAAGTTACACATCGTGTCTTATTTAAGACACGCCATGTACTTCATAGCAGCAATAAAATCCAACAAAATTGCACAACGAGTCATGGCGTGTCCTCTAACAGACACCCTGTGTCACTATCAGTTTCTATAGAAATGAGAGCAACCACTCCTCATTTTTAAAGACAATGCAACCCGATATGCGGTTATATCTCATCATTTTGAAAGTGTCTTTCATACAAGAGAAGTTCCAGAGCTAAGGAGGGCAATTTTGGGGTAGAAGAAGGTGATTTCTTGGCAAATAACCTCAATTATTTCTTCTTAATTTCTTCCTCGAAGGTGCAGCAGAGCTTACTCCTCTCATTCAAGCTTTCTGGGAGGGAAGATTGTCTAAGTTTGGAGTAGTTCCAAGGGTGGAATTTCATCCTCTAGTTAGATTTCTACTTCCCTTTGGCTACATCTTTGATTCCTTTAGCTTTTTCTTCTCTTAAGCATGCATAACTCCGAAATTTCTGCATTGTGTTTGTACATTTTCATTATAGATGAGTAGAACTCTTTTCTTGGGCATGGGAGAGTAACTCCCATGCCATTGTCCATGTGAACTCTGAATCTATGTTTATTTCAAGTTAATTTTTCCTTTCTATGGATATCTATGGTGTTTCTAGCCTGTATGTTTGGCTGGCCACTTTTCATACATGGTTTATGTATGAGGAAGTAAGGAGTAGAATCCATGACAATATGCTCTTGACCATGGGAGTGTCTTTATAATTTTGAGGTCAAGGTTGTGTTTGATTCTAGGCATAGATGCACGATCGTTTGTTAAGTTGAAAACCATCTCATGACATTGGGAAATGCACGATGATGACAATCTCCCTACATATTGATGGTAAACTTGATTTTGTAGTCCATATGATATGATGGTATGGTAGTGAAATCTAATGTCCAAGTCTTTAATTGCTTATTCAACCCTTTAACTTTTATCTTCGGCTTTTGCTAGCTTTCTATATCTATAAACAACCTAAATTTTGTAACCCGACTTGGATTAACAAAAGTTAACCAATTTGCACCTAACTAGCCTAGCCCTTTGTGTTTGACACTCGATTACACTGACCCCATACACTTGCATGTAGTTAGTAGTTGAGATCTCTTTTTTGAAACTCCCAATAATGCCTGACACACCTTAACCTGTGATGCCTAGCTAAACCCTAACCCTAATGATCGATATACCTAGGGTTGCCTGACATGGCTTGTATGCCTGACACCCTTAGGTGGTGTTGGCTGATGTGCTACGGAGTGATGTTACCCATCACACCCTTAGGTGGTGCTTGCCGATACACCATGGAGTGGTGTTCCCCGTCACACCTTATATGGTGTTGACCGTCACACTCTCAAGAAGTGGTAAACCATTACACCTTTTGTGAGGTTATCTCTTGTGCCGTAGTTGACATGTTGTGACGCCCTTATATGTAAGTGCAACATTGAGGCTAGATTTCGAGAGATAAATGTATTTTTTGATCCAGAGTCAAACAATGCTTTAACAGGATGTCCATTCAAGAAAACAATGCCTACACATTATAATTATATTTTAAGTATTTGAAGGCATTTGAATGAGATATTAGATATATGAAAAAGATTTAAGGTTACCTTCGACAAGCTAGTTTGGATTTTCCGTAGCCTCTTCTACTGTTACTGCGAACACCCTAGCATTGTAGTGTCCCTGAGGGGGTGGAGCACCCACTGGAGGTTTGCTAAGGATAGACGCATTGTGGCACTTGGCAAGGAAATGTCCCTCCTTCTTGCAAGTTGTAGCAGACCGGCTTGGTGTAGCGACAAGGTCCATCATGTCCTCATCCACAAGTCTTGCATTTGTTGCGGTAATCCATCAGCTTGTTGTTCTTCTATCCTTTCTTCCATGAACCTCCTCCTTTTTCTGATCCTTTATTATGGTCGGGGTGGAACTTCTTGAACTTCTCTTCCTTGGTGGCGGTCAACCCTAAATATCCCATACTAGAAGGCTTCTGCAATCCCTGCTCCCTTTCCTGCTTAAGGGCCATGTCTAGGGCTTCATCAATGTTTCGGGGATGGGAGGCTATAACTAGGGTTTTCAGGTGTGTAGAGAGGCAATCTACATAATGCTCAGTGAGGCGGTCCTCAGTCCGGATAGGGGCATAGCGTTCCAGAAGCCTAAACTTCCGAGTATAATCAGCCACTGAGAGACGACCCTGCCTAAGCTCCATGTACATCTTCTCTTTCCTCTTCCTCTTATTTATGGGCATGAAATGGTCGGTGAAGAGGGCCTTGAAGGCTTCCCAATCTATGCCACTCAAACCTAGACTAGTTCTCCCTAAAATGCATTGAGGCGCATCAATTGACTGGACATGACGGGGTTTCCCAAGTTTTCTTTTTCCTCTCCCTGGTTCCTACCATAGTTCTCCCACCAGATCTTCGCCCCTCCCTTAAGCAGATGGGTGGCGAATTTGACCTAATTTTCCTCAGGTACTTCTAGGGCACGGAAGGCATTTTCTATAGGTAGGACCCAGGCCTCAGCCTTGTCCATGACCTCAGGCTGATCTTCCCCCTAAAAGGAATCAGGGTTGAGCTTAATGAAGTCTATCACCGTCACTTCCTTTTTTCTAGAGGAGCTAGGTTCAAGGGTTCCTTTTGTGGTGAGGGTTTCCATAAAGTCTAGAAGGATTTTCTTATGTTCCTCCCACCTTTCCTTGGCCAAGACATCGGGATCAGGTACTTCAGAGGTTTCATGTTCTTTTCTCTTCTTAGAGGATGATTCCTCTGAGGCCTTTGAGTTGCGAGTTTTTGGAGGCATCCTGAAATTAATGGAGCATATTATATTTTTTTCTTCCAATTATCATATATTTATCATTATTATTGTCATTCATCATTTCCTTCTTTTTTTTAATTTCATTATTCTCCTTTATTAATTATTAATGAATTTAATGTCATGATGAGTGGAGGATACCCTAAATCCTTATTAGTGGATCCTTAGGACTTTCTAAATAGAGAGACTCCTTCCTAACCTTATAATAGAGGTAAGGGGGAAAATTTATTTTAAAACTTAGATGAGAGGGAAATTTTTTGTCTATGGAAGAGATGAGAGGGAAAATCTATAGATGAGAAGGTTCCTAAATTAAGGTATGCCCAAGAATAGGGGACACTTAGGGTATCAACCAGGTAGACTTATACTACCATAAAGGTAGCCTCGTGATTGCCAAGCTAAGTGGCTCAGAGACTTTAGTCAGACCCATGGCATATGCTATCCTAGACACCTTCACCTTTCACATCCCAAACTCAAGGACTACCCTAGACTCAAAATAGGGTGAATGAAGTTCATGTGACTTGATGTGTGAACATTGGCTCTGATACCAACTTTGATGACCCCAATTTCTATATACTTTCCATAAATCACAATATGAAGAGAGAGAGAGGATAAGGGTCATCCATATGTCATTAATGTGAGCCCATTATTGATCATTATTCTAGGGTTTCGATTTAGGGGGAACAGGGTCAAATCCAATGTTAAAAGAGCTTACTAAAAGTACTATCCTTTATTTCCATATTTATATTCCACAATTAAAGTCAAAAAGGACATAAAACAAAGTCATGCAGAGGATGCTTCGGTCTAGGGTTGGATTTGGGTACAAATGATAATTTATACACATTCTTCTCATTTTTTTGAGAATAGGGATATTTTGTGGGTATTTTTCGAACACTGGAGATATTTATAAAGGTTTTTACAATACTGACCAATCAAGTAAATTTTTAGAAGAATAAAATGAAAATAAAAAAAGAAAAAGGTGGCCGGCCTCACGGATCAAAAGAGGGATTCGATTCCGCGGATCCTCTCCATAACCCACGAGCCAGCCCCGGTCAACAGGGTCAAGGCTTGTTGTGATGGACATAAATACCCATGAGGGTCTCATGTGCACCGTGACAGAGCATGGGAAAAAATAGGAAACCTGCCCCTTCGATTGTTCTGCTCGTGCGCCATGGAAACAACGAGGGTCGGGGCAAGGAGGCCGTAGGCTAAGCAGGTGAAGGGAAGTTGGAGGAAGTGTGCTTTGGGGTAGAAAATCCTCGCGGCATCAAACTGGTTTCAGAGAACTAAATGAGGGCATCAGTAGTGGTCAACATCTTGATTCTGATCAAGCAAAGCTGATGAACAGAGGAATGGTGTTTTTGGGAGTATACCTACCCTCGGGTTGGATTGAGGGTTCAAGAAGCTCCGCACGATGTTTATGAGGCTCATCGACTTCTCCTTACGGCTTGGCGTGCTCCTGAGCTTGCTGACGATGGAGCTTTTGAGCTCAGCTATAGCGGCTAGTCGACCCAGGGTTCCAAACCTTTGAGGCTCCAAATGGGGGTAGAGATCGGCTCGTCGGGATCCCAAGAAGGTGCAAACTCAGTTGATTGGAAGTTGGAGTCTTGTGGAGTAAAGTAGGAGGTCGGGGTCAGGCGAGGTGAGGTTGCTAAGGTCCAGGTGATGAAGACGTCTCACTGCGCAATTGAGGGTGCTAGATGATCAAAGGAGGGTAGGCGGTGCTAATGATGCTCTTAAATAGGCCGTAAGTGGGGGTGTAGAGGGAAGCCCTAAAAGGTGTGGAGAAGAGGGGGGTCGTTCTCCCTGATTCGAGGGAGATGGGTGACGCGGTGATAGTCATTGAGTTCATTTTGAGGAGAGGAGTTTATCCTCCAAAAATCTCGTGCGGGTGTTGTGGGAGTCGGGCGTGTGAAGTCGCTGCTGGGTCGACGCTCTGTTGTGGTCGAGGCCGAGATAGGCGGGAGGTAGAAGACGAGGTCCTTGACCCTTGGATCCCTGAGCGGATCTGTGTCCTTCCAATCGGACGGATGGGGTCAAATCTCAGTAAGTGGTCCACGCCCCAGCAACCTTAATGACTGCATGACATTTATTTAGTCAAATAAAATCAAAACTTAGGTCCTAGGTCCACAATGAATGGAATATGTACCTAATTCCAATTGGTCATATCTTCCAATTGGTTGACCCAATTGTAATGAAACTTTTGGAGTAGCTTAATGATGTCATTAAGTAGCTAAGATACAAAATTGGAGTCAAAATTCGATTGTTGACTAGGTCAATTGGCTAAATGTCATAATGCTTTTATTATTGTCTTTATATGATATTATGGATGGTCTTAAGTGAAATTGATAATCAATTTAGTGAGGGAAAGATTGAGGGCATAATTGGAATAATAAAAATTATAGGAAAGAGAAAATAAATTATATATATATATATATAGGAAAACTCACTTTGTCACACTTTTGTGTGGGAAAGAAACCCAATTTTGTGTTTGCATTTTTCATTTTTGAAGTAGTAACTGTCATACATGTTTTTATGTTTCACATAGTTACTCTTTTGTTATATGTGGTTACTCTTCAGACTGATAGAGTTACTCTTTGGTGTTTCAGGGTTACTCTTCTATCTTGCAGAGTTACTCCCACACACTGTCATGGATCCCAACCTTGATACAGATGTTGTTGATGCAAGTGTCAGTCGTGACAATGATAATCCTCATTCTTCTCCTTCTATTGGTGCTTCCACTCTGACCCCAGCTGCAGTCCCTAGAAATGGTCTCCAGTTTGGAAGTTTAGATGAAGGTATCTCCTTCTATTCTAGGTACGCTGGCATGATTGGTTGTAACATCAGGAAATACGATAACATGTATGAATGTGGTACTAAGATTGTGGTTGCCAAAGATCTGGTTTGTGACAAGCAGGGTAAAATCAGTCATTCTAAGAGGTCAAGAGGGCTTCTGAGCCCCGTTTGTGATGAAGTGGGTAACTTGCAGGATAATCTATCCAAGAAGCACAAGCATTATGTGAAGATGTGTGGTTGTGGAGCCATGATCCAGTTCACACTGGATAAGTCCTCATCCATGTGGGTTGTGACTGCCTTTGTTGAGGAACACAACCATAATCTTGTTGACGATGCTCATCTTCATTACCTGAAGTGTAACTCATCTCTTGATGAAACTAAAAAAGAGATCCTTTCTTCCATGAGCCAATCTAACATACCTATATCGAGACAAATTGCATTGATAGCATCCGAGTCTGAAGGATATGAAAATCTGACATTCATCAACAGACAAGCTCATGGACACATCAATAGCAAGAGGAAAGAGTCAGCCAAATACGATGTCGACATGGTTTTGGATCGCTTTGCTAGGTTTTAGGTCCTTGATCCAAAATTCTTCTATACCTACCAAAACGATCCCGATTGCTGCCTGACTCATCTGTTTTGGGCTGATCATATCTCTGTTGAAGACTGCGGGTTGTTCGGAGATGCGATTGTGTTTGACACCACCTACCACACCAACAAGTATTCAATGGTTTTTGGAATGTTTGGTGGTGTTGATCACCATTGCAAGAAAATGTTGTTTGCTTCAACTTTGCTGGTCGATGAGAAGTACGACTCCTTTGTCTGGGTTTTCAAGCAGTACTTACTTTGTTTTGGCAAAGAGCCAGTTTCTATCATAACCGATCAGGACCTTGGTATGAATGCTGGTATCATTATTGTTTTTCCGAATTGCAAGCATCGCTTCTACAACTGGCACATCCTACAAAAGCTTCCCTCTAAGCTTGGTGGTGTTCTTAACAAGGACCATATCATAAGCTCCTTGAATGATTGCGTGTGGAACGTGGATGATGTCGACATTTTTGAAGAGAGGTGGGATTCTGTAGTTCAAGAGAATGATCTATTTTCCATTACTTGGCTTTCTGATATGTATGTGATGCTTTGGGATTGGGTTCCGTGCTATATGCAGTCTTCTTTCTTTGCGGGCATGAGGACAACTCAAAGGAGCAAGAGCCTGAATGTGTTCATTAGAAGCCATGTGAATAGCAGGAAGACTCTCTTTGAACTTGTATGTTCCTTGGAAACTGCTTAGTCTCATGTGTGGGAGATTGAAAATTTCAAAGACTTTGACGACGAGTAACCTCCCTTTGTCATCACTGTGGTCTCTGGAGGAGCAAATGAGAGGTATATACACCAAGTCCATCTTTAAGATCTTTCAGTCTGAGGTTCATCAAAGCATGTTCTACAATGTAAAGGAAGTTTCAGAAGAAGGTGTCTTTGAGGTGTATCGTGTCGGTGGCCTTGGATCTCCCCATTTTTTTGAAGAAAGAGTCGTCTAGTGATATTGTTTTGTGCAATTGCTTCATGTTGGAATTCAATGGTATCCCTTGCATGCACATACTATCTTATTTGAAGAGATGTGACTTTTGCACTCTTCCCGAGCCATACATAATGATGAGGTGGACCAAAGGGTACAAAGAACACCCTTTGATTTTTGGCAAACACTCAGTTAAGCATCCATCCACTGGGAGGACACTTCAACTTGTTTCTGCCTGCAATTCGATTGTCAACATAGCGTGTAGGAACAACACTATAGATCTTTGCCATGAAAAACTGTTAGCTTTGTGAAAGGAGCTCTTAGACTTGGATCTCGCTGATACTGGTGCAGGTGCTGGTGTAACCTCTTCTAATACAACTTCTTCTTCTACTGTCAAGGTCCATATCCCTAATATTTGCAAAACTAAGGGGAGACCTAGATCGATCAATGTGAGGTTTCATCTAGAGTTGAGATTTCCCAGTCTAAAAGAGAGAGGTAGTGCAAGAATTGCTCAGAGTTTGGGGTTAACCATGATAGCAGGAACTGCCCTATGAACAAGTATTCCATTCTCCAGGGATACTCTTTCTGGACTCTATGTTGTTGCTGTTTGCTGCTCAATGATTATCTCTGGTGCTGCTCGTGTGGTCTGTTGATGTTGGACGTGTATATTCGTTATCTCATCTTGTTGCTGCTATTTTCTATTCTTTTGAGTTGCTGGTGCTGCTAGCTAACCCTTCTTTTCTGTTGCTGCTAATGATTTTGGGGAGCATCCTAGTGCTGCTAAGTGTGCTGTTCTTTTTTATGTTATCATGCGGTTGGGAGCTGCTGCTGCTACTACTATTGATGGATGGCTGTCTTTTTTAGTGGAGTTTGTAGTTGATTAGTGCGTGAGTGAGGCATATTCAAATATGTAATGGGTTGTTCTTTTTGTGTAGTTTTATGAAAGTGATTTTGTAACCCTCCATGTATTTCACTTGTGTTTGTAATTTATCTGTGTGTTACCTTGAGCTCCAGCAGCTGTACGTATACTTTGAATATGTTACAAAGAATATGGAAAGCAAGTTAGTAAACCAATATACACAAAGAATGCAAAGAAAAATGAAAAAAGAATAGCAATGATGAGGGTAGTAGGAAAAGTCAAAGAAAAACTAACTAGCTAGGTCGAACGCCTCTAATCCCCAGCAACGACACCAGAAAGATTGGTGCGCTCCCGCCAATGGTGTTACACACTACTCAATTGGAGTTTTGAATAGGTGCAACCCCGCGGATGGAAGCACACATGTGGATTCACTTTCGAAATTTATAAACCTAACTAACACACCTACTTCTACTAAAACAGCTACACCCGTAAGCGCACGAGGTCGTGTCGTAGTATAGGAAGGTGGCAAGTATAGGGTCGATCCACAGGGAGAAGAGGGGACACTAGAGCTAGGTTTAGTTTGGCTAGGTTCCTACTGCGGAGGCTAGGGTTAAGGGTTTAAAGGTGATTTTGATTGTTAAACTACTATGAACAAATGAGGAATTAAAGGCAAGAATGAAATATATGTTAACACTAGATTAGATTAAGGCTAAACAGGAAAGAAATGATTAAGCTAGGTATGAAAAGGCAAATTACACTAAAGCAAGCAAGAAGAGTAAAAGAGCAATTAAAGAACTAAACGAACATGAACAAGTCAAGAACAATGCAAGAAGCTAACTAAGCAAGGAAAGAGCTAATTTAGCTAAGAAAGCACAAATCTAGGGTTTTAAGAAATAAAGGGAGGTATGGGTTGTTTAGGGGTATGAACTTATCACTTAAGTTGGGGGTTGACATATGAACATTATGTTTCCATTTAGATTATCCAAACAAAACAACAAGTTAGAGTCTAATAAATTAACCTAAGCTACTAACTGGCCATGGATATGCTAGGTTGTGCATAGGGGAACTAGTCCCTAACACCCAGTACTACCCTTACAAGGCTCAATTGGGTTAGGGATTAGGTTCAATTCAATTAGAGTCTAATCAAGTCTAGGATTCTAGAGTAGGCATTCCTAGGGCAATTCGGAGTCGAGGGTAGTAATGGGGAGGTAAAATTAGGGTTTTAGGCCCCAATTCCCCCACATTCTAGCCGTCAGAAGGCTCCATGCTAATTGCACTAGAATTATCTAATCTAGATACTTAGATCTCTCACTTAGGTTTAGGGAGATTGATTAGGATGCAGAAAGATGGGAGACAACCTAGGGATCCAAGAATTGGACCTAGGGGCAAATCCCAAAATTCACACATATAAGCAATTTGCCTAAATTACTAGGTGATTTCACACACAAACCAACAAGCAATCCATGGAGAGTGAGATGCAAATAGAATATAATCATTAACAAATGGAATTACAACATTTACATATCATTCTCCCCCAACATGGTATCAAAGTAACATAATTTCCCCCAAATAGCCCACCCAAGGGGCCTAGCTACTCATAGATATGGAAAATACAAAAAGAAAGGAGAAAGAGGTACAAGTGGTCATGGAGATCAGTGTAGACTAGGGATCTCCTCTCTCCAGTAGCTGCAGGTCATCCTCCTCCCTCCTTCAAGGTGCAAGGGTGAATAATGAAGGGGATAATGGGTAGGAACTAGTCTAAACTAGTGATTTGGTGGTGGAAATGGTGAAATGGAGTGGAATGGAGGTGAAAATGGTGTGGGATGGCTAAGGGGTGAAAATGGGGAGCTAGGAGGTGGTGGAAGGTATCTAACCTTGTGTCCCAGCCGCCACCTAGGTATATATAGGTGTGGGGAGGAAGCACTAGGTCAAGTAGGGGCAAAATGGGTAAAGTAGTGAAAACTAGGTGGGTTTCGTGAGTAGCACGGCCGTGGTGGGCAGGGTAGGCTACGGCCGTGGTAGATGGGCATGCTCATGGGTTTATAATAGGCCAAGTTACAAGGTTTTGGTCGATTTTGGGCTGAAACGGCCACGGCCGTGGTGGAGTAAGGATGCCACGGCTGTGCTGGCTAGCACGGCCATGGTGGGCTGGGTGGAGGTGGCTATTCTGAGGTTGCACGGCCGTTTTGGTCTTCTGTGCCACGACCATTTTGTGGAGCACGACCGTGGTGTCTGTAACTGGCACGGCCGTTTTGTGCTGCACGGTCGTGCTGCACGGTCGTGCTGCTCTCTGCTTCACTTGGAGGTTGTTCTGTTGATTTGTAAATGACCTAGCACGATCGTACTGGGTCCTGGATCAGCACTTTGACTCGGTTCTTTGGCTTTTCTTGGACATATTTGCTTGAATTGATCTTTGGCCACTAGGGGTAGGTCGAGGGGGCCTCAGACTTCACTTTGGGTCTCTCCAAGGGCAGAGGAACCCTAGGATCACTCCTCTCTCTCTCTTCCATCAAGTGTGGTCCAAATGCCTGAAAAACATGCAACTAATGTCCATAAGTGCATTTTATACAAATAAGCATATTGGGAGGAATGACATGCAATCTAACAAGTATAGATGTGATTGAAGAGCAAAAATACACAAGATGAAGCCCTAAAATAGGGATGCATCAGTATACTTTGAATATGTTACAAAGAATATGTTCTGATCAGATGTTACTCTTTAGAAGAATATGTGTTTCTCTTCATGTGCAATGGATACTCTTTTCTTCTGAAATACCTACAATTTTGGATTAGTACAGTTACTTTCATGTTTGTTCAGTTACTTATGAAATGTCAGTTTGCTACTATGTGGTTCACATACACTGGTTTCATGTTTTTGACAAACCTTCATCCACAAGAGTTACTTTACAAAGTAAAATAGTTACTTTTTGAACGCTAGAGTTACTTTTTATACTGTCACAGTTACTCTTAGTATTGTCACAGTTACTCTTAGTGCTCTTACAATTACTCTTAGTGCTCTTACAGTTACTCTCAGTGCTCTTATAGTTACCTTATGGATTACGAGTTCACCACTCTTCTTTGTTAGTGAGTTCTGATACAATTACCATTTTTTTTTTAATCGAACACTTGCTCTCATGCTCGTACAGTTACACAAACCTTCATCTACAAGAGTTACTTTACAAAGTACAACAGTTACTTTTTGAACGCTAGAGTTACTTTTTATATTGTCATAGTTACTCTTAGTGTTGTCACAGTTACTCTTAGTGCTCTTATAGTTACTCTTAGTGCTCTTACAATTACTCTTAGTGCTCTTACAGTTACTCTTAGTGCTTTTATAGTTACCTTATGGATTACGAGTTCACCACTCTTCTTTGTCAGTGAGTTCTGATATAGTTACCATTTTTTTAGAATCGAACACTTGCACTCATGCTCGTACAGTTACACAAACCTTCATCCAGAAAGAGTTACTTTACAAAGTACACCAATTACTTTTTGAACGCTATTTTCAGAGTTACTCTTACAAAGTATAAAAGTTACTCTTACAAAGTATAAGAGTTACTCTTACAAAGTATAGGAGTTACTCCTTTGAATCAAAGGGTTTCTTTTCTAGACTATCACAATTACTCTTAGTGTTCTTATAATTACTCTATGGGTTACGATATCATCATCACTCTTCCTCTTGAGTTAGTTTAATTTTTGTTAGGATAACTGAAAGTATATATCTTCATACAAAACCACATCAGCTGTACATTCAAGAACACAACATTCAAAGCATAAAACGTTATATATTAAACCCAGAAATACTCATATTTACAATATGATTTGAATCAAATGTATTTTTTTAGGCTTTTTGCAGCACACAAGTAAATGTATCTCACAACAGTTACACATTAGAACTCCAGAAGCAAATTGTTCAAGTTTTACATTTCAATTAATAATTCAGTATTTCAGCTAGAATTCAACCATCTATCTAGGCTTGAAACATCTTCTTCCTCCGCACTCTTTTCCTCATGCACTTCTGCATCTGCTGCTTCTTTCTGCTCTGCTTCTTGCCGCTTCTGACCTTCATCTTCTTCTCCCTTGTTCTCCTCAGATGGACCTTCTTTGATGTCTTCATTTGCATCCTTTTCATCCTCTTGTACAGGTTGCAACTGCCCCCTTGCCATCATTCTCTGAAAAATATCAGTCCTTATTGTCAGCATGTCCTTGCAGGTGAAGTCCATATGTTTTCCATTGACCAGGCATTCTAGGTACTTCATGACGAAGATCCCACAGTCAAGTGAGTCTTCTTCCTACTGTGGGAACATCAGGTACTCCCATTCCCACTTCGACAATTGGCTTCCTTTTTATGGTGCACCCCTAAAGAATTCGTGCAAAATACCCACCTGCATTAAAAAATCCTATCAATCCACTACTAATAGAGTTACTTTTTATAGATCGCTTACCCATCTAAGGAATTCCTTTCTTGACTTGCTATTTCCACTCATCGAGTTATATAAGACCGGTGTGCTCCATCCCTGAAGCTTGCTTCATACAAGTTCCAGTGGATGTTGTTGTTTAGTATGGTGAACACCAAGTCATTGTGTCCCAATCTTTCAATGGAACGTTGAAGAGTGGAGATAGCATGTCAATCTGCTCCAGGGTGATGTTCTCAACATCAAATGCAAGTTTCTGCTCCAAATGTAGAATTTAAAAATGCACATCTATAAGTTTCAATTTGTGTATCTATTTTTGTTTTTTGATGTAATTTTGTATACCAATTTTTCTTTTCTTACCGGAGCATAAGTGCTCATGCAGTGCCACGTAAAACCCTTCTTCCTCCACTTGCTTGTGCTCGCCTTGAGCATCTTCACAAAGTAGTCCAGAACCTGAAAAAAATCACAAGCTTTCTTGTTTAGCAATCCAAATTATCTGTTTCAAAGAGTTACATTACATTCTTGTTTCTTACAGGTGATTGCGTCATCTAATCTTTGTACAGGAGGGTAGCGAGGTCCTCCCCCGTGCACCAAGTGTCATCAATGAATCTCCATTCTCATTTTGACCTGCCAATCATTTTTATAAATGTTATAAATATGAGTTGGATATTGAATAAGTAATGTTTTATCTTTGTACACTTGACAAAATAACCAATTTTCTTACATTTCTTCTATGTTGTCCATGAAGTGATGGACAATTTCCCTGGTTTCTTTTGTTTTGAAATGCTCAAAACCAATGAAATTTGACAGCTTGTGCTGTCAACAAAAAAAGAGCAGTCCATATTAGAATCAATCTTCATTTTCCACAAGTTACACAATGCTAATATGTCGCATAGTTACTCTAGACCATTGTATAGTTACTCTTTATGTTCCTACAGTTACTCTACTAATTCACACAGTTACTCTAGACTATCGTATAGTTACTCTTTATATTCCTACATTTACTCTTCAATATCACACAGTTACTCTACTAATTCACACAGTTACTCTAGACTATCATATAGTTACTCTTTATATTCCTACAGTTACCCTTCTATATCACACAGTTACTCTACTATATCAAATAGTTACTCAAGTACTGATATACTTGAAAGGAGATGCAAACTTACCTTTTCCTCCCTCCTTTTCTTTACATTCTTCTCTATGCTCCCTATTATGTGTTGTTCCATCTTCTTCCTCTTTGTCAACCTTTTTTTGGGATCCTCCTTCTGCCCTTCTTCTTCTTCGATTTTTTTTCTCTAGATGTTCCCTTGTTTCTTATTGGTTCTTTTCTTCTGCATCTCGTGCATATTTTCCTTGGTCAGAACTATCAACTACTTTTTCTTTCTTCTTCTCCTCTTCATCACCAGTTTTCTTAACATCATTCTCATCTTTTGATTCCTTCTCTTCCACATACTTTCTTCTCAGGCTTAGCCTGCCTCATTTCCTTGGTGTGTCGTCCTCTTTGTCCTCCGTATCGACATCCTTCTTGCGAAGCACATCTGACCTATCTTTGGATTCATCAACATTCACTAAGGCAAACCCCTCTACAAATTGTTCGAACCCACTAGCAGGTGACTGCGCTTTGTCACCTTCATCTCCCCACTTTCTCTTCAGATTTTTATTTTCCTCTTCTAGCCCAGCTATCCTTTTTTCTAGCCGTTTCTTCTCCCTATGTAGGTCAGTGAATGCCTCAACAACTATTTTTGTGCAGATCTCCTTCTGCATCTTTAGTTCCTCCTCCAGTATGTGGATTCTTCTCTCCAGGGTGGAGTTCTCAGCAGTCACTCTTTTTTTTGATGATCGGCTTTGCTGGCACCTTATATGTCATTGGCTTACTTTTTGCCCTTTTTTCTACAAGGTAGTAGGACATGTCCTTCATTGTTCTTGCAACTCACCAATCATCTCCCTGGTCTAGCTTCATCCTTTGACAAACCTGTCCAAAAAAAACAAAAATAATGTGTCACAATGCAAAATTGTAGGATTATGTTGTATATTAGCATTTGTAACAAAGAAGAAATATTCTTACATCCTTAGGGTCCA